>OV179142.1:14390000-14928361 GCA_921972225.1 Euplexia lucipara | reverse complement strand
TAACCTCATCCAATAACTTAGGGGTGTAGCCTGTAATGGCTAGGGCTGCCATCTCGAAAGTCTGTCACTCAGGACAAGAAACGTGATAACCCCGGATTTTGGATCTTACTACCCGGACGTTTCAAGACATTTTTTTTTTTTTTAAGTTTCTATGGGGAAAAAAATATAGTTTTAATGGTTTTAAATATTTATTTATTATTAACCGACTTCAAATAGCGGGAGGAGGTTCTCAATTCGACGGTATGTTTTTTTTTTTTTTTTTTTCACTTATTTATTTATTTACTAGCTGCCCCGGCAAACTTCGTTGTGCCTTAGAGTCAATTCATTGCTCTTATTTTTTTTTTATATTAGATATACATACGTTGAATAAGACGACAACAAATAAATCCAAACCAATAATAACTACTACTACTTTTAAATTACAACATGTATATATACCCTAACCTAACTGACCATACCTATCCTATAGCTAACCCAACTATCTAACCTAACTACCTTACTAAAAAATACTAAAATCATAATTTTAATCTGAACTATTGCCTCTATGTTACATACAATAATTTATGCCTATAGTTTTCCCGGTCTACTTTAATTAAAGTCCTAACAGTAAAATAAGTTCTATTTGCAAAGAATTATTAAATTTCGTCTCTGTCATCATTGCTAGTTACGTAAATTGATTTCTGAAATATAAGACTTTTTTATGCTACATAAAACCTCTAAGTTTAGTGATATCCTTAGTAGATTGATGAGGATAGTGGAATACAAGATTACAATAGCAGGAGGATAGCCTCTGTGATGCATAGGAAAAAAGGAGAGATCAAGCCTCATCATAGCGGGAGTCTTGGGTAGTATGGGCCTTGGCTTCGATGTTAATGGTGGTGTTCCTCGCATTGAGAATCTTGGCCAGGGTCTTAGACTCCTGAGCTCCAGCCGCAACCACAATGTTCTCCTGGTTCAAGGCACCCAAGATGTATTCTGCGCCAGCGGCACATCTCTCCACTATCTTGTAGTGACGCTGAACCCACACCGCCTGATCCAGTCCTCCTTCGTCCCCTTGTGAGTACTCGAGACTCTTGTACAAGAGTGCAGCCAGGGTGGGGTGGTCCCTGGGCCCCATCTTCATAAAATACGCGTCGTCTATAACCCTCGCCCAGGGGACGGTCATGTCGGGCTGAGTTAGAGATTGGTACTTCTTTAGAAAACTAATGACAGCCTTCCAGGAGTGTGCTGTACTAGATATTAGTGACATATGGTAAAGTTCAACCCAGGACTTCCCGAAGAACTGGCAGATGTCAAATATCATCTGTAATATTCCAAGCCCATTCCATGAGGTGTGAGTGAGGACTGCTGCGTCTAGATATGCCTTCAGGTCTTTGTCGTCAGATGTACTTGTCACAACCAACTTTGCAAACATGCTGGAGATGGCGGGTTTTGGTGACATGTAGGCACACCTTCCTGATGCATGCCTCACAAGGAGGAACGAATTTCTCTCCAAGGGTCGGTGAGGTAAAGGCAGCGATGTTGGTTTTATATTGACGTTTTAAGAAACCGGTTATCATCTGTGCTGATGTTTTCGTAGTCGCCCTTAGCATGGTCAGAGCCGTGAAATTTAATAGCCTATATAACTCCAAGGCCTCTCTGGTCGGAGAGTCTGTGGCGGGGGATCTTGCCAGTATTTCATTGCAGTAGTTGAAGAACTCCTTGGCGGATACACTCGAGTACGAGATTAATAGAGGCTGAACTCGAGCAGCCAGCTGGTTCACATCCTCCTCAGGTCTGAGTTTAACCACGGGAGTATCAGGAGTCGAGAGGGACAACTTTAAATCTCCTCCCAACACATGGATATCATTGTCATCTATACTTATCACCACAGATTTTGATGATGTTGATGCACCGGAGTCTTGAGACGTATGTGGGGGAGGGGCACGGGAAGCTTTTGATTCTATGCTGAAGTTGATATTCTTTGAGTCCTGATTTGCATAAAAGTCGCTGGGCCAGACCAGATCCTTAGAAGTTGTTGCCTCTTTCTTGAATAAAAGCCCCGCCACAGACAACACGACATCCGTCACATCATATGTATCCTCCACGTTGCCCGTGACATAGAACTGAATATACTGAATAACCATCATCCTCTGTTTTTCTGCAGTTTGAAGATTGGAGGGTAACAACAACTTCTTCGCGATGGTGACACATTCTGCTTTGGACCATTCTCCTCTGTGGGGTTGGGTTGTGGTTTGAGGGTGGGGATTAACCTCATCCAATAACTTAGGGGTGTAGCCTGTAATGGCTAGGGCTGCCATCTCGAAAGTCTGTCACTCAGGACAAGAAACGTGATAACCCCGGATTTTGGATCTTACTACCCGGACGTTTCAAGACATTTTTTTTTTTTTAAGTTTCTATAGGGAAAAAAAATATAGTTTTAATGGTTTTTAAATATTTATTTATTATTAACCGACTTCAAATAGCGGGAGGAGGTTCTCAATTCGACGGTATGTTTTTTTTTTTTTTTTTTTCACTTATTTATTTATTTACTAGCTGCCCCGGCAAACTTCGTTGTGCCTTAGAGTCAATTCATTGCTCTTATTTTTTTTTTATATTAGATATACATACGTTGAATAAGACGACAACAAATAAATCCAAACCAATAATAACTACTACTACTTTTAAATTACAACATGTATATATACCCTAACCTAACTGACCATACCTATCCTATAGCTAACCCAACTATCTAACCTAACTACCTTACTAAAAAATACTAAATTCATAATTTTAATCTGAACTATTGCCTCTATGTTACATACAATAATTTATGCCTATAGTTTTCCCGGTCTACTTTAATTAAAGTCCTAACAGTAAAATAAGTTCTATTTGCAAAGAATTATTAAATTTCGTCTCTGTCATCATTGCTAGTTACGTAAATTGATTTCTGAAATATAAGACTTTTTTATGCTACATAAAACCTCTAAGTTTAGTGATATCCTTAGTAGATTGATGAGGATAGTGGAATACAAGATTACAATAGTAGGAGGATAGCCTCTGTGATGCATAGGAAAAAAGGAGAGATCAAGCCTCATCATAGCGGGAGTCTTGGGTAGTATGTGCCTTGGCTTCGATGTTAATGGTGGTGTTCCTCGCATTGAGAATCTTGGCCAGGGTCTTTGACTCCTGAGCTCCAGCCGCAACCACAATGTTCTCCTGGTTCAAGGCACCCAAGATGTATTCTGCGCCAGCGGCACATCTCTCCACTATCTTGTAGTGACGCTGAACCCACACCGCCTGATTCAGTCCTCCTTCGTCCCCTTGTGAGTACTCGAGACTCTTGTACAAGAGTGCAGCCAGGGTGGGGTGGTCCCTGGGCCCCATCTTCATAAAATACGCGTCGTCTATAACCCTCGCCCAGGGAACGGTCATGTCGGGCTGAGTTAGAGATTGGTACTTCTTTAGAAAACTAATGACAGCCTTCCAGGAGTGTGCTGTACTAGATATTAGTGACATATGGTAAAGTTCAACCCAGGACTTCCCGAAGAACTGGCAGATGTCAAATATCATCTGTAATATTCCAAGCCCATTCCATGAGGTGTGAGTGAGGACTGCTGCGTCTAGATATGCCTTCAGGTCTTTGTCGTCAGATGTACTTGTCACAACCAACTTTGCAAACATGCTGGAGATGGGAGGTCGGGTTTTGGTGACATGTAGGCACACCTTCCTGATGCATGCCTCACAAGGAGGAACGAATTTCTCTCCAAGGGTCGGTGAGGTAAAGGCAGCGATGTTGGTTTTATATTGACGTTTTAAGAAACCGGTTATCATCTGTGCTGATGTTTTCGTAGTCGCCCTTAGCATGGTCAGAGCCGTGAAATTTAATAGCCTATATAACTCCAAGGCCTCTCTGGTCGGAGAGTCTGTGGCGGGGGATCTTGCCAGTATTTCATTGCAGTAGTTGAAGAACTCCTTGGCGGATACACTCGAGTACGAGATTAATAGAGGCTGAACTCGAGCAGCCAGCTGGTTCACATCCTCCTCAGGTCTGAGTTTAACCACGGGAGTATCAGGAGTCGAGAGGGACAACTTTAAATCTCCTCCCAACACATGGATATCATTGTCATCTATACTTATCACCACAGATTTTGATGATGTTGATGCACCGGAGTCTTGAGACGTATGTGGGGGAGGGGCACGGGAAGCTTTTGGTTCTATGCTGAAGTTGATATTCTTTGAGTCCTGATTTGCATAAAAGTCGCTGGGCCAGACCAGATCCTTAGAAGTTGTTGCCTCTTTCTTGAATAAAAGCCCCGCCACAGACAACACGACATCCGTCACATCATATGTATCCTCCACGTTGCCCGTGACATAGAACTGAATATACTGAATAACCATCATCCTCTGTTTTTCTGCAGTTTGAAGATTGGAGGGTAACAACAACTTCTTCGCGATGGTGACACATTCTGCTTTGGACCATTCTCCTCTGTGGGGTTGGGTTGTGGTTTGAGGGTGGGGATTAACCTCATCCAATAACTTAGGGGTGTAGCCTGTAATGGCTAGGGCTGCCATCTGGAAAGTCTGTCACTCAGGACAAGAAACGTGAAAACCCCGGATTTTGGATCTTACTACCCGGACGTTTCAAGACATTTTTTTTTTTAAGTTTCTATGGGGAAAAAAATATAGTTTTAATGGTTTTAAATATTTATTTATTATTAACCGACTTCAAATAGCGGGAGGAGGTTCTCAATTCGACGGTATGTTTTTTTTTTTTTTTTTTTTTTTTCACTTATTTATTTATTTACTAGCTGCCCCGGCAAACTTCGTTGTGCCTTAGAGTCAATTCATTGCTCTTATTTTTTTTTTATATTAGATATACATACGTTGAATAAGACGACAACAAATAAATCCAAACCAATAATAACTACTACTACTTTTAAATTACAACATGTATATATACCCTAACCTAACTGACCATACCTATCCTATAGCTAACCCAACTATCTAACCTAACTACCTTACTAAAAAATACTAAATTCATAATTTTAATCTGAACTATTGCCTCTTTGTTACATACAATAATTTATGCCTATAGTTTTCCCGGTCTACTTTAATTAAAGTCCTAACAGTAAAATAAGTTCTATTTGCAAAGAATTATTAAATTTCGTCTCTGTCATCATTGCTAGTTACGTAAATTGATTTCTGAAATATAAGACTTTTTTATGCTACATAAAACCTCTAAGTTTAGTGATATCCTTAGTAGATTGATGAGGATAGTGGAATACAAGATTACAATAGTAGGAGGATAGCCTCTGTGATGCATAGGAAAAAAGGAGAGATCAAGCCTCATCATAGCGGGAGTCTTGGGTAGTATGTGCCTTGGCTTCGATGTTAATGGTGGTGTTCCTCGCATTGAGAATCTTGGCCAGGGTCTTTGACTCCTGAGCTCCAGCCGCAACCACAATGTTCTCCTGGTTCAAGGCACCCAAGATGTATTCTGCGCCAGCGGCACATCTCTCCACTATCTTGTAGTGACGCTGAACCCACACCGCCTGATTCAGTCCTCCTTCGTCCCCTTGTGAGTACTCGAGACTCTTGTACAAGAGTGCAGCCAGGGTGGGGTGGTCCCTGGGCCCCATCTTCATAAAATACGCGTCGTCTATAACCCTCGCCCAGGGGACGGTCATGTCGGGCTGAGTTAGAGATTGGTACTTCTTTAGAAAACTAATGACAGCCTTCCAGGAGTGTGCTGTACTAGATATTAGTGACATATGGTAAAGTTCAACCCAGGACTTCCCGAAGAACTGGCAGATGTCAAATATCATCTGTAATATTCCAAGCCCATTCCATGAGGTGTGAGTGAGGACTGCTGCGTCTAGATATGCCTTCAGGTCTTTGTCGTCAGATGTACTTGTCACAACCAACTTTGCAAACATGCTGGAGATGGGAGGTCGGGTTTTGGTGACATGTAGGCACACCTTCCTGATGCATGCCTCACAAGGAGGAACGAATTTCTCTCCAAGGGTCGGTGAGGTAAAGGCAGCGATGTTGGTTTTATATTGACGTTTTAAGAAACCGGTTATCATCTGTGCTGATGTTTTCGTAGTCGCCCTTAGCATGGTCAGAGCCGTGAAATTTAATAGCCTATATAACTCCAAGGCCTCTCTGGTCGGAGAGTCTGTGGCGGGGGATCTTGCCAGTATTTCATTGCAGTAGTTGAAGAACTCCTTGGCGGATACACTCGAGTACGAGATTAATAGAGGCTGAACTCGAGCAGCCAGCTGGTTCACATCCTCCTCAGGTCTGAGTTTAACCACGGGAGTATCAGGAGTCGAGAGGGACAACTTTAAATCTCCTCCCAACACATGGATATCATTGTCATCTATACTTATCACCACAGATTTTGATGATGTTGATGCACCGGAGTCTTGAGACGTATGTGGGGGAGGGGCACGGGAAGCTTTTGATTCTATGCTGAAGTTGATATTCTTTGAGTCCTGATTTGCATAAAAGTCGCTGGGCCAGACCAGATCCTTAGAAGTTGTTGCCTCTTTCTTGAATAAAAGCCCCGCCACAGACAACACGACATCCGTCACATCATATGTATCCTCCACGTTGCCCGTGACATAGAACTGAATATACTGAATAACCATCATCCTCTGTTTTTCTGCAGTTTGAAGATTGGAGGGTAACAACAACTTCTTCGCGATGGTGACACATTCTGCTTTGGACCATTCTCCTCTGTGGGGTTGGGTTGTGGTTTGAGGGTGGGGATTAACCTCATCCAATAACTTAGGGGTGTAGCCTGTAATGGCTAGGGCTGCCATCTGGAAAGTCTGTCACTCAGGACAAGAAACGTGAAAACCCCGGATTTTGGATCTTACTACCCGGACGTTTCAAGACATTTTTTTTTTTTAAGTTTCTATGGGGAAAAAAATATAGTTTTAATGGTTTTAAATATTTATTTATTATTAACCGACTTCAAATAGCGGGAGGAGGTTCTCAATTCGACGGTATGTTTTTTTTTTTTTTTTTTTTTTCACTTATTTATTTATTTACTAGCTGCCCCGGCAAACTTCGTTGTGCCTTAGAGTCAATTCATTGCTCTTATTTTTTTTTTATATTAGATATACATACGTTGAATAAGACGACAACAAATAAATCCAAACCAATAATAACTACTACTACTTTTAAATTACAACATGTATATATACCCTAACCTAACTGACCATACCTATCCTATATCTAACCCAACTATCTAACCTAACTACCTTACTAAAAAATACTAAATTCATAATTTTAATCTGAACTATTGCCTCTATGTTACATACAATAATTTATGCCTATAGTTTTCCCGGTCTACTTTAATTAAAGTCCTAACAGTAAAATAAGTTCTATTTGCAAAGAATTATTAAATTTCGTCTCTGTCATCATTGCTAGTTACGTAAATTGATTTCTGAAATATAAGACTTTTTTATGCTACATAAAACCTCTAAGTTTAGTGATATCCTTAGTAGATTGATGAGGATAGTGGAATACAAGATTACAATAGTAGGAGGATAGCCTCTGTGATGCATAGGAAAAAAGGAGAGATCAAGCCTCATCATAGCGGGAGTCTTGGGTAGTATGGGCCTTGGCTTCGATGTTAATGGTGGTGTTACTCGCATTGAGAATCTTGGCCAGGGTCTTAGACTCCTGAGCTCCAGCCGCAACCACAATGTTCTCCTGGTTCAAGGCACCCAAGATGTATTCTGCGCCAGCGGCACATCTCTCCACTATCTTGTAGTGACGCTGAACCCACACCGCCTGATCCAGTCCTCCTTCGTCCCCTTGTGAGTACTCGAGACTCTTGTACAAGAGTGCAGCCAGGGTGGGGTGGTCCCTGGGCCCCATCTTCACAAAATACGCGTCGTCTATAACCCTCGCCCAGGGGACGGTCATGTCGGGCTGAGTTAGAGATTGGTACTTCTTTAGAAAACTAATGACAGCCTTCCAGGAGTGTGCTGTACTAGATATTAGTGACATATGGTAAAGTTCAACCCAGGACTTCCCGAAGAACTGGCAGATGTCAAATATCATCTGTAATATTCCAAGCCCATTCCATGAGGTGTGAGTGAGGACTGCTGCGTCTAGATATGCCTTCAGGTCTTTGTCGTCAGATGTACTTGTCACAACCAACTTTGCAAACATGCTGGAGATGGGAGGTCGGGTTTTGGTGACATGTAGGCACACCTTCCTGATGCATGCCTCACAAGGAGGAACGAATTTCTCTCCAAGGGTCGGTGAGGTAAAGGCAGCGATGTTGGTTTTATATTGACGTTTTAAGAAACCGGTTATCATCTGTGCTGATGTTTTCGTAGTCGCCCTTAGCATGGTCAGAGCCGTGAAATTTAATAGCCTATATAACTCCAAGGCCTCTCTGGTCGGAGAGTCTGTGGCGGGGGATCTTGCCAGTATTTCATTGCAGTAGTTGAAGAACTCCTTGGCGGATACACTCGAGTACGAGATTAATAGAGGCTGAACTCGAGCAGCCAGCTGGTTCACATCCTCCTCAGGTCTGAGTTTAACCACGGGAGTATCAGGAGTCGAGAGGGACAACTTTAAATCTCCTCCCAACACATGGATATCATTGTCATCTATACTTATCACCACAGATTTTGATGATGTTGATGCACCGGAGTCTTGAGACGTATGTGGGGGAGGGGCACGGGAAGCTTTTGATTCTATGCTGAAGTTGATATTCTTTGAGTCCTGATTTGCATAAAAGTCGCTGGGCCAGACCAGATCCTTAGAAGTTGTTGCCTCTTTCTTGAATAAAAGCCCCGCCACAGACAACACGACATCCGTCACATCATATGTATCCTCCACGTTGCCCGTGACATAGAACTGAATATACTGAATAACCATCATCCTCTGTTTTTCTGCAGTTTGAAGATTGGAGGGTAACAACAACTTCTTCGCGATGGTGACACATTCTGCTTTGGACCATTCTCCTCTGTGGGGTTGGGTTGTGGTTTGAGGGTGGGGATTAACCTCATCCAATAACTTAGGGGTGTAGCCTGTAATGGCTAGGGCTGCCATCTCGAAAGTCTGTCACTCAGGACAAGAAACGTGAAAACCCCGGATTTTGGATCTTACTACCCGGACGTTTCAAGACATTTTTTTTTTTTAAGTTTCTATGGGGAAAAAAATATAGTTTTAATGGTTTTAAATATTTATTTATTATTAACCGACTTCAAATAGCGGGAGGAGGTTCTCAATTCGACGGTATGTTTTTTTTTTTTTTTTTTTTCACTTATTTATTTATTTACTAGCTGCCCCGGCAAACTTCGTTGTGCCTTAGAGTCAATTCATTGCTCTTATTTTTTTTTTATATTAGATATACATACGTTGAATAAGACGACAACAAATAAATCCAAACCAATAATAACTACTACTACTTTTAAATTACAACATGTATATATACCCTAACCTAACTGACCATACCTATCCTATAGCTAACCCAACTATCTAACCTAACTACCTTACTAAAAAATACTAAATTCATAATTTTAATCTGAACTATTGCCTCTATGTTACATACAATAATTTATGCCTATAGTTTTCCCGGTCTACTTTAATTAAAGTCCTAACAGTAAAATAAGTTCTATTTGCAAAGAATTATTAAATTTCGTCTCTGTCATCATTGCTAGTTACGTAAATTGATTTCTGAAATATAAGACTTTTTTATGCTACATAAAACCTCTAAGTTTAGTGATATCCTTAGTAGATTGATGAGGATAGTGGAATACAAGATTACAATAGCAGGAGGATAGCCTCTGTGATGCATAGGAAAAAAGGAGAGATCAAGCCTCATCATAGCGGGAGTCTTGGGTAGTATGGGCCTTGGCTTCGATGTTAATGGTGGTGTTCCTCGCATTGAGAATCTTGGCCAGGGTCTTAGACTCCTGAGCTCCAGCCGCAACCACAATGTTCTCCTGGTTCAAGGCACCCAAGATGTATTCTGCGCCAGCGGCACATCTCTCCACTATCTTGTAGTGACGCTGAACCCACACCGCCTGATCCAGTCCTCCTTCGTCCCCTTGTGAGTACTCGAGACTCTTGTACAAGAGTGCAGCCAGGGTGGGGTGGTCCCTGGGCCCCATCTTCATAAAATACGCGTCGTCTATAACCCTCGCCCAGGGGACGGTCATGTCGGGCTGAGTTAGAGATTGGTACTTCTTTAGAAAACTAATGACAGCCTTCCAGGAGTGTGCTGTACTAGATATTAGTGACATATGGTAAAGTTCAACCCAGGACTTCCCGAAGAACTGGCAGATGTCAAATATCATCTGTAATATTCCAAGCCCATTCCATGAGGTGTGAGTGAGGACTGCTGCGTCTAGATATGCCTTCAGGTCTTTGTCGTCAGATGTACTTGTCACAACCAACTTTTGTAAGGTCGGGTGTTTAGGAGACAAATGAAACGAATGAGGTTCGAGAATACACTGACTATATTGGAATAAAGATACCTTATTATATACCCTACAACTACTACATCACACCTTCCCCTTTATTTAAAAAATAATAATTTTTACATGATTATTATTTTTAAGTTTTAATAAGGTATACCTGCGCAGGGTATATTGTTAATCATATTATTAATTTAACCTAATTATGTCTTAAAACTACATCGTAATATTATTATAACATAAGAATATAATATTCCAAATTAATATACATGACACTGGAGTGGCCTATTTAGTAAACATACATTGGTAACTTTAGTCATTTTTATATAGTTTAGTTCTATTTTTATGAACTACATATTCTTTTCCACTTTTCATAATTTTAACATTAGTATCCATGTCATCAATAACTACATATGGTCCCAAATATATAGGGTCCATTTTACTATCTGATATATTTTTTAATAATAACAAATCTCCCTTTTTATAATATACTGGGTTTATATTAATATCATAGTTATGCTTTCTCTTAACCTTACTCTTAATTAAATTACTATGTGCATCTTTTTGCGCTACTTGTAGCCTATATTTTAGCTCAAGAGCGTAATTGTCATGAGCATACAAAGGATCTACCGTATGTCCTTCTAAATTTGTCGGTAATACGCAGCGTTTGCCAAACACTAATTCATGTGGTGTGTACTTGGTCTCCGTATGTACCGTATTATTGTAAGAAAAACACCAATACGGCAACCAAGTACTCCATGTACTTGTTTGATTTTCACAATTAATCCTAAGAAATGCACCCATCGCTTTATGATTGTTTTCCAGCGCCCCAATACTTTCATGATGGTATGCTGTAGACGAAATTTGGTTGATTTTTAAGATTTGGCATATTTCTCTCATAGTACTTGATATAAACTCGGACCCACGATCGGTCGCTATTTCTCTCGGTATGCCATATCTTAAAATAAAATTATCAACAAACGCACGAGCTACACTTACTGTATCTTTATTGTGCAAAGGGTACGCTTCCGTAAATTTCGATAACTCACACTGTAGAGTCAAAATATATTTAAAGTTATATAAGTCTGTTGGTAGCGGCCCCACAATATCTAAAAATATTTTTTCTAGTGCTGAATTGGCAGTCGTTGTGACCTGCATTGGTTGCTTGGTGTGTTTAGAATATTTTTGTTTCTTACACTGCTCACATTTAGAGACATAATCAGCGACATCTTTTTCCAAACTTGGCCAAAAATAATACTTTTTAATATTATTTACCATCCGCCTAATGCCCGCGTGGCCACTTGTGGGCAATAGGTGGAAGTCATTTAATATCACACACCTGTTATCTATATTATTTATTCTCTGGACATTACTGACTACACAAATTCGTGGTCCGGACCACTTTTCATAACTTTTTATTTCATTTATAAGCCCACTTATAAAATGTTTATTGTAGTCGTTTCTTATTATGCATATTTCATTTATCGATAACTTTTTACATAAACATTACTAGTCTCTCACCAATTCGACTCGCGTAATCGGAGATCGAGAAATTGTTTGTAAATAAATTATAGATTTACTGGGCACATATATAAAACATTTGTATCTCTCCACTATTATTCCTTTCTTTTGTAAATAATTTAATTGCCTAGAGTTTATTAAAGAAAATTCAACAATATCATTCGGTTTTTTAATTATTTCCACAACTCTCGGTTGATCAGGCCTCGAGTTTGTGTCAATATTATCCACCGGATGGTTATTATTGCTTTTATCATTATTCATATTTAGTTGACGTAACTGTGCTCTAGTCATTACACTAACTATCTGTTCATTCATTGATTTTAAGTCTTCCGACGTAATTATTATCCGCGACAGTGCGTCTGCCACTGAGTTTGATTGTCCTTTCAAATATTCAATTGTAAAGTTAAATTCTTCTAACTGCAGTCTAAATTTCAGTAATCTACTAGATGGATCTCTCATTGAAAATAAATAAACTAAGGGTCTATGGTCGGTCTGTATCTTAAACCGTCTTCCATATAAATATGGTCGAAAATATTTTACACTCCATACTATCGCTAAGAGTTCTTTTTCAATAGTAGCATAATTAATTTCGGCTTTATTCAAACCTCGACTTGCGTAAGCCACTGGCCGTCCGTCTCCGTTACATAACACTGAACCGATTGCAATACCTGAGGCATCGGTTTGTAATACAAACTCATTACCTTCTGAAAAATTTGGATACTGGAGGACAGGTGGGTTTATCAGGGCTGATTTTAACATTTGAAAAGAATGCTCACAGTCTTTGGTCCAATTATACTTAACGTTTTTGCAACACTATTTGTTTAAAGGAAATGCTAACTCGGCGAAGTTTCTAATAAACTTTCTGTAATAGTTTGCAAAGGCTACAAAACGCTTTAATTCGTCAACATTTTGTGGCCTTGGATAACTTTCTACTACTTTAATTTTTTCTGGGTCTGGTAAAATACCCTCTCCGGAGACTGTATGTCCTAAATAAAGAATTTCTTTTCGCAAAAATGTACATTTGGTGGGATTTAATTTCAAATTTACTTTTCGTAATCTAGCAAAAACATCCATCAAATTTTGATTATGAATACTCAAATTTCTACCCATTACTACTAAATCGTCCTGGTAAATTAGACATTTATCATAATTGAGGCCAGACATTGCAATGGTCATCATTCTACTAAAACTACTGGGACTTGTTTTGAGCCCCATCGGCATGCGAGTCATCTGATACTGATTGTTACCTGTAGTAAATGCCGTATAAGGTCTGCAGCTTTCTTTTAACGTAATTTGAAAAAAAAAACCTTGAGCTAAATCTAAATGAGAAAAGTACATTGCTCCTGCCAAAGAATCTAGTATTTCGGTGATGTTGGGCAATGGAAATTTATCGTCCTGTATGTTTTCATTTAACTTGCGATAGTCAATTACGACTCGCCATTTTTTATTGCCGGACGCGTCACATTTTTTGGGGACCAATAACAATGGACTAGACCATGCACTTCGGGATGGCTCAATTATGCCGTCATCTAACATGTTTTTGACTTGTTTCTCTATTTCCGGTTTTTGTGAATAAGGGACTCGGTATGGTTTGGTATAAATTGGAACTGTATGTGGTTTCATGTCAATTGTCTGTTCATAAATTGGGGTAGTGGACAATTTATCCCCTGGTAGATGGAAAATATCCGGAAATTTTGCACAAATACATTCTATCGATTTCTGTTCCTCTACATTTAAGCCTTTTAAGTTTAATGACGAAAGTAAAGTTTTCACCCTTTCCGAATCCACTGTATTCCTATTAAATTGACAAATATAATATTCATTTAACTTATTAGTGCCAACTTGAAAATAGTTTAAATTTACATCTGTGTCTCGAGTATTTAAAATACGAATTGGCATTTTTCCGTTAATCGGTTTATTTATACTACTAGCTAAATAAACGCCATCACATAATTGTTGATTTGACACCACACACTCTTCTTTTAGTGTCGTATTAATGTAATGCGTGGATTCGCTACGTGCTGGTATAGTTAGATAACAGCCGTTACGCGTTGTCTGATTATTTTCGAACGATAGTGTTACTAACTTAGAGTCATTGATCAATTGTAACGTATTGACTTCAAAATTTATATTAGCTCTATAATGTGTTAAGAAGTCTTGACCCAAAATTCCGTTATGAATACACGGTAAGTTTTTAAATACTGTAAATTTATACGGAAAACTATATTCGTTATAATTAAGAGTTAAATACACATAACCTTCGGAAAACAAATATCCACCAATACCTTTTACACTAACTCTCTC
This sequence comes from Euplexia lucipara, assembly GCA_921972225.1. Lineage (NCBI taxonomy): Eukaryota > Metazoa > Arthropoda > Insecta > Lepidoptera > Noctuidae > Euplexia > Euplexia lucipara. The sequence goes on along the minus strand of OV179142.1, from coordinate 14,914,103 downwards.
TTTATGGTAAGGAATCTGTAAACGCTCTAAACATTCCAACTTTATCCCCGATATAGAAGCGCCCGTGTCAATTAGCATGTTATGGTTATAGTTACAAATTTTAAACAACACCTTATTTAAATTGTTACACGTGAAGATGACATCAGTCACGAAAAAAATGATTTAATGACTCATTATTCGAAGTGCTTGTTGCTACCTGGCTATTCTCTGTTATGACATTAATATCCTTTTTCGACCCGACACCCCGGCCGCGGTTACTACGCGGTGGTCTATAAGTCGTGCGATAACGATTATTATAATTACCACGATAATAATTGCTATTACTATAACCATGTGGTACCTGTGACCGATGACCCCGATGTTGGTGTGCATTTTGTGCACCACCTCTAGCGCCGAAATTTCGTTGACCTCGGTAACCTCGTTGGGTTCGCCGACCCTGGTAATGCGACTGTCTATACGTACCTACAAGTTCTGATGAACTACTGGGACCGGGTTTCTCCTCGTCTTGAGCTGCCTGGATTGCTTCTGTTAAAGAAGAAAAGTTACGCGCGGCAATTATGGTACTTAATCGACGATCCCGCAAACCATCCGCAAATCGCTTGATTGCTAACTTCTCATTCATGGGTCTTAATAAGGCATACTTGGCTGAATCGCTGTCAGCTTGCGATATCGTCAAATCCACAAAGAGTTCTGAAATATCTTTGCCGTAATCTGTAATTGTTTTACTATCTTGTTTACAAAATTGTAATTTTGACTGAATAGCAATGTAACTTTTTTGTGGTAGTAGTAATTTTCGCATATCCTTTGTAAGCTCTTCGACAGTCTCATATTTCGTAGACAATAATAACTTTGCACGCTGGGATAATCTACTTTTCAATATAAACTGAATTAGTTTGTTTTAACATGCCGGTGTATCTAACATAGTATCATAATATTCAATATTTTCGATCAGTTGCTTAGTGTTATTAATGCTATCATCCATGACGGGCATAAGATGTAGCGCAGTTTTTAAATCAAACGAATCCGTCGCCATGGTTTGTAGTGGGATATCTTTTTCTTCTGTTATACTACACAAAGAAATTATTTCTAAAAATAACCTATCGATTTCTTCACAAATCTTTTTAATTAATGTAATTTCGTAACTTGTATAATTTTTTAAGTTTTCTTTATAGATTTCTAAAAACTTATTGTACTTAACTAAAACACAATTTGCCTCTGTTCTTTTTATCTCTGAAATCTTTCCCTGTCGGCGACTAGGACCAATTTTTATCAAGTAGCTTCTTATAACTTTTAACTCGCTTAATATTATACCTAAATCCTCAGCCATAACACATTAGCTTTTAAATTAGTCACTGGTGCTTGTTCTAAGCTACGTATTTCATGTATTAGTAATTTCACGAAAATGCACATAATAATTCTAAAGAAACTATTAGTTACTTAGTATATTCTCTTATATTATATGTAAAAATATATTACTTAAATACCATCATCAAGAGACAGGTAGTTCTTAAAATTCACAAAATTGGTTGTATAATAAACCTCATTATTACCTTAATTCACTTACTACTACTTTCGCCACCGATATAGATATTAGGAATAATCACATCACTGTCTACCCTTTCACACCAACACAACACTAGCACGTGAAACGTAGAATTACGAGCCTTGAAGATGCCATGGATTTCGCCGCCGTAGTTATATGTGGATAACTTCTGCCTTGCCGGGCTGCGGCACAGCACCCGGGTATGCCTGCTGCCTGCGTAGAATACTGGAGTATCGCTTCAATGTCACCTCATCTATGCGACGCTGTATTTGTTTTTTGTGACAACGATTATACAGCTTGTATACTATTATTAAAAGTCCGATCGCCAATATGGTACATATTACCACCAAAATTGTATTTGAGGTCTCCTGCAGCTGCTGCGTACGGGCCGTATTACTACCGACTCCCGCGGTCTGAGCAATCACTACTTCTTCCTTGCTGGTTGTGGTTCCCATTTTTCAAAATTATAAATCTTGCACGAAATAACAACAGTAAAACACGCCTTGCGGTAAGGGAGCCCAATGTATTTTTTTTTCATTTTAAAGTCCACATTAACTGCACTGTCTGTTTATAATATTTTGTCCTTTTATGGTACACACGCGCGCGGGCCTGTGCCGACTACTGTTACAGGCAGGGTCGCCATGTAAGGTCGGGTGTTTAGGAGACAAATGAAACGAATGAGGTTCGAGAATACACTGACTATATTGGAATAAAGATACCTTATTATATACCCTACAACTACTACATCACACTTTGCAAACATGCTGGAGATGGGAGGTCGGGTTTTGGTGACATGTAGGCACACCTTCCTGATGCATGCCTCACAAGGAGGAACGAATTTCTCTCCAAGGGTCGGTGAGGTAAAGGCAGCGATGTTGGTTTTATATTGACGTTTTAAGAAACCGGTTATCATCTGTGCTGATGTTTTCGTAGTCGCCCTTAGCATGGTCAGAGCCGTGAAATTTAATAGCCTATATAACTCCAAGGCCTCTCTGGTCGGAGAGTCTGTGGCGGGGGATCTTGCCAGTATTTCATTGCAGTAGTTGAAGAACTCCTTGGCGGATACACTCGAGTACGAGATTAATAGAGGCTGAACTCGAGCAGCCAGCTGGTTCACATCCTCCTCAGGTCTGAGTTTAACCACGGGAGTATCAGGAGTCGAGAGGGACAACTTTAAATCTCCTCCCAACACATGGATATCATTGTCATCTATACTTATCACCACAGATTTTGATGATGTTGATGCACCGGAGTCTTGAGACGTATGTGGGGGAGGGGCACGGGAAGCTTTTGGTTCTATGCTGAAGTTGATATTCTTTGAGTCCTGATTTGCATAAAAGTCGCTGGGCCAGACCAGATCCTTAGAAGTTGTTGCCTCTTTCTTGAATAAAAGCCCCGCCACAGACAACACGACATCCGTCACATCATATGTATCCTCCACGTTGCCCGTGACATAGAACTGAATATACTGAATAACCATCATCCTCTGTTTTTCTGCAGTTTGAAGATTGGAGGGTAACAACAACTTCTTCGCGATGGTGACACATTCTGCTTTGGACCATTCTCCTCTGTGGGGTTGGGTTGTGGTTTGAGGGTGGGGATTAACCTCATCCAATAACTTAGGGGTGTAGCCTGTAATGGCTAGGGCTGCCATCTGGAAAGTCTGTCACTCAGGACAAGAAACGTGAAAACCCCGGATTTTGGATCTTACTACCCGGACGTTTCAAGACATTTTTTTTTTTTAAGTTTCTATGGGGAAAAAAATATAGTTTTAATGGTTTTAAATATTTATTTATTATTAACCGACTTCAAATAGCGGGAGGAGGTTCTCAATTCGACGGTATGTTTTTTTTTTTTTTTTTTTTTTCACTTATTTATTTATTTACTAGCTGCCCCGGCAAACTTCGTTGTGCCTTAGAGTCAATTCATTGCTCTTATTTTTTTTTTATATTAGATATACATACGTTGAATAAGACGACAACAAATAAATCCAAACCAATAATAACTACTACTACTTTTAAATTACAACATGTATATATACCCTAACCTAACTGACCATACCTATCCTATAGCTAACCCAACTATCTAACCTAACTACCTTACTAAAAAATACTAAATTCATAATTTTAATCTGAACTATTGCCTCTATGTTACATACAATAATTTATGCCTATAGTTTTCCCGGTCTACTTTAATTAAAGTCCTAACAGTAAAATAAGTTCTATTTGCAAAGAATTATTAAATTTCGTCTCTGTCATCATTGCTAGTTACGTAAATTGATTTCTGAAATATAAGACTTTTTTATGCTACATAAAACCTCTAAGTTTAGTGATATCCTTAGTAGATTGATGAGGATAGTGGAATACAAGATTACAATAGTAGGAGGATAGCCTCTGTGATGCATAGGAAAAAAGGAGAGATCAAGCCTCATCATAGCGGGAGTCTTGGGTAGTATGGGCCTTGGCTTCGATGTTAATGGTGGTGTTACTCGCATTGAGAATCTTGGCCAGGGTCTTAGACTCCTGAGCTCCAGCCGCAACCACAATGTTCTCCTGGTTCAAGGCACCCAAGATGTATTCTGCGCCAGCGGCACATCTCTCCACTATCTTGTAGTGACGCTGAACCCACACCGCCTGATCCAGTCCTCCTTCGTCCCCTTGTGAGTACTCGAGACTCTTGTACAAGAGTGCAGCCAGGGTGGGGTGGTCCCTGGGCCCCATCTTCACAAAATACGCGTCGTCTATAACCCTCGCCCAGGGGACGGTCATGTCGGGCTGAGTTAGAGATTGGTACTTCTTTAGAAAACTAATGACAGCCTTCCAGGAGTGTGCTGTACTAGATATTAGTGACATATGGTAAAGTTCAACCCAGGACTTCCCGAAGAACTGGCAGATGTCAAATATCATCTGTAATATTCCAAGCCCATTCCATGAGGTGTGAGTGAGGACTGCTGCGTCTAGATATGCCTTCAGGTCTTTGTCGTCAGATGTACTTGTCACAACCAACTTTGCAAACATGCTGGAGATGGGAGGTCGGGTTTTGGTGACATGTAGGCACACCTTCCTGATGCATGCCTCACAAGGAGGAACGAATTTCTCTCCAAGGGTCGGTGAGGTAAAGGCAGCGATGTTGGTTTTATATTGACGTTTTAAGAAACCGGTTATCATCTGTGCTGATGTTTTCGTAGTCGCCCTTAGCATGGTCAGAGCCGTGAAATTTAATAGCCTATATAACTCCAAGGCCTCTCTGGTCGGAGAGTCTGTGGCGGGGGATCTTGCCAGTATTTCATTGCAGTAGTTGAAGAACTCCTTGGCGGATACACTCGAGTACGAGATTAATAGAGGCTGAACTCGAGCAGCCAGCTGGTTCACATCCTCCTCAGGTCTGAGTTTAACCACGGGAGTATCAGGAGTCGAGAGGGACAACTTTAAATCTCCTCCCAACACATGGATATCATTGTCATCTATACTTATCACCACAGATTTTGATGATGTTGATGCACCGGAGTCTTGAGACGTATGTGGGGGAGGGGCACGGGAAGCTTTTGATTCTATGCTGAAGTTGATATTCTTTGAGTCCTGATTTGCATAAAAGTCGCTGGGCCAGACCAGATCCTTAGAAGTTGTTGCCTCTTTCTTGAATAAAAGCCCCGCCACAGACAACACGACATCCGTCACATCATATGTATCCTCCACGTTGCCCGTGACATAGAACTGAATATACTGAATAACCATCATCCTCTGTTTTTCTGCAGTTTGAAGATTGGAGGGTAACAACAACTTCTTCGCGATGGTGACACATTCTGCTTTGGACCATTCTCCTCTGTGGGGTTGGGTTGTGGTTTGAGGGTGGGGATTAACCTCATCCAATAACTTAGGGGTGTAGCCTGTAATGGCTAGGGCTGCCATCTGGAAAGTCTGTCACTCAGGACAAGAAACGTGAAAACCCCGGATTTTGGATCTTACTACCCGGACGTTTCAAGACATTTTTTTTTTTTAAGTTTCTATGGGGAAAAAAATATAGTTTTAATGGTTTTAAATATTTATTTATTATTAACCGACTTCAAATAGCGGGAGGAGGTTCTCAATTCGACGGTATGTTTTTTTTTTTTTTTTTTTTTCACTTATTTATTTATTTACTAGCTGCCCCGGCAAACTTCGTTGTGCCTTAGAGTCAATTCATTGCTCTTATTTTTTTTTTATATTAGATATACATACGTTGAATAAGACGACAACAAATAAATCCAAACCAATAATAACTACTACTACTTTTAAATTACAACATGTATATATACCCTAACCTAACTGACCATACCTATCCTATAGCTAACCCAACTATCTAACCTAACTACCTTACTAAAAAATACTAAATTCATAATTTTAATCTGAACTATTGCCTCTATGTTACATACAATAATTTATGCCTATAGTTTTCCCGGTCTACTTTAATTAAAGTCCTAACAGTAAAATAAGTTCTATTTGCAAAGAATTATTAAATTTCGTCTCTGTCATCATTGCTAGTTACGTAAATTGATTTCTGAAATATAAGACTTTTTTATGCTACATAAAACCTCTAAGTTTAGTGATATCCTTAGTAGATTGATGAGGATAGTGGAATACAAGATTACAATAGTAGGAGGATAGCCTCTGTGATGCATAGGAAAAAAGGAGAGATCAAGCCTCATCATAGCGGGAGTCTTGGGTAGTATGGGCCTTGGCTTCGATGTTAATGGTGGTGTTACTCGCATTGAGAATCTTGGCCAGGGTCTTAGACTCCTGAGCTCCAGCCGCAACCACAATGTTCTCCTGGTTCAAGGCACCCAAGATGTATTCTGCGCCAGCGGCACATCTCTCCACTATCTTGTAGTGACGCTGAACCCACACCGCCTGATCCAGTCCTCCTTCGTCCCCTTGTGAGTACTCGAGACTCTTGTACAAGAGTGCAGCCAGGGTGGGGTGGTCCCTGGGCCCCATCTTCACAAAATACGCGTCGTCTATAACCCTCGCCCAGGGGACGGTCATGTCGGGCTGAGTTAGAGATTGGTACTTCTTTAGAAAACTAATGACAGCCTTCCAGGAGTGTGCTGTACTAGATATTAGTGACATATGGTAAAGTTCAACCCAGGACTTCCCGAAGAACTGGCAGATGTCAAATATCATCTGTAATATTCCAAGCCCATTCCATGAGGTGTGAGTGAGGACTGCTGCGTCTAGATATGCCTTCAGGTCTTTGTCGTCAGATGTACTTGTCACAACCAACTTTGCAAACATGCTGGAGATGGGAGGTCGGGTTTTGGTGACATGTAGGCACACCTTCCTGATGCATGCCTCACAAGGAGGAACGAATTTCTCTCCAAGGGTCGGTGAGGTAAAGGCAGCGATGTTGGTTTTATATTGACGTTTTAAGAAACCGGTTATCATCTGTGCTGATGTTTTCGTAGTCGCCCTTAGCATGGTCAGAGCCGTGAAATTTAATAGCCTATATAACTCCAAGGCCTCTCTGGTCGGAGAGTCTGTGGCGGGGGATCTTGCCAGTATTTCATTGCAGTAGTTGAAGAACTCCTTGGCGGATACACTCGAGTACGAGATTAATAGAGGCTGAACTCGAGCAGCCAGCTGGTTCACATCCTCCTCAGGTCTGAGTTTAACCACGGGAGTATCAGGAGTCGAGAGGGACAACTTTAAATCTCCTCCCAACACATGGATATCATTGTCATCTATACTTATCACCACAGATTTTGATGATGTTGATGCACCGGAGTCTTGAGACGTATGTGGGGGAGGGGCACGGGAAGCTTTTGATTCTATGCTGAAGTTGATATTCTTTGAGTCCTGATTTGCATAAAAGTCGCTGGGCCAGACCAGATCCTTAGAAGTTGTTGCCTCTTTCTTGAATAAAAGCCCCGCCACAGACAACACGACATCCGTCACATCATATGTATCCTCCACGTTGCCCGTGACATAGAACTGAATATACTGAATAACCATCATCCTCTGTTTTTCTGCAGTTTGAAGATTGGAGGGTAACAACAACTTCTTCGCGATGGTGACACATTCTGCTTTGGACCATTCTCCTCTGTGGGGTTGGGTTGTGGTTTGAGGGTGGGGATTAACCTCATCCAATAACTTAGGGGTGTAGCCTGTAATGGCTAGGGCTGCCATCTGGAAAGTCTGTCACTCAGGACAAGAAACGTGAAAACCCCGGATTTTGGATCTTACTACCCGGACGTTTCAAGACATTTTTTTTTTTTAAGTTTCTATGGGGAAAAAATATAGTTTTAATGGTTTTAAATATTTATTTATTATTAACCGACTTCAAATAGCGGGAGGAGGTTCTCAATTCGACGGTATGTTTTTTTTTTTTTTTTCACTTATTTATTTATTTACTAGCTGCCCCGGCAAACTTCGTTGTGCCTTAGAGTCAATTCATTGCTCTTATTTTTTTTTTATATTAGATATACATACGTTGAATAAGACGACAACAAATAAATCCAAACCAATAATAACTACTACTACTTTTAAATTACAACATGTATATATACCCTAACCTAACTGACCATACCTATCCTATAGCTAACCCAACTATCTAACCTAACTACCTTACTAAAAAATACTAAATTCATAATTTTAATCTGAACTATTGCCTCTATGTTACATACAATAATTTATGCCTATAGTTTTCCCGGTCTACTTTAATTAAAGTCCTAACAGTAAAATAAGTTCTATTTGCAAAGAATTATTAAATTTCGTCTCTGTCATCATTGCTAGTTACGTAAATTGATTTCTGAAATATAAGACTTTTTTATGCTACATAAAACCTCTAAGTTTAGTGATATCCTTAGTAGATTGATGAGGATAGTGGAATACAAGATTACAATAGTAGGAGGATAGCCTCTGTGATGCATAGGAAAAAAGGAGAGATCAAGCCTCATCATAGCGGGAGTCTTGGGTAGTATGTGCCTTGGCTTCGATGTTAATGGTGGTGTTCCTCGCATTGAGAATCTTGGCCAGGGTCTTTGACTCCTGAGCTCCAGCCGCAACCACAATGTTCTCCTGGTTCAAGGCACCCAAGATGTATTCTGCGCCAGCGGCACATCTCTCCACTATCTTGTAGTGACGCTGAACCCACACCGCCTGATTCAGTCCTCCTTCGTCCCCTTGTGAGTACTCGAGACTCTTGTACAAGAGTGCAGCCAGGGTGGGGTGGTCCCTGGGCCCCATCTTCATAAAATACGCGTCGTCTATAACCCTCGCCCAGGGGACGGTCATGTCGGGCTGAGTTAGAGATTGGTACTTCTTTAGAAAACTAATGACAGCCTTCCAGGAGTGTGCTGTACTAGATATTAGTGACATATGGTAAAGTTCAACCCAGGACTTCCCGAAGAACTGGCAGATGTCAAATATCATCTGTAATATTCCAAGCCCATTCCATGAGGTGTGAGTGAGGACTGCTGCGTCTAGATATGCCTTCAGGTCTTTGTCGTCAGATGTACTTGTCACAACCAACTTTGCAAACATGCTGGAGATGGGAGGTCGGGTTTTGGTGACATGTAGGCACACCTTCCTGATGCATGCCTCACAAGGAGGAACGAATTTCTCTCCAAGGGTCGGTGAGGTAAAGGCAGCGATGTTGGTTTTATATTGACGTTTTAAGAAACCGGTTATCATCTGTGCTGATGTTTTCGTAGTCGCCCTTAGCATGGTCAGAGCCGTGAAATTTAATAGCCTATATAACTCCAAGGCCTCTCTGGTCGGAGAGTCTGTGGCGGGGGATCTTGCCAGTATTTCATTGCAGTAGTTGAAGAACTCCTTGGCGGATACACTCGAGTACGAGATTAATAGAGGCTGAACTCGAGCAGCCAGCTGGTTCACATCCTCCTCAGGTCTGAGTTTAACCACGGGAGTATCAGGAGTCGAGAGGGACAACTTTAAATCTCCTCCCAACACATGGATATCATTGTCATCTATACTTATCACCACAGATTTTGATGATGTTGATGCACCGGAGTCTTGAGACGTATGTGGGGGAGGGGCACGGGAAGCTTTTGATTCTATGCTGAAGTTGATATTCTTTGAGTCCTGATTTGCATAAAAGTCGCTGGGCCAGACCAGATCCTTAGAAGTTGTTGCCTCTTTCTTGAATAAAAGCCCCGCCACAGACAACACGACATCCGTCACATCATATGTATCCTCCACGTTGCCCGTGACATAGAACTGAATATACTGAATAACCATCATCCTCTGTTTTTCTGCAGTTTGAAGATTGGAGGGTAACAACAACTTCTTCGCGATGGTGACACATTCTGCTTTGGACCATTCTCCTCTGTGGGGTTGGGTTGTGGTTTGAGGGTGGGGATTAACCTCATCCAATAACTTAGGGGTGTAGCCTGTAATGGCTAGGGCTGCCATCTGGAAAGTCTGTCACTCAGGACAAGAAACGTGAAAACCCCGGATTTTGGATCTTACTACCCGGACGTTTCAAGACATTTTTTTTTTTTAAGTTTCTATGGGGAAAAAATATAGTTTTAATGGTTTTAAATATTTATTTATTATTAACCGACTTCAAATAGCGGGAGGAGGTTCTCAATTCGACGGTATGTTTTTTTTTTTTTTTTCACTTATTTATTTATTTACTAGCTGCCCCGGCAAACTTCGTTGTGCCTTAGAGTCAATTCATTGCTCTTATTTTTTTTTTATATTAGATATACATACGTTGAATAAGACGACAACAAATAAATCCAAACCAATAATAACTACTACTACTTTTAAATTACAACATGTATATATACCCTAACCTAACTGACCATACCTATCCTATAGCTAACCCAACTATCTAACCTAACTACCTTACTAAAAAATACTAAATTCATAATTTTAATCTGAACTATTGCCTCTATGTTACATACAATAATTTATGCCTATAGTTTTCCCGGTCTACTTTAATTAAAGTCCTAACAGTAAAATAAGTTCTATTTGCAAAGAATTATTAAATTTCGTCTCTGTCATCATTGCTAGTTACGTAAATTGATTTCTGAAATATAAGACTTTTTTATGCTACATAAAACCTCTAAGTTTAGTGATATCCTTAGTAGATTGATGAGGATAGTGGAATACAAGATTACAATAGTAGGAGGATAGCCTCTGTGATGCATAGGAAAAAAGGAGAGATCAAGCCTCATCATAGCGGGAGTCTTGGGTAGTATGTGCCTTGGCTTCGATGTTAATGGTGGTGTTCCTCGCATTGAGAATCTTGGCCAGGGTCTTTGACTCCTGAGCTCCAGCCGCAACCACAATGTTCTCCTGGTTCAAGGCACCCAAGATGTATTCTGCGCCAGCGGCACATCTCTCCACTATCTTGTAGTGACGCTGAACCCACACCGCCTGATTCAGTCCTCCTTCGTCCCCTTGTGAGTACTCGAGACTCTTGTACAAGAGTGCAGCCAGGGTGGGGTGGTCCCTGGGCCCCATCTTCATAAAATACGCGTCGTCTATAACCCTCGCCCAGGGGACGGTCATGTCGGGCTGAGTTAGAGATTGGTACTTCTTTAGAAAACTAATGACAGCCTTCCAGGAGTGTGCTGTACTAGATATTAGTGACATATGGTAAAGTTCAACCCAGGACTTCCCGAAGAACTGGCAGATGTCAAATATCATCTGTAATATTCCAAGCCCATTCCATGAGGTGTGAGTGAGGACTGCTGCGTCTAGATATGCCTTCAGGTCTTTGTCGTCAGATGTACTTGTCACAACCAACTTTGCAAACATGCTGGAGATGGGAGGTCGGGTTTTGGTGACATGTAGGCACACCTTCCTGATGCATGCCTCACAAGGAGGAACGAATTTCTCTCCAAGGGTCGGTGAGGTAAAGGCAGCGATGTTGGTTTTATATTGACGTTTTAAGAAACCGGTTATCATCTGTGCTGATGTTTTCGTAGTCGCCCTTAGCATGGTCAGAGCCGTGAAATTTAATAGCCTATATAACTCCAAGGCCTCTCTGGTCGGAGAGTCTGTGGCGGGGGATCTTGCCAGTATTTCATTGCAGTAGTTGAAGAACTCCTTGGCGGATACACTCGAGTACGAGATTAATAGAGGCTGAACTCGAGCAGCCAGCTGGTTCACATCCTCCTCAGGTCTGAGTTTAACCACGGGAGTATCAGGAGTCGAGAGGGACAACTTTAAATCTCCTCCCAACACATGGATATCATTGTCATCTATACTTATCACCACAGATTTTGATGATGTTGATGCACCGGAGTCTTGAGACGTATGTGGGGGAGGGGCACGGGAAGCTTTTGGTTCTATGCTGAAGTTGATATTCTTTGAGTCCTGATTTGCATAAAAGTCGCTGGGCCAGACCAGATCCTTAGAAGTTGTTGCCTCTTTCTTGAATAAAAGCCCCGCCACAGACAACACGACATCCGTCACATCATATGTATCCTCCACGTTGCCCGTGACATAGAACTGAATATACTGAATAACCATCATCCTCTGTTTTTCTGCAGTTTGAAGATTGGAGGGTAACAACAACTTCTTCGCGATGGTGACACATTCTGCTTTGGACCATTCTCCTCTGTGGGGTTGGGTTGTGGTTTGAGGGTGGGGATTAACCTCATCCAATAACTTAGGGGTGTAGCCTGTAATGGCTAGGGCTGCCATCTCGAAAGTCTGTCACTCAGGACAAGAAACGTGAAAACCCCGGATTTTGGATCTTACTACCCGGACGTTTCAAGACATTTTTTTTTTAAGTTTCTATGGGGAAAAAAATATAGTTTTAATGGTTTTAAATATTTATTTATTATTAACCGACTTCAAATAGCGGGAGGAGGTTCTCAATTCGACGGTATGTTTTTTTTTTTTTTTTTTTTTTCACTTATTTATTTATTTACTAGCTGCCCCGGCAAACTTCGTTGTGCCTTAGAGTCAATTCATTGCTCTTATTTTTTTTTTATATTAGATATACATACGTTGAATAAGACGACAACAAATAAATCCAAACCAATAATAACTACTACTACTTTTAAATTACAACATGTATATATACCCTAACCTAACTGACCATACCTATCCTATAGCTAACCCAACTATCTAACCTAACTACCTTACTAAAAAATACTAAATTCATAATTTTAATCTGAACTATTGCCTCTATGTTACATACAATAATTTATGCCTATAGTTTTCCCGGTCTACTTTAATTAAAGTCCTAACAGTAAAATAAGTTCTATTTGCAAAGAATTATTAAATTTCGTCTCTGTCATCATTGCTAGTTACGTAAATTGATTTCTGAAATATAAGACTTTTTTATGCTACATAAAACCTCTAAGTTTAGTGATATCCTTAGTAGATTGATGAGGATAGTGGAATACAAGATTACAATAGTAGGAGGATAGCCTCTGTGATGCATAGGAAAAAAGGAGAGATCAAGCCTCATCATAGCGGGAGTCTTGGGTAGTATGTGCCTTGGCTTCGATGTTAATGGTGGTGTTGCTCGCATTGAGAATCTTGGCCAGGGTCTTTGACTCCTGAGCTCCAGCCGCAACCTCAATGTTCTCCTGGTTCAAGGCACCCAAGATGTATTCTGCGCCAGCGGCACATCTCTCCACTATCTTGTAGTGACGCTGAACCCACACCGCCTGATTCAGTCCTCCTTCGTCCCCTTGTGAGTACTCGAGACTCTTGTACAAGAGTGCAGCCAGGGTGGGGTGGTCCCTGGGCCCCATCTTCATAAAATACGCGTCGTCTATAACCCTCGCCCAGGGGACGGTCATGTCGGGCTGAGTTAGAGATTGGTACTTCTTTAGAAAACTAATGACAGCCTTCCAGGAGTGTGCTGTACTAGATATTAGTGACATATGGTAAAGTTCAACCCAGGACTTCCCGAAGAACTGGCAGATGTCAAATATCATCTGTAATATTCCAAGCCCATTCCATGAGGTGTGAGTGAGGACTGCTGCGTCTAGATATGCCTTCAGGTCTTTGTCGTCAGATGTACTTGTCACAACCAACTTTGCAAACATGCTGGAGATGGGAGGTCGGGTTTTGGTGACATGTAGGCACACCTTCCTGATGCATGCCTCACAAGGAGGAACGAATTTCTCTCCAAGGGTCGGTGAGGTAAAGGCAGCGATGTTGGTTTTATAAAGGCAGCGATGTTGGTTTTATATTGACGTTTTAAGAAACCGGTTATCATCTGTGCTGATGTTTTCGTAGTCGCCCTTAGCATGGTCAGAGCCGTGAAAGGGCATTGCCAAGATTCGGCTCGGAATCATGTAGTGTCCGACAAGCTTTCCATATTAATGATAATTCATAATATAAAATAAAAAGAATTATACACTATAAATAAAGTCTGTGGAAGTACACCGTTTAAAAGTCATTTTAAAAAGTTGTTTAATTTATCAACACGTTTCCTAACAACCATTTCAATTAGAAATGTTGCCATACCAAAATAAAATAATATCGATTCGAAATTGCACTTGCAAATCGATTCCATTAATATGATTATGAAGCTACGTAAATGAATGTATTACTCACATAAGTTATAACTCTCTCTATAAATAAGTAATTCTTATAATATTAAATATTGTTTACTTTTATTTTTGAATATAAAATATTAATTATTTTAACATATTTATTATAATATTGTAATAATTCAATTCGATAATCAAAACAGTTAAGTATCGATTTTCATAATAAATTGCTACCTTTACTGTCTTTATAGTACTGGCAACACTTGATCTTGTAGTTGTCATTGCTTACTGTAATACTGTCAAAAACTTCGCTCAACTTACACAGGAAGATTTGATGATAATTGCTTGTGGTACTTACCAAATGAAACAAGCGCGGTCTTATTATTGTGAACATATTCGGTACAATGGTTCCTATACTATACTAAGTGGAAGAGACGCAATTGTAAAATATTGTTGTAATTGAAAAGTTGGGCGAAGAACCGTAGGTTGCTGTGCACATACAATGACAATGTTATGGTTCCTCGGTTCGGCAAGACATCATAGAAATATAACCCCTCCAGCCCAGTTTTTAGACGATTTATTAATGAAATATGATGTGTTGTTTAATGAATAATAAATGGTCAAAAGTACCTATACCTACATGTGTTTTTTATTCATTCTAAAATAATGTAAATACCTATATAATATGTATATTTACTATAAACACAATTATAATGTGAATACAATGTGCCAAAAAATATTAATTTAATAAATCATTTAATACTATATTTCATAGTTTCGTTAAAATTAGAAGTAGGTAGTAAGTGGTCAACTTTCAAGAACTATAACTTTTCTTGGTGTACTTCTTTTAGAAAACTAATTATACTATCAAATTCTGTAATTATTTTCCTTTTTTATGACATATAGGTCATCTTTGTCGGTTCTGGCCGAGACTTGAAGGAAACGTTGGCATTCTCTTTTAATAGCCTATATAACTCCAAGGCCTCTCTGGTCGGAGAGTCTGTGGCGGGGGATCTTGCCAGTATTTCATTGCAGTAGTTGAAGAACTCCTTGGCGGATACACTCGAGTACGAGATTAATACTGTACCTTCAGTGAAAAGTGATACATGTCGACCTAGATCGGTTTTTAAATTCTCTGATTAAACTTATTAAAAAAAAATTAACTTCATTTCTATCTTATCCCCGTTGTTATACGATTAAAAATGAAAGAGATTTTTTTGTGTACATTGATATAAGTAAGCAATTTTTATTGAAATTATTGTGTAAAATAATACTTTTTGATTCATACCAAAGTGCTCCGAACCGATCTTTATATTTCTGAAATGTATTTTAATACGACTCGAGTTACCACATCTTACACGAACCGAAAGCTTTTACTTCATTTAATCCAAAGTGATACAAATGAAATCCTATATCCTATATCTAGTGAAAAGTGTTACATTAATCCTTGTTCTTCTTAAAATTTTAAACTAGACAACATATCCAACATCAAGAAGTTCGATATTATCAAATTCACCAATATGATTTACAATTTTCACTATAATTTTACACAGCTAAGTAATTTCTTTAGCAAATGACATAAAATGCAGGTACAAGTTGCTGTTATCACAGCTTACCTTAGCTATAATTTTTAAAAATCTCTGCACACCGGATTAGCCTCGCTTGTTTTGTTCCGACACTTATGGAGATGATGTGACAGTCCCGGTATAATTTAATTGAGCTTTTGAATTGTCTCTATCTGTTTGACGGTTGTTTTTGGATTGTTCATGAATTAAGTTGGAGATATTGAACAGTAGGCTAGTTTTAGACATATTTGCAACAATGTGATAGTAAGATATTATTTAGAAAAGTTATCATCTAAAGATTTATACAAATAAATAAAATATTCCACAACTTTCACACAACGCCATCTAGTCCTAAACTAAGCAGCAGGTCTAGCCATATAACAAATTCTATTTCTATTCTATTTGTCAAAGGATGAGGCGACAATAGAAAGAAAATGGCGTATATGGAATCAGCTGTTTGTCAACTGTCAAGTGTATTTCATTTTCAGCCATATTACAAATTCTACTCGTTAACACTTGACAGTTGACAAACAGCTGATTCCATATACGCCATTTTCTTTCTATTGTCGCCTCATCCTTTACGATAATAGAAATTGAATTTGTAATATGGCTAGAACCTGCAGAGCTTGTGTTATGAGTACTAGACAACCGATAATACTACATATACATTTCTAAATTCATACATATTATAGATACATGAAACACAGAATTAATGGTCGTGCTCATCACATAAACATGTGTCTTGGGTGAGGATCAAACCTATCCAGCATAGCAGTCAGGACCACTAACCCCTAGACCAACAGGCCAGTCGTAAATTTTATTGTGTTTACATACATACATACATAAACTCACGTCTTTTTCCCATGGGGGTAGGCAGAAACTACAGAGCGCCATATGCTACGATTCTTACATACTTCTCTTGCTTCGTTTACATTCATACATGTTGTCATACACACACGCCGGTTGCGAGTACTACGCACCTGACCTTTCTGAAGAACCTCACCAATAAGGTCTATGTATGTCCTTCTTGGGCGTCCCCTCCCGGCGTTCCCACTTACATCTGCCTTGTAAATACCTTTCGTTAGTCGTCTTCATCCATCTTTTCAACGTGACCAAACCATCTAAGCATACTCTTTTCAATTTTTGTTACTACATCTTCTTTTTATTTATTTTCTTCTCTAGCAACTGAGTTAGTTTCGATTATTTTGCCAGCGTCATGTGTGTTGACGGTCGTGTTATTAATGTGGTGAGCCGTTGAACATTGAACTTTGTGGTAGATAAATTTTAGTGGCTAAAAGAAGGCAACTTTTTTGCAATATTAAACGTGGTTGTTTGTTCTGCATAATATAAATAACTAGTATATACATACATACACTCACGCCTTTTTCCCATGGTTTCCCATGGCATGGTAGGCAGAAACTACGCGCCATCTGCTACGATTCTTATACATTTCTTTTGCTTCATTTACATTTTTAAATTTAGTTATTATTTTATTATGATATTAACATAGCTTTACCCTTTCTGTGACAAAAACGTTTGAAAATACTTATTACTTGTATCAATAAACACTTCGATGTAAACAAAATGTATCACAATCAATTCTAGCTTGTAGCATTAATCACTTACTAGTTTGAAAAATACATTGGTGTTAAGGGGTACAATTGAATATTTACGTAGGAATTTTAAATAAAACAATGAAAAAAGGTTGCTGATAATCAAAATGATCACATTAGTTTTACGACTTTTTCTCACAACAACTATTTGCAGGCAAAACATGCCAAAACACAAGCCTTATAACATTTCACACGAAACGGTAACTAAATGTGTAAAATAATTCATTTCATTATAGATTTAAATACACAAAAATAAGCAAAGAAAACTGTAGTGTACGGTGATATAACTGGCTATTTTTACTAATTACTTAAATTCCGTGCAAAATAATATATTCAAACCAAGCTCTTTATAATCTTTATAATATTATCTACACGTACCACATATCGTTTTTTATTTTAGAACGTTAGAAAAATAACGAGATTTTTTTAAATCTTTAACCTTAAATTACTCAAAACTATGATTTTTCACTTATATCACTTTTCACTGAAGGTACAGTAGAGGCTGAACTCGAGCAGCCAGCTGGTTCACATCCTCCTCAGGTCTGAGTTTAACCACGGGAGTATCAGGAGTCGAGAGGGACAACTTTAAATCTCCTCCCAACACATGGATATCATTGTCATCTATACTTATCACCACAGATTTTGATGATGTTGATGCACCGGAGTCTTGAGACGTATGTGGGGGAGGGGCACGGGAAGCTTTTGGTTCTATGCTGAAGTTGATATTCTTTAGATAAGATAAGATAAGATAAGTCTTTATTTGCTTTAAACATGGTATAAAGGTGTTACAGTCTTATAAAATGTCCACATGTTTAGCTAATACAGAATATTAATTGCATGCAAATTAAATCATTTCACAACACACTAAATATTAATTAAATCATTCAAATTATTAGATGGATATAATATTATAAAATGTCAAAAAAATCTTTAATGTCATAGAAATTATGTTCAATCAGCCACATATACAGCTTATTTTTGAATGAGTTACAATTATTTACACATTTGAGTTCTTTTGGAATTTTGTTGAAAATACGTACACACATCACAAGGCAGCTTTTAGCATATTTGGCTGATTTAGGATTATCCTTCGTTACAAGCCTGTGTGGATCCCTTGTTGGACGGGAGATTACTTCATAAGCTTTTCTGAACAATCCCTTATTACTGTAGACAAAGTTACAAATTGCGTATATGTAAAGTGCAGGAAGTGGTAACAGACCAAGCTTTTTGAAAAATGGCTTACAAGATTCATCAGAACGAAGTCCGCAAATGGCCCTGATGCACCTTTTTTGTGCAATGAATGCTCTGTCTTTATCTGTACTGTTCCCCCACACGATAAGCCCGTAACTTAAAATAGATTCAATATATGCATGGTATGTAGTAATTGCCGTTTTAACGTTTGTTAAGTTCTTTACTTGTCTGAGGGCGTAAGTAAATTTATTAATCCTATTGCATAAATCATCTAAATGTCCTTTCCAATTTAAGTCTTGGTCTATGAGCACACCGAGAAATTTGGTTTGCGTTACTTCTTTTAGTTTGACAATATTAAGTTTAAAATTGTATTTGGCATGTTTCGACTTATTAAATTGAATATAATTTGATTTTTCTAAGTTAATTTTTAATTTATTAGTCTGTAGCCAATGTAAAATTTTGTTAATAGTATTATTAATGTCTATTTCATGATCAGAAGGTGATTTTTTGTCAGATGACACGATAATTGAAATGTCATCTGCGAATAATGTAAATTTATGATTAGTCACCAGTTGTATGTCATTTATATAAAGTAAGAATAATATGGGACCTAATACACTTCCTTGAGGGACGCCACATTTATTTACCCTAGAAACAGAACAGTAGGAAGTGAGTACGTTTTCGTTTACTTTGTCTATAACAACGTATTGATTTCGACCACTTAAATAAGACGAAATCCACTGCAGTGTAACTCCCCTTATTCCCAGTATTTCCAACTTTCTCAATAATACGTCATGCGTCTTTGAGTCCTGATTTGCATAAAAGTCGCTGGGCCAGACCAGATCCTTAGAAGTTGTTGCCTCTTTCTTGAATAAAAGCCCCGCCACAGACAACACGACATCCGTCACATCATATGTATCCTCCACGTTGCCCGTGACATAGAACTGAATATACTGAATAACCATCATCCTCTGTTTTTCTGCAGTTTTTAGATTGGAGGGTAACAACAACTTCTTCGCGATGGTGACACATTCTGCTTTGGACCATTCTCCTCTGTGGGGTTGGGTTGTGGTTTGAGGGTGGGGATTAACCTCATCCAATAACTTAGGGGTGTAGCCTGTAATGGCTAGGGCTGCCATCTCGAAAGTCTGTCACTCAGGACAAGAAACGTGAAAACCCCGGATTTTGGATCTTACTACCCGGACGTTTCAAGACATTTTTTTTTTAAGTTTCTATGGGGAAAAAAATATAGTTTTAATGGTTTTAAATATTTATTTATTATTAACCGACTTCAAATAGCGGGAGGAGGTTCTCAATTCGACGGTATGTTTTTTTTTTTTTTTTTTTCACTTATTTATTTATTTACTAGCTGCCCCGGCAAACTTCGTTGTGCCTTAGAGTCAATTCATTGCTCTTATTTTTTTTTTATATTAGATATACATACGTTGAATAAGACGACAACAAATAAATCCAAACCAATAATAACTACTACTACTTTTAAATTACAACATGTATACAACGTGGCGCTACCATGGTGACATTAACTTAACACACGTATACGTTATCCCAGTTTCGTTTTAAGAAGTAATTTTATTTCCATAAAACGTCATTATTTACTGATTAATTTAAAAAAATAAAAAAATATAGAAATAAGCATCCTGTACAAAAATAATTATAGTGCAGCGGTCATTTGCCGGGGTCACGGATCATAACATCGCGTCAAAGAAATTGAAACGAATAAGCAATACCTCAATCCTTTTGTCGGCGCGCGCGTTCTCCCTTCCACGCACCCCCGCCCGCCGCACCCATTCGGGTAGCACCCATCTCTTTTCACTAGTGCTAGTCGGACCCGTTACCTTGACACACATCTTTACGCTCGTGTCGTGCGCATAATTTCGTCGTTGTTTTGTGAATGTTTCGCGAAAAAGACGCTTACTTATTGTTTTATTTATTTAGTTTTGTGTAATTAGAATAGTAAATAGATTATAGTACTGCGATAAAGACGCTTTGCTTTGTTTTCGTTAGTTTTCCGATCTACATAGTACCTACGTGTTCTACGATTAAGGACGTTATTATTTGTGAATTTGTGATGGCAAATAGGTACACATCCGAATTGAGAGGAATGGCTGTAAGTGACAATTTATTTTCAAATGTGCGGGAAAATATGAAACGCCGTTCGGCCCTTTGTATTCGTCAACAAGGTGGACTCATTGAAAATAAGAAAATTTAAAATAAAGACAATTAAATAAAAGTACCTAGTGATTAGTGATGATAGTGGTAATAACACATAGTAATAAGAGAGCGTGATATGATAAGTGTTTGACTAAACAGCTCCGCTGTAGGTAGGTCTTTGATAGAATGCCGTCAAAGGATCGCAGGAGTACAAGGCGCGGTTGCCAGCGCGCGAAGCGACGCGTTGCCGCTCTGAGTAAACGTAAACGAGTAACGTGCATCTAGGTAAGTAATTTCATGAATGAATTTTTGCACAGAGTGATCCCAATTGTAGTCACTTTTTTATTATTTAGTTTGTTTGAAAAATGTTTTTGTTCAAATTACCAATTATTTTAACCAATCATAATTTATGTGGTTAATGGCCACTAGCCCTACCCTTGTGTTAAATTAATGTCACCATTGTAGCGCCACGTTGTATATACCCTAACCTAACTGACCATACCTATCCTATAGCTAACCCAACTATCTAACCTAACTACCTTACTAAAAAATACTAAAATCATAATTTTAATCTGAACTATTGCCTCTATGTTACATACAATAATTTATGCCTATAGTTTTCCCGGTCTACTTTAATTAAAGTCCTAACAGTAAAATAAGTTCTATTTGCAAAGAATTATTAAATTTCGTCTCTGTCATCATTGCTAGTTACGTAAATTGATTTCTGAAATATAAGACTTTTTTATGCTACATAAAACCTCTAAGTTTAGTGATATCCTTAGTAGATTGATGAGGATAGTGGAATACAAGATTACAATAGCAGGAGGATAGCCTCTGTGATGCATAGGAAAAAAGGAGAGATCAAGCCTCATCATAGCGGGAGTCTTGGGTAGTATGGGCCTTGGCTTCGATGTTAATGGTGGTGTTCCTCGCATTGAGAATCTTGGCCAGGGTCTTAGACTCCTGAGCTCCAGCCGCAACCACAATGTTCTCCTGGTTCAAGGCACCCAAGATGTATTCTGCGCCAGCGGCACATCTCTCCACTATCTTGTAGTGACGCTGAACCCACACCGCCTGATCCAGTCCTCCTTCGTCCCCTTGTGAGTACTCGAGACTCTTGTACAAGAGTGCAGCCAGGGTGGGGTGGTCCCTGGGCCCCATCTTCATAAAATACGCGTCGTCTATAACCCTCGCCCAGGGGACGGACATGTCGGGCTGAGTTAGAGATTGGTACTTCTTTAGAAAACTAATGACAGCCTTCCAGGAGTGTGCTGTACTAGATATTAGTGACATATGGTAAAGTTCAACCCAGGACTTCCCGAAGAACTGGCAGATGTCAAATATCATCTGTAATATTCCAAGCCCATTCCATGAGGTGTGAGTGAGGACTGCTGCGTCTAGATATGCCTTCAGGTCTTTGTCGTCAGATGTACTTGTCACAACCAACTTTGCAAACATGCTGGAGATGGGAGGTCGGGTTTTGGTGACATGTAGGCACACCTTCCTGATGCATGCCTCACAAGGAGGAACGAATTTCTCTCCAAGGGTCGGTGAGGTAAAGGCAGCGATGTTGGTTTTATATTGACGTTTTAAGAAACCGGTTATCATCTGTGCTGATGTTTTCGTAGTCGCCCTTAGCATGGTCAGAGCCGTGAAATTTAATAGCCTATATAACTCCAAGGCCTCTCTGGTCGGAGAGTCTGTGGCGGGGGATCTTGCCAGTATTTCATTGCAGTAGTTGAAGAACTCCTTGGCGGATACACTCGAGTACGAGATTAATAGAGGCTGAACTCGAGCAGCCAGCTGGTTCACATCCTCCTCAGGTCTGAGTTTAACCACGGGAGTATCAGGAGTCGAGAGGGACAACTTTAAATCTCCTCCCAACACATGGATATCATTGTCATCTATACTTATCACCACAGATTTTGATGATGTTGATGCACCGGAGTCTTGAGACGTATGTGGGGGAGGGGCACGGGAAGCTTTTGATTCTATGCTGAAGTTGATATTCTTTGAGTCCTGATTTGCATAAAAGTCGCTGGGCCAGACCAGATCCTTAGAAGTTGTTGCCTCTTTCTTGAATAAAAGCCCCGCCACAGACAACACGACATCCGTCACATCATATGTATCCTCCACGTTGCCCGTGACATAGAACTGAATATACTGAATAACCATCATCCTCTGTTTTTCTGCAGTTTGAAGATTGGAGGGTAACAACAACTTCTTCGCGATGGTGACACATTCTGCTTTGGACCATTCTCCTCTGTGGGGTTGGGTTGTGGTTTGAGGGTGGGGATTAACCTCATCCAATAACTTAGGGGTGTAGCCTGTAATGGCTAGGGCTGCCATCTCGAAAGTCTGTCACTCAGGACAAGAAACGTGAAAACCCCGGATTTTGGATCTTACTACCCGGACGTTTCAAGACATTTTTTTTTTTTAAGTTTCTATGGGGAAAAAAATATAGTTTTAATGGTTTTAAATATTTATTTATTATTAACCGACTTCAAATAGCGGGAGGAGGTTCTCAATTCGACGGTATGTTTTTTTTTTTTTTTTTTCACTTATTTATTTATTTACTAGCTGCCCCGGCAAACTTCGTTGTGCCTTAGAGTCAATTCATTGCTCTTATTTTTTTTTTATATTAGATATACATACGTTGAATAAGACGACAACAAATAAATCCAAACCAATAATAACTACTACTACTTTTAAATTACAACATGTATATATACCCTAACCTAACTGACCATACCTATCCTATAGCTAACCCAACTATCTAACCTAACTACCTTACTAAAAAATACTAAAATCATAATTTTAATCTGAACTATTGCCTCTATGTTACATACAATAATTTATGCCTATAGTTTTCCCGGTCTACTTTAATTAAAGTCCTAACATTAAAATAAGTTCTATTTGCAAAGAATTATTAAATTTCGTCTCTGTCATCATTGCTAGTTACGTAAATTGATTTCTGAAATATAAGACTTTTTTATGCTACATAAAACCTCTAAGTTTAGTGATATCCTTAGTAGATTGATGAGGATAGTGGAATACAAGATTACAATAGTAGGAGGATAGCCTCTGTGATGCATAGGAAAAAAGGAGAGATCAAGCCTCATCATAGCGGGAGTCTTGGGTAGTATGGGCCTTGGCTTCGATGTTAATGGTGGTGTTACTCGCATTGAGAATCTTGGCCAGGGTCTTAGACTCCTGAGCTCCAGCCGCAACCACAATGTTCTCCTGGTTCAAGGCACCCAAGATGTATTCTGCGCCAGCGGCACATCTCTCCACTATCTTGTAGTGACGCTGAACCCACACCGCCTGATCCAGTCCTCCTTCGTCCCCTTGTGAGTACTCGAGACTCTTGTACAAGAGTGCAGCCAGGGTGGGGTGGTCCCTGGGCCCCATCTTCACAAAATACGCGTCGTCTATAACCCTCGCCCAGGGGACGGTCATGTCGGGCTGAGTTAGAGATTGGTACTTCTTTAGAAAACTAATGACAGCCTTCCAGGAGTGTGCTGTACTAGATATTAGTGACATATGGTAAAGTTCAACCCAGGACTTCCCGAAGAACTGGCAGATGTCAAATATCATCTGTAATATTCCAAGCCCATTCCATGAGGTGTGAGTGAGGACTGCTGCGTCTAGATATGCCTTCAGGTCTTTGTCGTCAGATGTACTTGTCACAACCAACTTTGCAAACATGCTGGAGATGGGAGGTCGGGTTTTGGTGACATGTAGGCACACCTTCCTGATGCATGCCTCACAAGGAGGAACGAATTTCTCTCCAAGGGTCGGTGAGGTAAAGGCAGCGATGTTGGTTTTATATTGACGTTTTAAGAAACCGGTTATCATCTGTGCTGATGTTTTCGTAGTCGCCCTTAGCATGGTCAGAGCCGTGAAATTTAATAGCCTATATAACTCCAAGGCCTCTCTGGTCGGAGAGTCTGTGGCGGGGGATCTTGCCAGTATTTCATTGCAGTAGTTGAAGAACTCCTTGGCGGATACACTCGAGTACGAGATTAATAGAGGCTGAACTCGAGCAGCCAGCTGGTTCACATCCTCCTCAGGTCTGAGTTTAACTACGGGAGTATCAGGAGTCGAGAGGGACAACTTTAAATCTCCTCCCAACACATGGATATCATTGTCATCTATACTTATCACCACAGATTTTGATGATGTTGATGCACCGGAGTCTTGAGACGTACGTGGGGGAGGGGCACGGGAAGCTTTTGATTCTATGCTGAAGTTGATATTCTTTGAGTCCTGATTTGCATAAAAGTCGCTGGGCCAGACCAGATCCTTAGAAGTTGTTGCCTCTTTCTTGAATAAAAGCCCCGCCACAGACAACACGACATCCGTCACATCATATGTATCCTCCACGTTGCCCGTGACATAGAACTGAATATACTGAATAACCATCATCCTCTGTTTTTCTGCAGTTTGAAGATTGGAGGGTAACAACAACTTCTTCGCGATGGTGACACATTCTGCTTTGGACCATTCTCCTCTGTGGGGTTGGGTTGTGGTTTGAGGGTGGGGATTAACCTCATCCAATAACTTAGGGGTGTAGCCTGTAATGGCTAGGGCTGCCATCTCGAAAGTCTGTCACTCAGGACAAGAAACGTGAAAACCCCGGATTTTGGATCTTACTACCCGGACGTTTCAAGACATTTTTTTTTTTTAAGTTTCTATGGGGAAAAAAATATAGTTTTAATGGTTTTAAATATTTATTTATTATTAACCGACTTCAAATAGCGGGAGGAGGTTCTCAATTCGACGGTATGTTTTTTTTTTTTTTTTTCACTTATTTATTTATTTACTAGCTGCCCCGGCAAACTTCGTTGTGCCTTAGAGTCAATTCATTGCTCTTATTTTTTTTTTATATTAGATATACATACGTTGAATAAGACGACAACAAATAAATCCAAACCAATAATAACTACTACTACTTTTAAATTACAACATGTATATATACCCTAACCTAACTGACCATACCTATCCTATAGCTAACCCAACTATCTAACCTAACTACCTTACTAAAAAATACTAAAATCATAATTTTAATCTGAACTATTGCCTCTATGTTACATACAATAATTTATGCCTATAGTTTTCCCGGTCTACTTTAATTAAAGTCCTAACAGTAAAATAAGTTCTATTTGCAAAGAATTATTAAATTTCGTCTCTGTCATCATTGCTAGTTACGTAAATTGATTTCTGAAATATAAGACTTTTTTATGCTACATAAAACCTCTAAGTTTAGTGATATCCTTAGTAGATTGATGAG
Organism: Euplexia lucipara; assembly: GCA_921972225.1. NCBI lineage: Eukaryota > Metazoa > Arthropoda > Insecta > Lepidoptera > Noctuidae > Euplexia > Euplexia lucipara. The sequence goes on along the minus strand of OV179142.1, from coordinate 14,888,260 downwards.
GATAGTGGAATACAAGATTACAATAGTAGGAGGATAGCCTCTGTGATGCATAGGAAAAAAGGAGAGATCAAGCCTCATCATAGCGGGAGTCTTGGGTAGTATGGGCCTTGGCTTCGATGTTAATGGTGGTGTTACTCGCATTGAGAATCTTGGCCAGGGTCTTAGACTCCTGAGCTCCAGCCGCAACCACAATGTTCTCCTGGTTCAAGGCACCCAAGATGTATTCTGCGCCAGCGGCACATCTCTCCACTATCTTGTAGTGACGCTGAACCCACACCGCCTGATCCAGTCCTCCTTCGTCCCCTTGTGAGTACTCGAGACTCTTGTACAAGAGTGCAGCCAGGGTGGGGTGGTCCCTGGGCCCCATCTTCACAAAATACGCGTCGTCTATAACCCTCGCCCAGGGGACGGTCATGTCGGGCTGAGTTAGAGATTGGTACTTCTTTAGAAAACTAATGACAGCCTTCCAGGAGTGTGCTGTACTAGATATTAGTGACATATGGTAAAGTTCAACCCAGGACTTCCCGAAGAACTGGCAGATGTCAAATATCATCTGTAATATTCCAAGCCCATTCCATGAGGTGTGAGTGAGGACTGCTGCGTCTAGATATGCCTTCAGGTCTTTGTCGTCAGATGTACTTGTCACAACCAACTTTGCAAACATGCTGGAGATGGGAGGTCGGGTTTTGGTGACATGTAGGCACACCTTCCTGATGCATGCCTCACAAGGAGGAACGAATTTCTCTCCAAGGGTCGGTGAGGTAAAGGCAGCGATGTTGGTTTTATATTGACGTTTTAAGAAACCGGTTATCATCTGTGCTGATGTTTTCGTAGTCGCCCTTAGCATGGTCAGAGCCGTGAAATTTAATAGCCTATATAACTCCAAGGCCTCTCTGGTCGGAGAGTCTGTGGCGGGGGATCTTGCCAGTATTTCATTGCAGTAGTTGAAGAACTCCTTGGCGGATACACTCGAGTACGAGATTAATAGAGGCTGAACTCGAGCAGCCAGCTGGTTCACATCCTCCTCAGGTCTGAGTTTAACCACGGGAGTATCAGGAGTCGAGAGGGACAACTTTAAATCTCCTCCCAACACATGGATATCATTGTCATCTATACTTATCACCACAGATTTTGATGATGTTGATGCACCGGAGTCTTGAGACGTATGTGGGGGAGGGGCACGGGAAGCTTTTGATTCTATGCTGAAGTTGATATTCTTTGAGTCCTGATTTGCATAAAAGTCGCTGGGCCAGACCAGATCCTTAGAAGTTGTTGCCTCTTTCTTGAATAAAAGCCCCGCCACAGACAACACGACATCCGTCACATCATATGTATCCTCCACGTTGCCCGTGACATAGAACTGAATATACTGAATAACCATCATCCTCTGTTTTTCTGCAGTTTGAAGATTGGAGGGTAACAACAACTTCTTCGCGATGGTGACACATTCTGCTTTGGACCATTCTCCTCTGTGGGGTTGGGTTGTGGTTTGAGGGTGGGGATTAACCTCATCCAATAACTTAGGGGTGTAGCCTGTAATGGCTAGGGCTGCCATCTCGAAAGTCTGTCACTCAGGACAAGAAACGTGAAAACCCCGGATTTTGGATCTTACTACCCGGACGTTTCAAGACATTTTTTTTTTTTAAGTTTCTATGGGGAAAAAAATATAGTTTTAATGGTTTTAAATATTTATTTATTATTAACCGACTTCAAATAGCGGGAGGAGGTTCTCAATTCGACGGTATGTTTTTTTTTTTTTTTTTTTCACTTATTTATTTATTTACTAGCTGCCCCGGCAAACTTCGTTGTGCCTTAGAGTCAATTCATTGCTCTTATTTTTTTTTTATATTAGATATACATACGTTGAATAAGACGACAACAAATAAATCCAAACCAATAATAACTACTACTACTTTTAAATTACAACATGTATATATACCCTAACCTAACTGACCATACCTATCCTATAGCTAACCCAACTATCTAACCTAACTACCTTACTAAAAAATACTAAAATCATAATTTTAATCTGAACTATTGCCTCTATGTTACATACAATAATTTATGCCTATAGTTTTCCCGGTCTACTTTAATTAAAGTCCTAACAGTAAAATAAGTTCTATTTGCAAAGAATTATTAAATTTCGTCTCTGTCATCATTGCTAGTTACGTAAATTGATTTCTGAAATATAAGACTTTTTTATGCTACATAAAACCTCTAAGTTTAGTGATATCCTTAGTAGATTGATGAGGATAGTGGAATACAAGATTACAATAGCAGGAGGATAGCCTCTGTGATGCATAGGAAAAAAGGAGAGATCAAGCCTCATCATAGCGGGAGTCTTGGGTAGTATGGGCCTTGGCTTCGATGTTAATGGTGGTGTTCCTCGCATTGAGAATCTTGGCCAGGGTCTTAGACTCCTGAGCTCCAGCCGCAACCACAATGTTCTCCTGGTTCAAGGCACCCAAGATGTATTCTGCGCCAGCGGCACATCTCTCCACTATCTTGTAGTGACGCTGAACCCACACCGCCTGATCCAGTCCTCCTTCGTCCCCTTGTGAGTACTCGAGACTCTTGTACAAGAGTGCAGCCAGGGTGGGGTGGTCCCTGGGCCCCATCTTCATAAAATACGCGTCGTCTATAACCCTCGCCCAGGGGACGGTCATGTCGGGCTGAGTTAGAGATTGGTACTTCTTTAGAAAACTAATGACAGCCTTCCAGGAGTGTGCTGTACTAGATATTAGTGACATATGGTAAAGTTCAACCCAGGACTTCCCGAAGAACTGGCAGATGTCAAATATCATCTGTAATATTCCAAGCCCATTCCATGAGGTGTGAGTGAGGACTGCTGCGTCTAGATATGCCTTCAGGTCTTTGTCGTCAGATGTACTTGTCACAACCAACTTTGCAAACATGCTGGAGATGGGAGGTCGGGTTTTGGTGACATGTAGGCACACCTTCCTGATGCATGCCTCACAAGGAGGAACGAATTTCTCTCCAAGGGTCGGTGAGGTAAAGGCAGCGATGTTGGTTTTATATTGACGTTTTAAGAAACCGGTTATCATCTGTGCTGATGTTTTCGTAGTCGCCCTTAGCATGGTCAGAGCCGTGAAATTTAATAGCCTATATAACTCCAAGGCCTCTCTGGTCGGAGAGTCTGTGGCGGGGGATCTTGCCAGTATTTCATTGCAGTAGTTGAAGAACTCCTTGGCGGATACACTCGAGTACGAGATTAATAGAGGCTGAACTCGAGCAGCCAGCTGGTTCACATCCTCCTCAGGTCTGAGTTTAACCACGGGAGTATCAGGAGTCGAGAGGGACAACTTTAAATCTCCTCCCAACACATGGATATCATTGTCATCTATACTTATCACCACAGATTTTGATGATGTTGATGCACCGGAGTCTTGAGACGTATGTGGGGGAGGGGCACGGGAAGCTTTTGGTTCTATGCTGAAGTTGATATTCTTTGAGTCCTGATTTGCATAAAAGTCGCTGGGCCAGACCAGATCCTTAGAAGTTGTTGCCTCTTTCTTGAATAAAAGCCCCGCCACAGACAACACGACATCCGTCACATCATATGTATCCTCCACGTTGCCCGTGACATAGAACTGAATATACTGAATAACCATCATCCTCTGTTTTTCTGCAGTTTGAAGATTGGAGGGTAACAACAACTTCTTCGCGATGGTGACACATTCTGCTTTGGACCATTCTCCTCTGTGGGGTTGGGTTGTGGTTTGAGGGTGGGGATTAACCTCATCCAATAACTTAGGGGTGTAGCCTGTAATGGCTAGGGCTGCCATCTCGAAAGTCTGTCACTCAGGACAAGAAACGTGAAAACCCCGGATTTTGGATCTTACTACCCGGACGTTTCAAGACATTTTTTTTTTTTTTAAGTTTCTATGGGGAAAAAAATATAGTTTTAATGGTTTTAAATATTTATTTATTATTAACCGACTTCAAATAGCGGGAGGAGGTTCTCAATTCGACGGTATGTTTTTTTTTTTTTTTTTTCACTTATTTATTTATTTACTAGCTGCCCCGGCAAACTTCGTTGTGCCTTAGAGTCAATTCATTGCTCTTATTTTTTTTTTATATTAGATATACATACGTTGAATAAGACGACAACAAATAAATCCAAACCAATAATAACTACTACTACTTTTAAATTACAACATGTATATATACCCTAACCTAACTGACCATACCTATCCTATAGCTAACCCAACTATCTAACCTAACTACCTTACTAAAAAATACTAAAATCATAATTTTAATCTGAACTATTGCCTCTATGTTACATACAATAATTTATGCCTATAGTTTTCCCGGTCTACTTTAATTAAAGTCCTAACAGTAAAATAAGTTCTATTTGCAAAGAATTATTAAATTTCGTCTCTGTCATCATTGCTAGTTACGTAAATTGATTTCTGAAATATAAGACTTTTTTATGCTACATAAAACCTCTAAGTTTAGTGATATCCTTAGTAGATTGATGAGGATAGTGGAATACAAGATTACAATAGCAGGAGGATAGCCTCTGTGATGCATAGGAAAAAAGGAGAGATCAAGCCTCATCATAGCGGGAGTCTTGGGTAGTATGGGCCTTGGCTTCGATGTTAATGGTGGTGTTCCTCGCATTGAGAATCTTGGCCAGGGTCTTAGACTCCTGAGCTCCAGCCGCAACCACAATGTTCTCCTGGTTCAAGGCACCCAAGATGTATTCTGCGCCAGCGGCACATCTCTCCACTATCTTGTAGTGACGCTGAACCCACACCGCCTGATCCAGTCCTCCTTCGTCCCCTTGTGAGTACTCGAGACTCTTGTACAAGAGTGCAGCCAGGGTGGGGTGGTCCCTGGGCCCCATCTTCATAAAATACGCGTCGTCTATAACCCTCGCCCAGGGGACGGTCATGTCGGGCTGAGTTAGAGATTGGTACTTCTTTAGAAAACTAATGACAGCCTTCCAGGAGTGTGCTGTACTAGATATTAGTGACATATGGTAAAGTTCAACCCAGGACTTCCCGAAGAACTGGCAGATGTCAAATATCATCTGTAATATTCCAAGCCCATTCCATGAGGTGTGAGTGAGGACTGCTGCGTCTAGATATGCCTTCAGGTCTTTGTCGTCAGATGTACTTGTCACAACCAACTTTGCAAACATGCTGGAGATGGGAGGTCGGGTTTTGGTGACATGTAGGCACACCTTCCTGATGCATGCCTCACAAGGAGGAACGAATTTCTCTCCAAGGGTCGGTGAGGTAAAGGCAGCGATGTTGGTTTTATATTGACGTTTTAAGAAACCGGTTATCATCTGTGCTGATGTTTTCGTAGTCGCCCTTAGCATGGTCAGAGCCGTGAAATTTAATAGCCTATATAACTCCAAGGCCTCTCTGGTCGGAGAGTCTGTGGCGGGGGATCTTGCCAGTATTTCATTGCAGTAGTTGAAGAACTCCTTGGCGGATACACTCGAGTACGAGATTAATAGAGGCTGAACTCGAGCAGCCAGCTGGTTCACATCCTCCTCAGGTCTGAGTTTAACCACGGGAGTATCAGGAGTCGAGAGGGACAACTTTAAATCTCCTCCCAACACATGGATATCATTGTCATCTATACTTATCACCACAGATTTTGATGATGTTGATGCACCGGAGTCTTGAGACGTATGTGGGGGAGGGGCACGGGAAGCTTTTGGTTCTATGCTGAAGTTGATATTCTTTGAGTCCTGATTTGCATAAAAGTCGCTGGGCCAGACCAGATCCTTAGAAGTTGTTGCCTCTTTCTTGAATAAAAGCCCCGCCACAGACAACACGACATCCGTCACATCATATGTATCCTCCACGTTGCCCGTGACATAGAACTGAATATACTGAATAACCATCATCCTCTGTTTTTCTGCAGTTTGAAGATTGGAGGGTAACAACAACTTCTTCGCGATGGTGACACATTCTGCTTTGGACCATTCTCCTCTGTGGGGTTGGGTTGTGGTTTGAGGGTGGGGATTAACCTCATCCAATAACTTAGGGGTGTAGCCTGTAATGGCTAGGGCTGCCATCTCGAAAGTCTGTCACTCAGGACAAGAAACGTGAAAACCCCGGATTTTGGATCTTACTACCCGGACGTTTCAAGACATTTTTTTTTTTTAAGTTTCTATGGGGAAAAAAATATAGTTTTAATGGTTTTAAATATTTATTTATTATTAACCGACTTCAAATAGCGGGAGGAGGTTCTCAATTCGACGGTATGTTTTTTTTTTTTTTTTTTTTTTCACTTATTTATTTATTTACTAGCTGCCCCGGCAAACTTCGTTGTGCCTTAGAGTCAATTCATTGCTCTTATTTTTTTTTTATATTAGATATACATACGTTGAATAAGACGACAACAAATAAATCCAAACCAATAATAACTACTACTACTTTTAAATTACAACATGTATATATACCCTAACCTAACTGACCATACCTATCCTATAGCTAACCCAACTATCTAACCTAACTACCTTACTAAAAAATACTAAATTCATAATTTTAATCTGAACTATTGCCTCTATGTTACATACAATAATTTATGCCTATAGTTTTCCCGGTCTACTTTAATTAAAGTCCTAACAGTAAAATAAGTTCTATTTGTTAAGAATTATTAAATTTCGTCTCTGTCATCATTGCTAGTTACGTAAATTGATTTCTGAAATATAAGACTTTTTTATGCTACATAAAACCTCTAAGTTTAGTGATATCCTTAGTAGATTGATGAGGATAGTTGAATACAAGATTACAATAGTAGGAGGATAGCCTCTGTGATGCATAGGAAAAAAGGAGAGATCAAGCCTCATCATAGCGGGAGTCTTGGGTAGTATGTGCCTTGGCTTCGATGTTAATGGTGGTGTTCCTCGCATTGAGAATCTTGGCCAGGGTCTTTGACTCCTGAGCTCCAGCCGCAACCACAATGTTCTCCTGGTTCAAGGCACCCAAGATGTATTCTGCGCCAGCGGCACATCTCTCCACTATCTTGTAGTGACGCTGAACCCACACCGCCTGATTCAGTCCTCCTTCGTCCCCTTGTGAGTACTCGAGACTCTTGTACAAGAGTGCAGCCAGGGTGGGGTGGTCCCTGGGCCCCATCTTCATAAAATACGCGTCGTCTATAACCCTCGCCCAGGGGACGGTCATGTCGGGCTGAGTTAGAGATTGGTACTTCTTTAGAAAACTAATGACAGCCTTCCAGGAGTGTGCTGTACTAGATATTAGTGACATATGGTAAAGTTCAACCCAGGACTTCCCGAAGAACTGGCAGATGTCAAATATCATCTGTAATATTCCAAGCCCATTCCATGAGGTGTGAGTGAGGACTGCTGCGTCTAGATATGCCTTCAGGTCTTTGTCGTCAGATGTACTTGTCACAACCAACTTTGCAAACATGCTGGAGATGGGAGGTCGGGTTTTGGTGACATGTAGGCACACCTTCCTGATGCATGCCTCACAAGGAGGAACGAATTTCTCTCCAAGGGTCGGTGAGGTAAAGGCAGCGATGTTGGTTTTATATTGACGTTTTAAGAAACCGGTTATCATCTGTGCTGATGTTTTCGTAGTCGCCCTTAGCATGGTCAGAGCCGTGAAATTTAATAGCCTATATAACTCCAAGGCCTCTCTGGTCGGAGAGTCTGTGGCGGGGGATCTTGCCAGTATTTCATTGCAGTAGTTGAAGAACTCCTTGGCGGATACACTCGAGTACGAGATTAATAGAGGCTGAACTCGAGCAGCCAGCTGGTTCACATCCTCCTCAGGTCTGAGTTTAACCACGGGAGTATCAGGAGTCGAGAGGGACAACTTTAAATCTCCTCCCAACACATGGATATCATTGTCATCTATACTTATCACCACAGATTTTGATGATGTTGATGCACCGGAGTCTTGAGACGTATGTGGGGGAGGGGCACGGGAAGCTTTTGATTCTATGCTGAAGTTGATATTCTTTGAGTCCTGATTTGCATAAAAGTCGCTGGGCCAGACCAGATCCTTAGAAGTTGTTGCCTCTTTCTTGAATAAAAGCCCCGCCACAGACAACACGACATCCGTCACATCATATGTATCCTCCACGTTGCCCGTGACATAGAACTGAATATACTGAATAACCATCATCCTCTGTTTTTCTGCAGTTTGAAGATTGGAGGGTAACAACAACTTCTTCGCGATGGTGACACATTCTGCTTTGGACCATTCTCCTCTGTGGGGTTGGGTTGTGGTTTGAGGGTGGGGATTAACCTCATCCAATAACTTAGGGGTGTAGCCTGTAATGGCTAGGGCTGCCATCTCGAAAGTCTGTCACTCAGGACAAGAAACGTGAAAACCCCGGATTTTGGATCTTACTACCCGGACGTTTCAAGACATTTTTTTTTTTTAAGTTTCTATGGGGAAAAAAATATAGTTTTAATGGTTTTAAATATTTATTTATTATTAACCGACTTCAAATAGCGGGAGGTGGTTCTCAATTCGACGGTATGTTTTTTTTTTTTTTTTTTTTTTCACTTATTTATTTATTTACTAGCTGCCCCGGCAAACTTCGTTGTGCCTTAGAGTCAATTCATTGCTCTTATTTTTTTTTTATATTAGATATACATACGTTGAATAAGACGACAACAAATAAATCCAAACCAATAATAACTACTACTACTTTTAAATTACAACATGTATATATACCCTAACCTAACTGACCATACCTATCCTATAGCTAACCCAACTATCTAACCTAACTACCTTACTAAAAAATACTAAATTCATAATTTTAATCTGAACTATTGCCTCTATGTTACATACAATAATTTATGCCTATAGTTTTCCCGGTCTACTTTAATTAAAGTCCTAACAGTAAAATAAGTTCTATTTGCAAAGAATTATTAAATTTCGTCTCTGTCATCATTGCTAGTTACGTAAATTGATTTCTGAAATATAAGACTTTTTTATGCTACATAAAACCTCTAAGTTTAGTGATATCCTTAGTAGATTGATGAGGATAGTGGAATACAAGATTACAATAGTAGGAGGATAGCCTCTGTGATGCATAGGAAAAAAGGAGAGATCAAGCCTCATCATAGCGGGAGTCTTGGGTAGTATGTGCCTTGGCTTCGATGTTAATGGTGGTGTTCCTCGCATTGAGAATCTTGGCCAGGGTCTTTGACTCCTGAGCTCCAGCCGCAACCACAATGTTCTCCTGGTTCAAGGCACCCAAGATGTATTCTGCGCCAGCGGCACATCTCTCCACTATCTTGTAGTGACGCTGAACCCACACCGCCTGATTCAGTCCTCCTTCGTCCCCTTGTGAGTACTCGAGACTCTTGTACAAGAGTGCAGCCAGGGTGGGGTGGTCCCTGGGCCCCATCTTCATAAAATACGCGTCGTCTATAACCCTCGCCCAGGGGACGGTCATGTCGGGCTGAGTTAGAGATTGGTACTTCTTTAGAAAACTAATGACAGCCTTCCAGGAGTGTGCTGTACTAGATATTAGTGACATATGGTAAAGTTCAACCCAGGACTTCCCGAAGAACTGGCAGATGTCAAATATCATCTGTAATATTCCAAGCCCATTCCATGAGGTGTGAGTGAGGACTGCTGCGTCTAGATATGCCTTCAGGTCTTTGTCGTCAGATGTACTTGTCACAACCAACTTTGCAAACATGCTGGAGATGGGAGGTCGGGTTTTGGTGACATGTAGGCACACCTTCCTGATGCATGCCTCACAAGGAGGAACGAATTTCTCTCCAAGGGTCGGTGAGGTAAAGGCAGCGATGTTGGTTTTATATTGACGTTTTAAGAAACCGGTTATCATCTGTGCTGATGTTTTCGTAGTCGCCCTTAGCATGGTCAGAGCCGTGAAATTTAATAGCCTATATAACTCCAAGGCCTCTCTGGTCGGAGAGTCTGTGGCGGGGGATCTTGCCAGTATTTCATTGCAGTAGTTGAAGAACTCCTTGGCGGATACACTCGAGTACGAGATTAATAGAGGCTGAACTCGAGCAGCCAGCTGGTTCACATCCTCCTCAGGTCTGAGTTTAACCACGGGAGTATCAGGAGTCGAGAGGGACAACTTTAAATCTCCTCCCAACACATGGATATCATTGTCATCTATACTTATCACCACAGATTTTGATGATGTTGATGCACCGGAGTCTTGAGACGTATGTGGGGGAGGGGCACGGGAAGCTTTTGATTCTATGCTGAAGTTGATATTCTTTGAGTCCTGATTTGCATAAAAGTCGCTGGGCCAGACCAGATCCTTAGAAGTTGTTGCCTCTTTCTTGAATAAAAGCCCCGCCACAGACAACACGACATCCGTCACATCATATGTATCCTCCACGTTGCCCGTGACATAGAACTGAATATACTGAATAACCATCATCCTCTGTTTTTCTGCAGTTTGAAGATTGGAGGGTAACAACAACTTCTTCGCGATGGTGACACATTCTGCTTTGGACCATTCTCCTCTGTGGGGTTGGGTTGTGGTTTGAGGGTGGGGATTAACCTCATCCAATAACTTAGGGGTGTAGCCTGTAATGGCTAGGGCTGCCATCTCGAAAGTCTGTCACTCAGGACAAGAAACGTGAAAACCCCGGATTTTGGATCTTACTACCCGGACGTTTCAAGACATTTTTTTTTTTTAAGTTTCTATGGGGAAAAAAATATAGTTTTAATGGTTTTAAATATTTATTTATTATTAACCGACTTCAAATAGCGGGAGGAGGTTCTCAATTCGACGGTATGTTTTTTTTTTTTTTTTTTTTTCACTTATTTATTTATTTACTAGCTGCCCCGGCAAACTTCGTTGTGCCTTAGAGTCAATTCATTGCTCTTATTTTTTTTTTATATTAGATATACATACGTTGAATAAGACGACAACAAATAAATCCAAACCAATAATAACTACTACTACTTTTAAATTACAACATGTATATATACCCTAACCTAACTGACCATACCTATCCTATAGCTAACCCAACTATCTAACCTAACTACCTTACTAAAAAATACTAAATTCATAATTTTAATCTGAACTATTGCCTCTATGTTACATACAATAATTTATGCCTATAGTTTTCCCGGTCTACTTTAATTAAAGTCCTAACAGTAAAATAAGTTCTATTTGCAAAGAATTATTAAATTTCGTCTCTGTCATCATTGCTAGTTACGTAAATTGATTTCTGAAATATAAGACTTTTTTATGCTACATAAAACCTCTAAGTTTAGTGATATCCTTAGTAGATTGATGAGGATAGTGGAATACAAGATTACAATAGTAGGAGGATAGCCTCTGTGATGCATAGGAAAAAAGGAGAGTGCAATATCTTTAATTACTTACTACTAAGTTAATAATAAATTACAGCTAATATATAAATAAATATATAAAATAATTACCTAATATATAATTTAGAAAATATCTATTAATAATAAATAAATAAATTTATAAATAAATAAATATAGAAATATTAATAATAAACAAAATTAACATAAATCTACTCATAAATAATATCTACTTAAATATCTAAATATAAGATTTACTTCCTTAATTTCAATATTATTATGTTTTTAAACAAAAAGCGCTTCATCCTCTCCTCTAAAAACTAACTTGCTGTGCCCGACAGGGTCCATAATTGTTTCTCTATAATTTACCTACCAGCCTTGTATACATTATGGAATGCAATAAAGTATTGAGTATTGAGTATTGAGTATTGAGAGATCAAGCCTCATCATAGCGGGAGTCTTGGGTAGTATGTGCCTTGGCTTCGATGTTAATGGTGGTGTTCCTCGCATTGAGAATCTTGGCCAGGGTCTTTGACTCCTGAGCTCCAGCCGCAACCACAATGTTCTCCTGGTTCAAGGCACCCAAGATGTATTCTGCGCCAGCGGCACATCTCTCCACTATCTTGTAGTGACGCTGAACCCACACCGCCTGATTCAGTCCTCCTTCGTCCCCTTGTGAGTACTCGAGACTCTTGTACAAGAGTGCAGCCAGGGTGGGGTGGTCCCTGGGCCCCATCTTCATAAAATACGCGTCGTCTATAACCCTCGCCCAGGGGACGGTCATGTCGGGCTGAGTTAGAGATTGGTACTTCTTTAGAAAACTAATGACAGCCTTCCAGGAGTGTGCTGTACTAGATATTAGTGACATATGGTAAAGTTCAACCCAGGACTTCCCGAAGAACTGGCAGATGTCAAATATCATCTGTAATATTCCAAGCCCATTCCATGAGGTGTGAGTGAGGACTGCTGCGTCTAGATATGCCTTCAGGTCTTTGTCGTCAGATGTACTTGTCACAACCAACTTTGCAAACATGCTGGAGATGGGAGGTCGGGTTTTGGTGACATGTAGGCACACCTTCCTGATGCATGCCTCACAAGGAGGAACGAATTTCTCTCCAAGGGTCGGTGAGGTAAAGGCAGCGATGTTGGTTTTATATTGACGTTTTAAGAAACCGGTTATCATCTGTGCTGATGTTTTCGTAGTCGCCCTTAGCATGGTCAGAGCCGTGAAATTTAATAGCCTATATAACTCCAAGGCCTCTCTGGTCGGAGAGTCTGTGGCGGGGGATCTTGCCAGTATTTCATTGCAGTAGTTGAAGAACTCCTTGGCGGATACACTCGAGTACGAGATTAATAGAGGCTGAACTCGAGCAGCCAGCTGGTTCACATCCTCCTCAGGTCTGAGTTTAACCACGGGAGTATCAGGAGTCGAGAGGGACAACTTTAAATCTCCTCCCAACACATGGATATCATTGTCATCTATACTTATCACCACAGATTTTGATGATGTTGATGCACCGGAGTCTTGAGACGTATGTGGGGGAGGGGCACGGGAAGCTTTTGGTTCTATGCTGAAGTTGATATTCTTTAGACAAGATAAGATAAGATAAGTCTTTATTTGCTTTAAACATGGTATAAAGGTGTTACAGTCTTATAAAATGTCCACATGTTTAGCTAATACAGAATATTAATTGCATGCAAATTAAATCATTTCACAACACACTAAATATTAATTAAATCATTCAAATTATTAGATGGATATAATATTATAAAATGTCAAAAAAATCTTTAATGTCATAGAAATTATGTTCAATCAGCCACATATACAGCTTATTTTTGAATGAGTTACAATTATTTACACATTTGAGGTCTTTTGGAATTTTGTTGAAAATACGTACACACATCACAAGGCAGCTTTTAGCATATTTGGCTGATTTAGGATTATCCTTCGTTACAAGCCTGTGTGGATCCCTTGTTGGACGGGAGATTACTTCATAAGCTTTTCTGAACAATCCCTTATTACTGTAGACAAAGTTACAAATTGCGTATATGTAAAGTGCAGGAAGTGGTAACAGACCAAGCTTTTTGAAAAATGGCTTACAAGATTCATCAGAACGAAGTCCGCAAATGGCCCTGATGCACCTTTTTTGTGCAATGAATGCTCTGTCTTTATCTGTACTGTTCCCCCACACGATAAGCCCGTAACTTAAAATAGATTCAATATATGCATGGTATGTAGTAATTGCCGTTTTAACGTTTGTTAAGTTCTTTACTTGTCTGAGGGCGTAAGTAAATTTATTAATCCTATTGCATAAATCATCTAAATGTCCTTTCCAATTTAAGTCTTGGTCTATGAGCACACCGAGAAATTTGGTTTGCGTTACTTCTTTTAGTTTGACAATATTAAGTTTAAAATTGTATTTGGCATGTTTCGACTTATTAAATTGAATATAATTTGATTTTTCTAAGTTAATTTTTAATTTATTAGTCTGTAGCCAATGTAAAATTTTGTTAATAGTATTATTAATGTCTATTTCATGATCAGAAGGTGATTTTTTGTCAGATGACACGATAATTGAAATGTCATCTGCGAATAATGTAAATTTATGATTAGTCACCAGTTGTATGTCATTTATATAAAGTAAGAATAATATGGGACCTAATACACTTCCTTGAGGGACGCCACATTTATTTACCCTAGAAACAGAACAGTAGGAAGTGAGTACGTTTTCGTTTACTTTGTCTATAACAACGTATTGATTTCGACCACTTAAATAAGACGAAATCCACTGCAGTGTAACTCCCCTTATTCCCAGTATTTCCAACTTTCTCAATAATACGTCATGCGTCTTTGAGTCCTGATTTGCATAAAAGTCGCTGGGCCAGACCAGATCCTTAGAAGTTGTTGCCTCTTTCTTGAATAAAAGCCCCGCCACAGACAACACGACATCCGTCACATCATATGTATCCTCCACGTTGCCCGTGACATCATATGTATCCTCCACGTTGCCCGTGACATAGAACTGAATATACTGAATAACCATCATCCTCTGTTTTTCTGCAGTTTTTAGATTGGAGGGTAACAACAACTTCTTCGCGATGGTGACACATTCTGCTTTGGACCATTCTCCTCTGTGGGGTTGGGTTGTGGTTTGAGGGTGGGGATTAACCTCATCCAATAACTTAGGGGTGTAGCCTGTAATGGCTAGAGCTGCCATCTCGAAAGTCTGTCACTCAGGACAAGAAACGTGAAAACCCCGGATTTTGGATCTTACTACCCGGACGTTTCAAGACATTTTTTTTTTAAGTTTCTATGGGGAAAAAAATATAGTTTTAATGGTTTTAAATATTTATTTATTATTAACCGACTTCAAATAGCGGGAGGAAGTTCTCAATTCGACGGTATGTTTTTTTTTTTTTTTTTTTATCACTTATTTATTTATTTACTAGCTGCCCCGGCAAACTTCGTTGTGCCTTAGAGTCAATTCATTGCTCTTATTTTTTTTTTATATTAGATATACATACGTTGAATAAGACGACAACAAATAAATCCAAACCAATAATAACTACTACTACTTTTAAATTACAACATGTATATATACCCTAACCTAACTGACCATACCTATCCTATAGCTAACCCAACTATCTAACCTAACTACCTTACTAAAAAATACTAAAATCATAATTTTAATCTGAACTATTGCCTCTATGTTACATACAATAATTTATGCCTATAGTTTTCCCGGTCTACTTTAATTAAAGTCCTAACAGTAAAATAAGTTCTATTTGCAAAGAATTATTAAATTTCGTCTCTGTCATCATTGCTAGTTACGTAAATTGATTTCTGAAATATAAGACTTTCTTATGCTACATAAAACCTCTAAGTTTAGTGATATCCTTAGTAGATTGATGAGGATAGTGGAATACAAGATTACAATAGCAGGAGGATAGCCTCTGTGATGCATAGGAAAAAAGGAGAGATCAAGCCTCATCATAGCGGGAGTCTTGGGTAGTATGGGCCTTGGCTTCGATGTTAATGGTGGTGTTCCTCGCATTGAGAATCTTGGCCAGGGTCTTAGACTCCTGAGCTCCAGCCGCAACCACAATGTTCTCCTGGTTCAAGGCACCCAAGATGTATTCTGCGCCAGCGGCACATCTCTCCACTATCTTGTAGTGACGCTGAACCCACACCGCCTGATCCAGTCCTCCTTCGTCCCCTTGTGAGTACTCGAGACTCTTGTACAAGAGTGCAGCCAGGGTGGGGTGGTCCCTGGGCCCCATCTTCATAAAATACGCGTCGTCTATAACCCTCGCCCAGGGGACGGTCATGTCGGGCTGAGTTAGAGATTGGTACTTCTTTAGAAAACTAATGACAGCCTTCCAGGAGTGTGCTGTACTAGATATTAGTGACATGGTAAAGTTCAACCCAGGACTTCCCGAAGAACTGGCAGATGTCAAATATCATCTGTAATATTCCAAGCCCATTCCATGAGGTGTGAGTGAGGACTGCTGCGTCTAGATATGCCTTCAGGTCTTTGTCGTCAGATGTACTTGTCACAACCAACTTTGCAAACATGCTGGAGATGGGAGGTCGGGTTTTGGTGACATGTAGGCACACCTTCCTGATGCATGCCTCACAAGGAGGAACGAATTTCTCTCCAAGGGTCGGTGAGGTAAAGGCAGCGATGTTGGTTTTATATTGACGTTTTAAGAAACCGGTTATCATCTGTGCTGATGTTTTCGTAGTCGCCCTTAGCATGGTCAGAGCCGTGAAATTTAATAGCCTATATAACTCCAAGGCCTCTCTGGTCGGAGAGTCTGTGGCGGGGGATCTTGCCAGTATTTCATTGCAGTAGTTGAAGAACTCCTTGGCGGATACACTCGAGTACGAGATTAATAGAGGCTGAACTCGAGCAGCCAGCTGGTTCACATCCTCCTCAGGTCTGAGTTTAACCACGGGAGTATCAGGAGTCGAGAGGGACAACTTTAAATCTCCTCCCAACACATGGATATCATTGTCATCTATACTTATCACCACAGATTTTGATGATGTTGATGCACCGGAGTCTTGAGACGTATGTGGGGGAGGGGCACGGGAAGCTTTTGGTTCTATGCTGAAGTTGATATTCTTTAGATAAGATAAGATAAGATAAGTCTTTATTTGCTTTAAACATGGTATAAAGGTGTTACAGTCTTATAAAATGTCCACATGTTTAGCTAATACAGAATATTAATTGCATGCAAATTAAATCATTTCACAACACACTAAATATTAATTAAATCATTCAAATTATTAGATGGATATAATATTATAAAATGTCAAAAAAATCTTTAATGTCATAGAAATTATGTTCAATCAGCCACATATACAGCTTATTTTTGAATGAGTTACAATTATTTACACATTTGAGGTCTTTTGGAATTTTGTTGAAAATACGTACACACATCACAAGGCAGCTTTTAGCATATTTGGCTGATTTAGGATTATCCTTCGTTACAAGCCTGTGTGGATCCCTTGTTGGACGGGAGATTACTTCATAAGCTTTTCTGAACAATCCCTTATTACTGTAGACAAAGTTACAAATTGCGTATATGTAAAGTGCAGGAAGTGGTAACAGACCAAGCTTTTTGAAAAATGGCTTACAAGATTCATCAGAACGAAGTCCGCAAATGGCCCTGATGCACCTTTTTTGTGCAATGAATGCTCTGTCTTTATCTGTACTGTTCCCCCACACGATAAGCCCGTAACTTAAAATAGATTCAATATATGCATGGTATGTAGTAATTGCCGTTTTAACGTTTGTTAAGTTCTTTACTTGTCTGAGGGCGTAAGTAAATTTATTAATCCTATTGCATAAATCATCTAAATGTCCTTTCCAATTTAAGTCTTGGTCTATGAGCACACCGAGAAATTTGGTTTGCGTTACTTCTTTTAGTTTGACAATATTAAGTTTAAAATTGTATTTGGCATGTTTCGACTTATTAAATTGAATATAATTTGATTTTTCTAAGTTAATTTTTAATTTATTAGTCTGTAGCCAATGTAAAATTTTGTTAATAGTATTATTAATGTCTATTTCATGATCAGAAGGTGATTTTTTGTCAGATGACACGATAATTGAAATGTCATCTGCGAATAATGTAAATTTATGATTAGTCACCAGTTGTATGTCATTTATATAAAGTAAGAATAATATGGGACCTAATACACTTCCTTGAGGGACGCCACATTTATTTACCCTAGAAACAGAACAGTAGGAAGTGAGTACGTTTTCGTTTACTTTGTCTATAACAACGTATTGATTTCGACCACTTAAATAAGACGAAATCCACTGCAGTGTAACTCCCCTTATTCCCAGTATTTCCAACTTTCTCAATAATACGTCATGCGTCTTTGAGTCCTGATTTGCATAAAAGTCGCTGGGCCAGACCAGATCCTTAGAAGTTGTTGCCTCTTTCTTGAATAAAAGCCCCGCCACAGACAACACGACATCCGTCACATCATATGTATCCTCCACGTTGCCCGTGACATAGAACTGAATATACTGAATAACCATCATCCTCTGTTTTTCTGCAGTTTGAAGATTGGAGGGTAACAACAACTTCTTCGCGATGGTGACACATTCTGCTTTGGACCATTCTCCTCTGTGGGGTTGGGTTGTGGTTTGAGGGTGGGGATTAACCTCATCCAATAACTTAGGGGTGTAGCCTGTAATGGCTAGGGCTGCCATCTCGAAAGTCTGTCACTCAGGACAAGAAACGTGAAAACCCCGGATTTTGGATCTTACTACCCGGACGTTTCAAGACATTTTTTTTTTTTAAGTTTCTATGGGGAAAAAAATATAGTTTTAATGGTTTTAAATATTTATTTATTATTAACCGACTTCAAATAGCGGGAGGAGGTTCTCAATTCGACGGTATGTTTTTGTTTTTTTTTTTTCACTTATTTATTTATTTATTAGCTGCCCCGGCAAACTTCGTTGTGCCTTAGAGTCAATTCATTGCTCTTATTTTTTTTTTATATTAGATATACATACGTTGAATAAGACGACAACAAATAAATCCAAACCAATAATAACTACTACTACTTTTAAATTACAACATGTATATATACCCTAACCTAACTGACCATACCTATCCTATAGCTAACCCAACTATCTAACCTAACTACCTTACTAAAAAATACTAAAATCATAATTTTAATCTGAACTATTGCCTCTATGTTTCATACAATAATTTATGCCTATAGTTTTCCCGGTCTACTTTAATTAAAGTCCTAACAGTAAAATAAGTTCTATTTGCAAAGAATTATTAAATTTCGTCTCTGTCATCATTGCTAGTTACGTAAATTGATTTCTGAAATATAAGACTTTTTTATGCTACATAAAACCTCTAAGTTTAGTGATATCCTTAGTAGATTGATGAGGATAGTGGAATACAAGATTACAATAGCAGGAGGATAGCCTCTGTGATGCATAGGAAAAAAGGAGAGATCAAGCCTCATCATAGCGGGAGTCTTGGGTAGTATGGGCCTTGGCTTCGATGTTAATGGTGGTGTTCCTCGCATTGAGAATCTTGGCCAGGGTCTTAGACTCCTGAGCTCCAGCCGCAACCACAATGTTCTCCTGGTTCAAGGCACCCAAGATGTATTCTGCGCCAGCGGCACATCTCTCCACTATCTTGTAGTGACGCTGAACCCACACCGCCTGATCCAGTCCTCCTTCGTCCCCTTGTGAGTACTCGAGACTCTTGTACAAGAGTGCAGCCAGGGTGGGGTGGTCCCTGGGCCCCATCTTCATAAAATACGCGTCGTCTATAACCCTCGCCCAGGGGACGGTCATGTCGGGCTGAGTTAGAGATTGGTACTTCTTTAGAAAACTAATGACAGCCTTCCAGGAGTGTGCTGTACTAGATATTAGTGACATATGGTAAAGTTCAACCCAGGACTTCCCGAAGAACTGGCAGATGTCAAATATCATCTGTAATATTCCAAGCCCATTCCATGAGGTGTGAGTGAGGACTGCTGCGTCTAGATATGCCTTCAGGTCTTTGTCGTCAGATGTACTTGTCACAACCAACTTTGCAAACATGCTGGAGATGGGAGGTCGGGTTTTGGTGACATGTAGGCACACCTTCCTGATGCATGCCTCACAAGGAGGAACGAATTTCTCTCCAAGGGTCGGTGAGGTAAAGGCAGCGATGTTGGTTTTATATTGACGTTTTAAGAAACCGGTTATCATCTGTGCTGATGTTTTCGTAGTCGCCCTTAGCATGGTCAGAGCCGTGAAATTTAATAGCCTATATAACTCCAAGGCCTCTCTGGTCGGAGAGTCTGTGGCGGGGGATCTTGCCAGTATTTCATTGCAGTAGTTGAAGAACTCCTTGGCGGATACACTCGAGTACGAGATTAATAGAGGCTGAACTCGAGCAGCCAGCTGGTTCACATCCTCCTCAGGTCTGAGTTTAACCACGGGAGTATCAGGAGTCGAGAGGGACAACTTTAAATCTCCTCCCAACACATGGATATCATTGTCATCTATACTTATCACCACAGATTTTGATGATGTTGATGCACCGGAGTCTTGAGACGTATGTGGGGGAGGGGCACGGGAAGCTTTTGGTTCTATGCTGAAGTTGATATTCTTTAGATAAGATAAGATAAGATAAGTCTTTATTTGCTTTAAACATGGTATAAAGGTGTTACAGTCTTATAAAATGTCCACATGTTTAGCTAATACAGAATATTAATTGCATGCAAATTAAATCATTTCACAACACACTAAATATTAATTAAATCATTCAAATTATTAGATGGATATAATATTATAAAATGTCAAAAAAATCTTTAATGTCATAGAAATTATGTTCAATCAGCCACATATACAGCTTATTTTTGAATGAGTTACAATTATTTACACATTTGAGTTCTTTTGGAATTTTGTTGAAAATACGTACACACATCACAAGGCAGCTTTTAGCATATTTGGCTGATTTAGGATTATCCTTCGTTACAAGCCTGTGTGGATCCCTTGTTGGACGGGAGATTACTTCATAAGCTTTTCTGAACAATCCCTTATTACTGTAGACAAAGTTACAAATTGCGTATATGTAAAGTGCAGGAAGTGGTAACAGACCAAGCTTTTTGAAAAATGGCTTACAAGATTCATCAGAACGAAGTCCGCAAATGGCCCTGATGCACCTTTTTTGTGCAATGAATGCTCTGTCTTTATCTGTACTGTTCCCCCACACGATAAGCCCGTAACTTAAAATAGATTCAATATATGCATGGTATGTAGTAATTGCCGTTTTAACGTTTGTTAAGTTCTTTACTTGTCTGAGGGCGTAAGTAAATTTATTAATCCTATTGCATAAATCATCTAAATGTCCTTTCCAATTTAAGTCTTGGTCTATGAGCACACCGAGAAATTTGGTTTGCGTTACTTCTTTTAGTTTGACAATATTAAGTTTAAAATTGTATTTGGCATGTTTCGACTTATTAAATTGAATATAATTTGATTTTTCTAAGTTAATTTTTAATTTATTAGTCTGTAGCCAATGTAAAATTTTGTTAATAGTATTATTAATGTCTATTTCATGATCAGAAGGTGATTTTTTGTCAGATGACACGATAATTGAAATGTCATCTGCGAATAATGTAAATTTATGATTAGTCACCAGTTGTATGTCATTTATATAAAGTAAGAATAATATGGGACCTAATACACTTCCTTGAGGGACGCCACATTTATTTACCCTAGAAACAGAACAGTAGGAAGTGAGTACGTTTTCGTTTACTTTGTCTATAACAACGTATTGATTTCGACCACTTAAATAAGACGAAATCCACTGCAGTGTAACTCCCCTTATTCCCAGTATTTCCAACTTTCTCAATAATACGTCATGCGTCTTTGAGTCCTGATTTGCATAAAAGTCGCTGGGCCAGACCAGATCCTTAGAAGTTGTTGCCTCTTTCTTGAATAAAAGCCCCGCCACAGACAACACGACATCCGTCACATCATATGTATCCTCCACGTTGCCCGTGACATAGAACTGAATATACTGAATAACCATCATCCTCTGTTTTTCTGCAGTTTGAAGATTGGAGGGTAACAACAACTTCTTCGCGATGGTGACACATTCTGCTTTGGACCATTCTCCTCTGTGGGGTTGGGTTGTGGTTTGAGGGTGGGGATTAACCTCATCCAATAACTTAGGGGTGTAGCCTGTAATGGCTAGGGCTGCCATCTCGAAAGTCTGTCACTCAGGACAAGAAACGTGAAAACCCCGGATTTTGGATCTTACTACCCGGACGTTTCAAGACATTTTTTTTTTTTAAGTTTCTATGGGGAAAAAAATATAGTTTTAATGGTTTTAAATATTTATTTATTATTAACCGACTTCAAATAGCGGGAGGAGGTTCTCAATTCGACGGTATGTTTTTGTTTTTTTTTTTTCACTTATTTATTTATTTACTAGCTGCCCCGGCAAACTTCGTTGTGCCTTAGAGTCAATTCATTGCTCTTATTTTTTTTTTATATTAGATATACATACGTTGAATAAGACGACAACAAATAAATCCAAACCAATAATAACTACTACTACTTTTAAATTACAACATGTATATATACCCTAACCTAACTGACCATACCTATCCTATAGCTAACCCAACTATCTAACCTAACTACCTTACTAAAAAATACTAAAATCATAATTTTAATCTGAACTATTGCCTCTATGTTACATACAATAATTTATGCCTATAGTTTTCCCGGTCTACTTTAATTAAAGTCCTAACAGTAAAATAAGTTCTATTTGCAAAGAATTATTAAATTTCGTCTCTGTCATCATTGCTAGTTACGTAAATTGATTTCTGAAATATAAGACTTTTTTATGCTACATAAAACCTCTAAGTTTAGTGATATCCTTAGTAGATTGATGAGGATAGTGGAATACAAGATTACAATAGCAGGAGGATAGCCTCTGTGATGCATAGGAAAAAAGGAGAGATCAAGCCTCATCATAGCGGGAGTCTTGGGTAGTATGGGCCTTGGCTTCGATGTTAATGGTGGTGTTCCTCGCATTGAGAATCTTGGCCAGGGTCTTAGACTCCTGAGCTCCAGCCGCAACCACAATGTTCTCCTGGTTCAAGGCACCCAAGATGTATTCTGCGCCAGCGGCACATCTCTCCACTATCTTGTAGTGACGCTGAACCCACACCGCCTGATCCAGTCCTCCTTCGTCCCCTTGTGAGTACTCGAGACTCTTGTACAAGAGTGCAGCCAGGGTGGGGTGGTCCCTGGGCCCCATCTTCATAAAATACGCGTCGTCTATAACCCTCGCCCAGGGGACGGTCATGTCGGGCTGAGTTAGAGATTGGTACTTCTTTAGAAAACTAATGACAGCCTTCCAGGAGTGTGCTGTACTAGATATTAGTGACATATGGTAAAGTTCAACCCAGGACTTCCCGAAGAACTGGCAGATGTCAAATATCATCTGTAATATTCCAAGCCCATTCCATGAGGTGTGAGTGAGGACTGCTGCGTCTAGATATGCCTTCAGGTCTTTGTCGTCAGATGTACTTGTCACAACCAACTTTGCAAACATGCTGGAGATGGGAGGTCGGGTTTTGGTGACATGTAGGCACACCTTCCTGATGCATGCCTCACAAGGAGGAACGAATTTCTCTCCAAGGGTCGGTGAGGTAAAGGCAGCGATGTTGGTTTTATATTGACGTTTTAAGAAACCGGTTATCATCTGTGCTGATGTTTTCGTAGTCGCCCTTAGCATGGTCAGAGCCGTGAAATTTAATAGCCTATATAACTCCAAGGCCTCTCTGGTCGGAGAGTCTGTGGCGGGGGATCTTGCCAGTATTTCATTGCAGTAGTTGAAGAACTCCTTGGCGGATACACTCGAGTACGAGATTAATAGAGGCTGAACTCGAGCAGCCAGCTGGTTCACATCCTCCTCAGGTCTGAGTTTAACCACGGGAGTATCAGGAGTCGAGAGGGACAACTTTAAATCTCCTCCCAACACATGGATATCATTGTCATCTATACTTATCACCACAGATTTTGATGATGTTGATGCACCGGAGTCTTGAGACGTATGTGGGGGAGGGGCACGGGAAGCTTTTGGTTCTATGCTGAAGTTGATATTCTTTAGATAAGATAAGATAAGATAAGTCTTTATTTGCTTTAAACATGGTATAAAGGTGTTACAGTCTTATAAAATGTCCACATGTTTAGCTAATACAGAATATTAATTGCATGCAAATTAAATCATTTCACAACACACTAAATATTAATTAAATCATTCAAATTATTAGATGGATATAATATTATAAAATGTCAAAAAAATCTTTAATGTCATAGAAATTATGTTCAATCAGCCACATATACAGCTTATTTTTGAATGAGTTACAATTATTTACACATTTGAGTTCTTTTGGAATTTTGTTGAAAATACGTACACACATCACAAGGCAGCTTTTAGCATATTTGGCTGATTTAGGATTATCCTTCGTTACAAGCCTGTGTGGATCCCTTGTTGGACGGGAGATTACTTCATAAGCTTTTCTGAACAATCCCTTATTACTGTAGACAAAGTTACAAATTGCGTATATGTAAAGTGCAGGAAGTGGTAACAGACCAAGCTTTTTGAAAAATGGCTTACAAGATTCATCAGAACGAAGTCCGCAAATGGCCCTGATGCACCTTTTTTGTGCAATGAATGCTCTGTCTTTATCTGTACTGTTCCCCCACACGATAAGCCCGTAACTTAAAATAGATTCAATATATGCATGGTATGTAGTAATTGCCGTTTTAACGTTTGTTAAGTTCTTTACTTGTCTGAGGGCGTAAGTAAATTTATTAATCCTATTGCATAAATCATCTAAATGTCCTTTCCAATTTAAGTCTTGGTCTATGAGCACACCGAGAAATTTGGTTTGCGTTACTTCTTTTAGTTTGACAATATTAAGTTTAAAATTGTATTTGGCATGTTTCGACTTATTAAATTGAATATAATTTGATTTTTCTAAGTTAATTTTTAATTTATTAGTCTGTAGCCAATGTAAAATTTTGTTAATAGTATTATTAATGTCTATTTCATGATCAGAAGGTGATTTTTTGTCAGATGACACGATAATTGAAATGTCATCTGCGAATAATGTAAATTTATGATTAGTCACCAGTTGTATGTCATTTATATAAAGTAAGAATAATATGGGACCTAATACACTTCCTTGAGGGACGCCACATTTATTTACCCTAGAAACAGAACAGTAGGAAGTGAGTACGTTTTCGTTTACTTTGTCTATAACAACGTATTGATTTCGACCACTTAAATAAGACGAAATCCACTGCAGTGTAACTCCCCTTATTCCCAGTATTTCCAACTTTCTCAATAATACGTCATGCGTCTTTGAGTCCTGATTTGCATAAAAGTCGCTGGGCCAGACCAGATCCTTAGAAGTTGTTGCCTCTTTCTTGAATAAAAGCCCCGCCACAGACAACACGACATCCGTCACATCATATGTATCCTCCACGTTGCCCGTGACATAGAACTGAATATACTGAATAACCATCATCCTCTGTTTTTCTGCAGTTTGAAGATTGGAGGGTAACAACAACTTCTTCGCGATGGTGACACATTCTGCTTTGGACCATTCTCCTCTGTGGGGTTGGGTTGTGGTTTGAGGGTGGGGATTAACCTCATCCAATAACTTAGGGGTGTAGCCTGTAATGGCTAGGGCTGCCATCTCGAAAGTCTGTCACTCAGGACAAGAAACGTGAAAACCCCGGATTTTGGATCTTACTACCCGGACGTTTCAAGACATTTTTTTTTTTTAAGTTTCTATGGGGAAAAAAATATAGTTTTAATGGTTTTAAATATTTATTTATTATTAACCGACTTCAAATAGCGGGAGGAGGTTCTCAATTCGACGGTATGTTTTTGTTTTTTTTTTTTCACTTATTTATTTATTTACTAGCTGCCCCGGCAAACTTCGTTGTGCCTTAGAGTCAATTCATTGCTCTTATTTTTTTTTTATATTAGATATACATACGTTGAATAAGACGACAACAAATAAATCCAAACCAATAATAACTACTACTACTTTTAAATTACAACATGTATATCGTCGTATCCTACGAATAGTGCCCTAACGAACTTAAGGGCTTTCTTTTTTTATTGCATTATTCAATTCTACTCATCATACCACATGTAATCAGTTCAACAAAACAATTAAAAACGGTACAAGTTATCAAATAATTAGGTTTTCTAAAAAGCCACAGTTATAAGCACTACGTTTTCAACGAAGAATAAAGCCACAATAGCCGTCGCGCCCTCTTTCTTCGAGAGTAGTGAGAGTGCGCGGGCGCCGGGCAACGTGCAAGCGCCGCTCGGCCACTATTGGGTACATTGAAAAATGCCCTTATGGTGATTGTGGCCGTGTTCTATGGAATGGCTAAATTGGATATGTATAGAAGAGACTAAGACTTAATTACGTTTGTGTCTTTTTTCTACGTTCAAATTATGTTTTTGTCTTTTATTAAGGCGACTGTGACCTAAACATTTCCGCAGATAAAAGGCGTAATGTAACTTATTGCCCAAGTCCAACCCTACTTTGCCTTAACACAACTGAGAATAAGGATTTAAGGGACAAAATGCGTATAAAATATAAAGGTAATTTATTGAAAAAAATGCTAGTCGAACCATATGATACCCATACACATTATATGGAACCACAAACACATAACTGTTCAAAAGTAATTTAAATAATCACAAAAAAGTGTCTCCTGAAAAGTAGCTATTATGCAGTTACGCCCCTATTCGTAGGATACGACGATATATACCCTAACCTAACTGACCATACCTATCCTATAGCTAACCCAACTATCTAACCTAACTACCTTACTAAAAAATACTAAAATCATAATTTTAATCTGAACTATTGCCTCTATGTTTCATACAATAATTTATGCCTATAGTTTTCCCGGTCTACTTTAAGTCCTAACAGTAAAATAAGTTCTATTTGCAAAGAATTATTAAATTTCGTCTCTGTCATCATTGCTAGTTACGTAAATTGATTTCTGAAATATAAGACTTTTTTATGCTACATAAAACCTCTAAGTTTAGTGATATCCTTAGTAGATTGATGAGGATAGTGGAATACAAGATTACAATAGCAGGAGGATAGCCTCTGTGATGCATAGGAAAAAAGGAGAGATCGAGCCTCATCATAGCGGGAGTCTTGGGTAGTATGGGCCTTGGCTTCGATGTTAATGGTGGTGTTCCTCGCATTGAGAATCTTGGCCAGGGTCTTAGACTCCTGAGCTCCAGCCGCAACCACAATGTTCTCCTGGTTCAAGGCACCCAAGATGTATTCTGCGCCAGCGGCACATCTCTCCACTATCTTGTAGTGACGCTGAACCCACACCGCCTGATCCAGTCCTCCTTCGTCCCCTTGTGAGTACTCGAGACTCTTGTACAAGAGTGCAGCCAGGGTGGGGTGGTCCCTGGGCCCCATCTTCATAAAATACGCGTCGTCTATAACCCTCGCCCAGGGGACGGTCATGTCGGGCTGAGTTAGAGATTGGTACTTCTTTAGAAAACTAATGACAGCCTTCCAGGAGTGTGCTGTACTAGATATTAGTGACATATGGTAAAGTTCAACCCAGGACTTCCCGAAGAACTGGCAGATGTCAAATATCATCTGTAATATTCCAAGCCCATTCCATGAGGTGTGAGTGAGGACTGCTGCGTCTAGATATGCCTTCAGGTCTTTGTCGTCAGATGTACTTGTCACAACCAACTTTGCAAACATGCTGGAGATGGGAGGTCGGGTTTTGGTGACATGTAGGCACACCTTCCTGATGCATGCCTCACAAGGAGGAACGAATTTCTCTCCAAGGGTCGGTGAGGTAAAGGCAGCGATGTTGGTTTTATATTGACGTTTTAAGAAACCGGTTATCATCTCTGTGCTGATGTTTTCGTAGTCGCCCTTAGCATGGTCAGAGCCGTGAAATTTAATAGCCTATATAACTCCAAGGCCTCTCTGGTCGGAGAGTCTGTGGCGGGGGATCTTGCCAGTATTTCATTGCAGTAGTTGAAGAACTCCTTGGCGGATACACTCGAGTACGAGATTAATAGAGGCTGAACTCGAGCAGCCAGCTGGTTCACATCCTCCTCAGGTCTGAGTTTAACCACGGGAGTATCAGGAGTCGAGAGGGACAACTTTAAATCTCCTCCCAACACATGGATATCATTGTCATCTATACTTATCACCACAGATTTTGATGATGTTGATGCACCGGAGTCTTGAGACGTATGTGGGGGAGGGGCACGGGAAGCTTTTGGTTCTATGCTGAAGTTGATATTCTTTAGATAAGATAAGATAAGATAAGTCTTTATTTGCTTTAAACATGGTATAAAGGTGTTACAGTCTTATAAAATGTCCACATGTTTAGCTAATACAGAATATTAATTGCATGCAAATTAAATCATTTCACAACACACTAAATATTAATTAAATCATTCAAATTATTAGATGGATATAATATTATAAAATGTCAAAAAAATCTTTAATGTCATAGAAATTATGTTCAATCAGCCACATATACAGCTTATTTTTGAATGAGTTACAATTATTTACACATTTGAGTTCTTTTGGAATTTTGTTGAAAATACGTACACACATCACAAGGCAGCTTTTAGCATATTTGGCTGATTTAGGATTATCCTTCGTTACAAGCCTGTGTGGATCCCTTGTTGGACGGGAGATTACTTCATAAGCTTTTCTGAACAATCCCTTATTACTGTAGACAAAGTTACAAATTGCGTATATGTAAAGTGCAGGAAGTGGTAACAGACCAAGCTTTTTGAAAAATGGCTTACAAGATTCATCAGAACGAAGTCCGCAAATGGCCCTGATGCACCTTTTTTGTGCAATGAATGCTCTGTCTTTATCTGTACTGTTCCCCCACACGATAAGCCCGTAACTTAAAATAGATTCAATATATGCATGGTATGTAGTAATTGCCGTTTTAACGTTTGTTAAGTTCTTTACTTGTCTGAGGGCGTAAGTAAATTTATTAATCCTATTGCATAAATCATCTAAATGTCCTTTCCAATTTAAGTCTTGGTCTATGAGCACACCGAGAAATTTGGTTTGCGTTACTTCTTTTAGTTTGACAATATTAAGTTTAAAATTGTATTTGGCATGTTTCGACTTATTAAATTGAATATAATTTGATTTTTCTAAGTTAATTTTTAATTTATTAGTCTGTAGCCAATGTAAAATTTTGTTAATAGTATTATTAATGTCTATTTCATGATCAGAAGGTGATTTTTTGTCAGATGACACGATAATTGAAATGTCATCTGCGAATAATGTAAATTTATGATTAGTCAACAGTTGTATGTCATTTATATAAAGTAAGAATAATATGGGACCTAATACACTTCCTTGAGGGACGCCACATTTATTTACCCTAGAAACAGAACAGTAGGAAGTGAGTACGTTTTCGTTTACTTTGTCTATAACAACGTATTGATTTCGACCACTTAAATAAGACGAAATCCACTGCAGTGTAACTCCCCTTATTCCCAGTATTTCCAACTTTCTCAATAATACGTCATGCGTCTTTGAGTCCTGATTTGCATAAAAGTCGCTGGGCCAGACCAGATCCTTAGAAGTTGTTGCCTCTTTCTTGAATAAAAGCCCCGCCACAGACAACACGACATCCGTCACATCATATGTATCCTCCACGTTGCCCGTGACATAGAACTGAATATACTGAATAACCATCATCCTCTGTTTTTCTGCAGTTTGAAGATTGGAGGGTAACAACAACTTCTTCGCGATGGTGACACATTCTGCTTTGGACCATTCTCCTCTGTGGGGTTGGGTTGTGGTTTGAGGGTGGGGATTAACCTCATCCAATAACTTAGGGGTGTAGCCTGTAATGGCTAGGGCTGCCATCTCGAAAGTCTGTCACTCAGGACAAGAAACGTGAAAACCCCGGATTTTGGATCTTACTACCCGGACGTTTCAAGACATTTTTTTTTTTTAAGTTTCTATGGGGAAAAAAATATAGTTTTAATGGTTTTAAATATTTATTTATTATTAACCGACTTCAAATAGCGG
Organism: Euplexia lucipara; assembly: GCA_921972225.1. Taxonomy (NCBI): domain Eukaryota; kingdom Metazoa; phylum Arthropoda; class Insecta; order Lepidoptera; family Noctuidae; genus Euplexia; species Euplexia lucipara. Next base: position 14,858,818 of record OV179142.1, on the reverse strand, counting down.
GAGGAGGTTCTCAATTCGACGGTATGTTTTTTTTTTTTTTTTTTCACTTATTTATTTATTTACTAGCTGCCCCGGCAAACTTCGTTGTGCCTTAGAGTCAATTCATTGCTCTTATTTTTTTTTTATATTAGATATACATACGTTGAATAAGACGACAACAAATAAATCCAAACCAATAATAACTACTACTACTTTTAAATTACAACATGTATATCGTCGTATCCTACGAATAGTGCCCTAACGAACTTAAGGGCTTTCTTTTTTTATTGCATTATTCAATTCTACTCATCATACCACATGTAATCAGTTCAACAAAACAATTAAAAACGGTACAAGTTATCAAATAATTAGGTTTTCTAAAAAGCCACAGTTATAAGCACTACGTTTTCAACGAAGAATAAAGCCACAATAGCCGTCGCGCCCTCTTTCTTCGAGAGTAGTGAGAGTGCGCGGGCGCCGGGCAACGTGCAAGCGCCGCTCGGCCACTATTGGGTACATTGAAAAATGCCCTTATGGTGATTGTGGCCGTGTTCTATGGAATGGCTAAATTGGATATGTATAGAAGAGACTAAGACTTAATTACGTTTGTGTCTTTTTTCTACGTTCAAATTATGTTTTTGTCTTTTATTAAGGCGACTGTGACCTAAACATTTCCGCAGATAAAAGGCGTAATGTAACTTATTGCCCAAGTCCAACCCTACTTTGCCTTAACACAACTGAGAATAAGGATTTAAGGGACAAAATGCGTATAAAATATAAAGGTAATTTATTGAAAAAAATGCTAGTCGAACCATATGATACCCATACACATTATATGGAACCACAAACACATAACTGTTCAAAAGTAATTTAAATAATCACAAAAAAGTGTCTCCTGAAAAGTAGCTATTATGCAGTTACGCCCCTATTCGTAGGATACGACGATATATACCCTAACCTAACTGACCATACCTATCCTATAGCTAACCCAACTATCTAACCTAACTACCTTACTAAAAAATACTAAAATCATAATTTTAATCTGAACTATTGCCTCTATGTTTCATACAATAATTTATGCCTATAGCTTTCCCGGTCTACTTTAATTAAAGTCCTAACAGTAAAATAAGTTCTATTTGCAAAGAATTATTAAATTTCGTCTCTGTCATCATTGCTAGTTACGTAAATTGATTTCTGAAATATAAGACTTTTTTATGCTACATAAAACCTCTAAGTTTAGTGATATCCTTAGTAGATTGATGAGGATAGTGGAATACAAGATTACAATAGCAGGAGGATAGCCTCTGTGATGCATAGGAAAAAAGGAGAGATCAAGCCTCATCATAGCGGGAGTCTTGGGTAGTATGGGCCTTGGCTTCGATGTTAATGGTGGTGTTCCTCGCATTGAGAATCTTGGCCAGGGTCTTAGACTCCTGAGCTCCAGCCGCAACCACAATGTTCTCCTGGTTCAAGGCACCCAAGATGTATTCTGCGCCAGCGGCACATCTCTCCACTATCTTGTAGTGACGCTGAACCCACACCGCCTGATCCAGTCCTCCTTCGTCCCCTTGTGAGTACTCGAGACTCTTGTACAAGAGTGCAGCCAGGGTGGGGTGGTCCCTGGGCCCCATCTTCATAAAATACGCGTCGTCTATAACCCTCGCCCAGGGGACGGTCATGTCGGGCTGAGTTAGAGATTGGTACTTCTTTAGAAAACTAATGACAGCCTTCCAGGAGTGTGCTGTACTAGATATTAGTGACATATGGTAAAGTTCAACCCAGGACTTCCCGAAGAACTGGCAGATGTCAAATATCATCTGTAATATTCCAAGCCCATTCCATGAGGTGTGAGTGAGGACTGCTGCGTCTAGATATGCCTTCAGGTCTTTGTCGTCAGATGTACTTGTCACAACCAACTTTGCAAACATGCTGGAGATGGGAGGTCGGGTTTTGGTGACATGTAGGCACACCTTCCTGATGCATGCCTCACAAGGAGGAACGAATTTCTCTCCAAGGGTCGGTGAGGTAAAGGCAGCGATGTTGGTTTTATATTGACGTTTTAAGAAACCGGTTATCATCTGTGCTGATGTTTTCGTAGTCGCCCTTAGCATGGTCAGAGCCGTGAAATTTAATAGCCTATATAACTCCAAGGCCTCTCTGGTCGGAGAGTCTGTGGCGGGGGATCTTGCCAGTATTTCATTGCAGTAGTTGAAGAACTCCTTGGCGGATACACTCAAGTACGAGATTAATAGAGGCTGAACTCGAGCAGCCAGCTGGTTCACATCCTCCTCAGGTCTGAGTTTAACCACGGGAGTATCAGGAGTCGAGAGGGACAACTTTAAATCTCCTCCCAACACATGGATATCATTGTCATCTATACTTATTAGTGATGGATTAATTAGCATTCGCATTCATTTTTAACATGCGAATGCTCATTTAGCATTTAGCAAATGAAATGTAGTTGCGAAATTCTGTGAAGTGCGAAGTGAATTCATTACTTCGTATTTCGTTCATGCTGATGCAGCGGCACTCAGCGGCAGCGTGCGCTCTCCGTCGCACCCACGGGAATACTAAATCTATCTGTTTCACGTTACACTGACTTTTAGCAAATAGCAGGTGCATGTGATGCGAAGAATGACGTTATACAATTATTATCTTTAAATTGCTCGTACACAGGGGCGTAAATTGTATGAATGCGTCTGATCGTTTAATTCGTTAAATTATTAGCAGGGTGCGAAAAATGAGATTGAGCAATTTATTACCTTATGATCTTTGATTTGCTCGTATTTAACGTCGTTTATTAAATAAATTATAAATTGTCGTTATTTTAGCAAATAGTTTAGCAATAGCAATTAACATGCTAAGACTGAAGAATTCACATGCTAATGAAATTTATACGAAATCGCATTAATTGCCATCACTAATACTTATCACCACAGATTTTGATGATGTTGATGCACCGGAGTCTTGAGACGTATGTGGGGGAGGGGCACGGGAAGCTTTTGGTTCTATGCTGAAGTTGATATTCTTTGAGTCCTGATTTGCATAAAAGTCGCTGGGCCAGACCAGATCCTTAGAAGTTGTTGCCTCTTTCTTGAATAAAAGCCCCGCCACAGACAACACGACATCCGTCACATCATATGTATCCTCCACGTTGCCCGTGACATAGAACTGAATATACTGAATAACCATCATCCTCTGTTTTTCTGCAGTTTGAAGATTGGAGGGTAACAACAACTTCTTCGCGATGGTGACACATTCTGCTTTGGACCATTCTCCTCTGTGGGGTTGGGTTGTGGTTTGAGGGTGGGGATTAACCTCATCCAATAACTTAGGGGTGTAGCCTGTAATGGGTGAAACGGCCATCTGCGGAAAGAGAAAGGGAGATTTAAATAAGTTAGAATTGGCGCAGAATCGGGACAGACGGAAGGACACTTCGGACAATTCGGAATTGTGAAAGTAAAAGTAAATAAATAAATAAAAATAAATAAATAAATAAAAGGGAAGAGAAATGAAGGGAAATGTTTTTGAATTGAATTGAATTGAACTGAATAATTATACTGGACTACTGAGAGTGAAAAATTTTGAAACAAGGAATGCATAAGCGTGTGGCACAAGTGTCACACGCCCAGGGTGTGCGAATATCTTTACCATCATAGTAGCACTGCTTGCAGCGCTTTTTCCCAGCCGCTTTAACTGGGAAATGGCCAGAAGAAAGCGGCGGGCTAGGCGGAGGTGGCGGGCGGTATTTGAGTAAAATTTGGTCCGCCAGCACCATCCTAAATTCACGATGTGAAAACCTACTGTGAGAATGCTTGTACATAATGTACGCATTATTAATTGAAACGTTCAAAAGCCTACGAAACAGTTTTTTATACCAAACTGTATTCCTCATTCTTTCCACAGGGAAAGCCTGCAAGAGTTGATCTTTCTTGTCGACACCCCCCATGGAAAGATTGTAGTCAAGGACTACCTTAGGCTTATACCTATAGAACCCATGTTTCTCTATCCCACTGACTTCCACTTTATGGTAAGTCGAAATCATCGAGACCAAGTTGGAATCTCTCCAAACGGTAATTGACAAATCGTTGGTATTACTGAAGGAAACCTCTCCAACACGTAAGTCGTGTTTGAATTTAGCGCGCAAACTGTCGGGCACAAATTCCCTATTGAGACGAAGTGTCCCTACCGTGTCCGTTTTCTGCACCTTTAACACTCTAGACAACAGCGGGGAGTTATAAAAATTGTCCATAACAAGAGTATGGCCCTTGTTAAGGAGGGGACGCATCAGCCTGAAAACTATTTGAGAGGTTGCCCCGTCAGGTTCGTTGGTCCCAACTTGCTCTGGAGCAAGTTGATGACCCTTGCCGGCATAGATCTCAAACTTCCACAAATAACCTGTTCGGGACTCACATAGCTCATAGCTTTTAATACCGACCTGAGCAGCTTTATTGGCAATCAGCTGTGTGAAACTGAGTCGACCCTTCCATAATAGAAGTGACTCATCGATTGCAATATTCTGTTCAGGTACATACAAAGAGCCGAACTTGTGGTTGAGATGTTCAAGAACAGGGGCTATTTTGGAAAGTTTGGTGTGGCAAGAGATGTCTAAATTATTGACGAAATGAAGGCATCTCTTTATGAGCAAAAATTTACGATATGGCATTAAGTCCTTAAAGTAACCCACTTTTAAAGTGGCTAACCGAGGATACCAATACTCAGCCTCGACAGCATTTACGACGAAGCTTTGAAGCATAAGGATCCCGAAGAAAGTCCACAAGTCGGAGGACTGCAGATCTTTCCATCTCTGTAAGCGAGAGTCACGACCTAAATTGGAATTAGAAATCAATTGGCGAGCGTACCTATTGGTTTCTACAACGATAGACTGAATCAAATCTTCGTCAAAAATCTTCTCGAAGACTTCGAGAGGCGTCATGTTTACAGTCGCAAAAGTAGGCCCTGGAGTTTCAGTGAAAGTTTCCCGCTCGCCAGTGAAACAATCACTGTTGCTCCAGTTAAACAAAAACAAGTCCTGGTCAGTGATGCGCTCTCGCAACACTGCATCATCCCGGGCTTTCATCATGTCCAGCTGCTGCTGTTGTTCAGGCGCCAAGTCTTCGTAGACAACATCCCTCGGCTGGACAAAGCAGCCATCCTCCTCCAGGTCTGACTCAGCTCGATGAGCCGAGCTTTCTGTGACGGCCACCACGTCCGCGGACTCCACCTCGTGAGCCACGAGCACCACCTCGTGAGCCACGAGCACCACCTCGTGAGCCACGAGCACCACCTCGTGAGCCACGAGCACCACCTCGTGAGCCACGAGCACCACCTCGTGCACCACGTGCACCACGGGCACCACCTCGTGAGCCACGTGGTCGACCTCGTGAGCCACGTGGTCGACCCCGTGAGCCACGTGGTCGACCCCGTGAGCCGCGAGCCTCCTCATGAATGGATGGATCCCATTCGGTATCCATATCTACATGTGCCCAAAAAAAAAAGAAAAATCCGAATTCAATAAAACATACAAAAATACAACATAGAACAAAACATCACGCATTATCTACATGCAAACCAAAAAAAAAACAGGCAAAAAAATAACACCGAAAACATCACATCCGAATTAATAATGAAAAATCCGAATTCAATAAAACATACAAAAATGCAACATAGAACAAAACATCATCACGCAATATAACACCACATCCGAATTAATAATGAAAAATCCGAATTCAATAAAACATACAAAAATGCAACATAGATCAAAACATTATCACGCATTATCTACATGCAAACCAAAAAAACAGGCAAAAAAATAACACCGAAAACATCACATCCGAATTAAGTTGTAGTAAAAATTAAAAAAGTGGTTCCCTCACGTGCAAGTATATGTATAGTCATATACTGGTATTGGTTAAATTTTTTAATTTTCAAAATCTATTTCAGTTTCTTGTAACTAAATGATCAAACTTCAGTCTCGCGTCATTTTTTGGAAGACATGTGGGTGAATTTTAGTGATTTTCCATGAATACGTAATTTATTTCCAAAATTTAATTCCTCAACATGCAAAGCAAGGAACTCGTCTTTTCAAATCACAAATAGGATTGTATAAATTCTTCTTCTCTTTCTCACAATATAATGATTAAAATCGGTCAATTTCAGGCACGGCCCCTTAAAGGCTATTCGATAAAGAGTTGGAAAAAAATGTTTTCGCTGTTCCCAAAATTGTAGCGGATTTTGTTTTCTGTCTAAGCACCTAAGGCAAATCTAAATATTGTTTCTAAACCATTAAAGCGGACGATATTGGTGTTTGTTGTGTTACAGTTTGTAACGTAACAGAACATACCTACCTAGGAGGAGAGCACTGTTGTAGGAAAAGATTAGAGGGAATAGTTATAAGAATTTATTATTACCAGACCTACCTAGTGGAGCTAGGGTCAAGAAGAGAGTCAGGGAAGCTGATGAACGAAAGATGAAGGATGAAATGTAGAAGAGGTGGCCCTCTCTCAGCAGTAGTTGTGGCTGAGGGGCGTCAGGCTTCGGTCTTCAGTAGAGAAGGCGGAGGCCGTCAAAAGTGTCTCTCTCTGCTGTAGAGTAGTCGAGGGACGTCAGGCTTCAGTCTTCAGCAGCGGAGGAAGAGGCCGTCAGGAGAAGGAGTCCGTCAGAGGAGAAATCCGTCAGAGGTGGTCCTCTCGGCTCTAGTAATGGCCGAGGGACGTCAGGCTTCAGTCTTCAGCAGCGGAGGAGGAGGACGTCAGTTTAGAGGGCCGGAGGACAGAGAGGCCATAAGTATTAGACTTGCAGCTAATATAAGAGACTTGCTAAGCCTTTCAGATCCAAACGAAGACTGCCAAATTCCACCTGGCTCCAAGGTAAATGGACAGAATGGCAGATGATTGAATTTTGGAAAGGTTTTAGAACACAATTCAAAGCTAAGTAAAAGAAAGATAATGAAGTCGATGTGGTTTACATATACGACCTACAACTAGCTCCAGCCATATTAAAAATAAAACTAGACCTGTCACTAGCTGACATTACGAATGTAAACAAACATAATTTATAGAAAAACTTAAATAATAAATATGATAATATAAGACAAAAGGTATGCTTTGCCTCCAAGTAATGAGCATGTAGCTACCTAGGGAGGGTGAATGCTTTAAAATTTCAGGTTAAACAATGCACAAAAATGTAAGTAAAATCACAATGTAAAGACACACATTACAATACCCCGAAAACCCCGGAAAATTTTTGAATCCAATTAAAAAAAAATTCTTTTAGAGTAAGAGAGCAATAAATCATTAAAAAAAAAGGTAAGTTAAATGAGTATTTACAGTGGTACAAGTAAGTTAAAGAAATTAATACTAAGATTTCCCATAACCCAGAAAATTACTAACATGAAAAATTTAGAGGTTTTAAATAAGACCTTGCTCTTTCATACAACTTACATCAACCTTCTATTCATACTTCCTCAATCATACATCAACAGCATACTTTAAGGGAATGGTTCACAATCGATGACGCATACTCCACAAGGAATTATTTTTAACCGACTTCAAAAAAAGGAGGAGGTTCTCAACTCGGTTGTATATTTTTTTTTTCTTTTTTTTTTTTAAGGTTTGTTACCTCAGTACTCCGTCATTAATGGACCGATTTTCAAAAAACCCTTTTTTTGTTTGATAAGGTATACTAACAGATTGGTCCCATTTGTATCAAAACTCATACCTGATGAGGGATCTTCGAGGAATTGAGGGAACTCCTCAAAAAATATAGGCACACATGCACCGATTTCAACATTTTTAGTAACAAATCAAGCATTTTCAATTAGAAAGTATCATTTAGTGAAGAAAAACTGATGAAGAAGACAGGCAACGGAACTCTTCAACGCATAACAGCAAATTATTCGCGATTGCTATAGTCAGATGTCTATGCTGAGCTTTTGTATTTCCACAACATAACATTACGCCATTCTATTTTAAAAGGGGCCGGCAGAGATGTACAGATTAATGTTTAGAGATAGAACTTCTTTAGCAATTGTTATCCAATTTCAATGATTCTTTCAAGTTTTGAAAGACTTTCCTTACATACAAAGAAACTAAAGAAACGAAGTCGGTTGTTTTTTTGTAAAAAAGTTTTTTTTAAGTTTTACGAAGGCTTATTTATTTAATTTAGGTGTCGTAATCCGCACCTGTTCTAAGACCCGAGAAAATAAAATAAATTATTTACAGGTTTTTCTGCTTAAGAAAAGCAGTCAAGGATTAAAAGCATAAGTGCTTAAGAGAAAGCTTTAAGCTTTAAAGTGTTTAAGAGAAGTAACGAGTAGTTTAAGCTCGAAGTCAAGAAAAAAGAAGTTCAAGGATAAAGATATTTACAAGTTAAAAAAATCTTTTTTGCAAATAATAAAACCGACTTAAAAAAAACACTAACCAGTGTAAAATAACTCTAAATTAGGAAGTCTGTGGCTTTGGTGGTTTTGTCTTATTCATGATGGGCCACCGACTTCCGAATTTAGAGTTATTTTACACTGGTTAGTGTTTTTTTTAAGTCGGTTTTATTTTTTGCAAAAAAGATTTTTATTTTTCCATTTTTAGTTGTTCCCATACAAATATTTGCCATGAATTTATTTTTATATTGTTATTTGTTAACAATACATTATATGTCATAGTAATAGGGTTATCCACTTATCCCTAATAAATGAAACTTAACATACCTAACTGTCGAAATCTAGGTATGTTGTACACATCTGCGTACCCCTCAGAGCATACAGGCGTGATGATACGTCATGATGTTGTATAAACAATAAATATCCAAGCGATTCCAGCAATCACGACAGATTTGCCGTCTACTTTTGAAGAGTTCCATTGTTTATCTCCGAAGATCAGCACCAGATCTTCACCAAATTAAAATGGGACCACCTCGGGAGTATACTCTTTCAAATAAAAAAAGAATTTTTAGAATCGGTCCACAAATGAGGGAGAAATCGCGTAACAAACACACAAAAAAAAAAATAAAAAAAAAACATACCGTCGAATTGAGAACCTCCTCCTTTTTTTGAAGTCGGTTAAAAAAAAGGTAGACAAAGGGCTTATTTTTCGAGTTATGAGACCGCTCGACACAATGGCTTATTTAGAGAGTTGTGTACCGCTCTATAAAAAAAAAATAAAGAAATAAAAAGAAGGAAATAACTTAAGCCAAGAGTTTTTGGGAGGGTTTAACCTTGTGAAGTATGAAATTTAAAATCTGAATGGTTTTTACAAGTTACTAGTAAAAATATTTATAACAAATTAAGGTTTTTACTAGGAGTGAGCAGAAAACTATACTTTGAAATCTTTGACGTGCCATTTTCCTCTAACACCGCTCTGATCCTCCAAAATGAAAACAAGTGGTGACAGTTTTTCTACAACTGTGCTTTTTATATATTTAGGAGCTAACTTGGCACTAAAATAGTTGCCAGCGTTACTAAGGACGTAATTTTTACGCCAGACGGTATCACCGATTTTAAATTCCTTAAAACTGTGCTTTGTGTTACAATGAGAGGCGTTTTTTGTATGAGCCATGTATAGAACAATCTGTACCTTATCGAAGATGACAGATAATAACCCTATGTTAGCGGCATAAATATCCCGAGGAAGGAAGATTATTTCATTTAGATTCGGGCAATTATTATAAAGTGAACTACAGGTTACGGTTTCACGGCCAAAGACCAGAAAAGATGGGGATAAACCTGTCGCAGTATTTACTGAGCTATTTAATGCCAATTGAATTTTTTGTAACGGTATGTCCCATGAACGGTGATCATCTCCGACTAACTGTGATAACGCCGTGATAATTGTTCTATTATAACGTTCTGTTGGATTTACTTGTGGGCAATATTTAGGCGAATAAAATATAAAAGGAACTTTATATTTATTTAAAAAAATTTGGAACTCATTAGATTGAATTTGTGAGCCGTTATCCATAATAATGGTTTGTGGTACTCCATGAACTAAAAATACAGAGTTTGCAAGATATTGTATAATATTAGTAGCTGTAGCACGTTTAATAGGAAAAATAAGGCAGTATTTTGTAAATGAACACGTAATCACGAGAATATATTGATTACGCTGTCTCGTCATAGGCAAAGGACCCATAAGGTCTAATGATATATTTTGGAAAGGCCTCGAGCAAATTTTTGGATTACCCATAAGACCAAAAGGTGAATGATTAGAATGTTTATAGGCAAGACATGATTCGCAAGTAGAACACACTTTTGCCACTTCTCTAAACATACCAGACCAATAGTATCTTAAGGAAAGTTTCTTGTAAGTTTTAAAGATGCCAATGTGGGGATTATTATTTACCAAGCCATGGCAAGATTTTATAAGATCCAGCCTCTCAAAGGGAGGAGGAATTTCCTTACAAGAAAAATCTTCATTAAGATCATTGATTGAATTAGAATAACGATATAACTTATTATCGCGGATTTTATAGTTAGGATAATCATCAGGGTTGTCGCGACATTTAGTAAAAAGTTTATTGAAATGTTCTGATTGAGACGCGTTGTCCCTAGACACAGGTGCAACACCATCAATAATTACTGCATCATCAGATCTCTTAGGACGAGAAAGTAAGTCCGGGACTACATTATCCTTTCCTTTCTTATGTTTCAGAACAAAATCAAAACATGATAGATGAAGAGACCAACGAGCTAACCTCCCAGAGGGATTAGACAAATTCAAAAACCATTTCAGTGCAGCATGATCTGTGTAAACTGTAAATGGTTTACCATTATCAAGATAACAACGCCAATGTTCAAGTGCAGCGATAACAGCTAATGTTTCGCGTTCAGTAGTTGAATAATTTTGTTCATGTTTACTAAGAGTTCTGCTCATATAAGCAATGACAACTTCAACATTGTTTTGAGTTTGAGTCAACATAGCTCCTATACCATAATTAGAAGCGTCACAATGAACAGAGTAAGGAAGGTCAAAGTCAGGACAAGATAATTGGGAATAAAACGGCGAAACCAACTACATGTACCCAGGAATTGCCTAACTTCTTTTTTAGACGTAGGAATAGGATAAGCTAGAATAGCTTCAATTTTACCAGGATCAGCTCTTAGTCCTTGCTCATCAACTACATAACCAAGGTATTTGAGTTCTTTACGAAAAAACTTACTTTTCTCAAAGTTTATCGTAAGACCAGCATAAGAAAGCTTTTGATGAACTTTAAGTATAATAATAATATAATAATAAATTCTTTGTTTTGCACAAGTCGTTACATTATTTATGAAGCCCTGACTCCAGAGCTAGATATATAATACCTGTATTTCAGGAGTCAGTATCTTCTTCCCAAATACATGGTGCTTATTGTTTGCAATTATAAAGTAATTAAATTCTATTTGTTGGTTAAAACATTATAAAACAAAGATTGTTAATAAAATACATTTGATTAAAATTAGAGTGGTTAATTAATCATTACAATTAATTAAAATTAAAGTTTATAAATTACTAGTGATTAAAATTAATGATAAATTACATATAATTAAAGTTAAAATTAATAAATTACCAGTGATTAAAATTACAATTGTGGGAATAAAATCAAGAACAAAATAAGGAGATTATGCGTGTGGGGGGTGTGTGTATAAGAGTAGTGTCAGGGGAGTGTGGGGGTGAGGGTGTGTGAATGTTTGAGAGGATGCGGCTGTGTACGTGAATTAGAGTGTTATTGATATGCGATTTTGAAGCGATTTACCATAATATGCTTTACGTCCGCTGCAATAGGGTTTCGGTTTTATCGTAATCATGTGTAAGCAGCCAAGTCTTTACTGCTTGTCTTGTTTCGTGGATTGTGTGGGGATTAATATTAAGCTTCCTGTTTAACTTGTTATATAAATAGATGGCCTGGTGGACACGTTGTCGCCGAGCTGACGCTGTATGGCATATCACAGGTAAACAGACGTCAGGTATAGTGCGTTTATTTTTGTATTTGTCGCTATATGGAGTTATTCTGTGTTGTTTGACAACGACCTGCAGAATGTAAGTTTGCCTTACAGTGAGTACGCTACACAACTTATATAATGTCGCAGTAGGGAATAAAAAGGTTTAAAGGTCATAACTTTAAGCAAAGATCTTTGAGCTCTTTCTAGGTGTATCATAAAGGTTTTACACGCACCACCCCAAACCTCAATACAATAACTCAGCACTGACTCCACTAGTGCATTATAAACACGGAGCAAGAGTTCAAAGTCCGCGACATGTCTTAGCTTTTTAAATGCCCATATTAGTTTCCGAATTCGTGCAGAGGTGAGGTCAATGTGTTGTCGCCAGCTGAGTTTTTCATCAACTAATACACCTAGGTATTTCACATGAGTAGTTTTATGTAAAGTCAGACATAGACAATCTTTATTTATAAGAGGTGAGTTGCATGTATGTAGTTTAATGTGTGTGTCTGAGGGTTTAATTTTAGAAAAGTGGAATTGTAGGTATGTAGTTTTTGTGATGTTCAAAGTCAGAAAGTTAGCTTTTAGCCAGCGTCCGACCTTGTGTAGTCCTGATTCGGCGAGTTGTTGAACCTCATCCCAAGTATCCCCGTGAAATATCAATGCCGTGTCATCAGCATATGTGAAGATTTTACCGTTCACAAGAGTTTGCTGGCACAAGTCATTTATGTAAATGAGGAAAAGACTGGGGCCAAGGATACTTCCTTGCGGAACGCCGTAGGTTACCGTGGCTTCAGAGCTCAAATATTTTGTTAATTTTAACTTTCTGAGTTCGGTCATAGAGGAAGTCTTTGAATATATTCAAAGCATTTCCGCGAATACCAACCCTATCCAATTTATCCACAAGAACAAAGAGATACTCGTATGTTCCTCAAATGTAGAACTGATAATTATAATATCGTCTAAGTAACAGAATACTTTATTATCGAATTCAGGAGTAAATAAGTTATCCATGAGTCTTTGCTGAGTCGCAGGACTGTTAGTTAAGCCGAAGGGCATAACCGTAAACCTAAATGAACCTCTGCCAGGCACATAGAATCCAGTTTTATCCCTATCATCAGGATGTAAAGGAATTTCCCAAAAAGCTTTGGCAATATCAATGCTAGACAAATACTTACAGCCTTTAAGGTTATCAAGTATTTCAGAAATAAAAGGAAGGCTATAAGCGTCCTTACGAGTGATTGAATTTAATTTCCTACTATCAACGCAGAAACGCCATTCACCATTCGACTTAGGCGTAATAAGAACAGGAGATAACCAAGGACTTTCGCATTTTTCGATGACTTTTAATTCGAGCATTTTATCGACTTCGTTGACCAGAATCTTTGGTTTTTCAGGAGAGAGACGATAACAACGTTGCTTAATAGGCAAAGCATTACCGGTATTAATCCGATGACAAATTAGATAAGTAAGACCTAATTTTCCTTTCTTTTCAAAAGAAATGTCTTTAAAACGTTCGGTCATATCCTTAGCAATATTTATTTGATTATCGGAAAGGTGATCGAATGACATGATTCTATTCTCAATGGCACAGTTCGTAAAATCTCTACTATCAAGATTAAGTTCAAGCGAAAGTATCTTAGGACACAACTCAAACTTTTTCCAGAAGTCCCAGCCAAGAATCAAAGATGGATGAATCTCCGGAAAAACATAAGCTTTAATAACAGGAGTCCGATTATTATATCTTAACGGTAAATTGAAATAACCGGAAGATGATGATTTTTGTTTATTTGCAACCATAACTTGAGCTGACGACTTGAATAGTTTAAACCCTAGCTTTTGAATATCTTTATGAGAATTATTTCCTAAAATAGTAAAACAGCTTCCGCTATCTAAAAGACCCGAAAAACTTACGTTATTAATAGATACGTTAATAAAAGGTCTATTACAGTCCCTTTCTTTGTCATAGATCGCAGAAGTTGTTTTATAACAAATCATAAAATTTCGGACAGTGTTCAACCACTGATTCCAATAGCTACGATTAAATTTTTCAGTTTCAGAACTATTCAAGTCGCTATTTAGTTTTTTTGATTCAGAAACCGGGGTACATTTAGGACAATTTGAAATTTTAACGCCTTTTAGACCACACTTGAAACAGATCAAGTATCTTGGTTGAGTACACGTTATTAAAGAATGACCCTTAACCCGGCAACGCATACAATAATCTACTTTAGGTTTATCCCGAGTTTGAGAGGAAGGAATTTGCGGAGAAGAAAAAGATTGTTTATTTTTAATCGCGTTAGTGTGACTTAAGTTAGAATTATTTTTAGAAGTCGCCGGACGATAAGCGAACTCCGCAGCGCAAGATGGGATATCAGAATATCTTGGTTCATGAAAGTTCTTATCTCTTTCAGGAATTTTTTCGTAGCTCTGACAAGTTGAGATTAAAGAGTCAATTGATTCTATATCTTTTAGTGCGACGAAAACGGAATAACATGGTTTTATGTTATGTAGTAAAATTTCTAATTGTTCGCTTTCTGATAGTTTTTTAAAAAGACGATTAAACATGCCGATCATAATTGACACATAAACAATAATAGTCTCCGTTGTTCCTTGAGTCCGATTCCTAATAGCCTCTAACAATTTGTAGTCATAGTCCTGTATTCCAAAATCTTTAATGAGCATAATATGAATCTGACCCCAAGTCAACGAAGGATTCCGACTATGCTGAAACCTAAACCAATGTAGCGCATCTCCGACAAAAATCTCAAAAGCATATTTAACTACAAGTTACTTCCGAGATATTTCTAGAAATTGAAATTCCTCTATTTTCTGTAGAAAAGACCTAGGACAAGTTTTACCATCGTAAGAAAACCGTTTAGAATCTTTCGCGAAATTGTATGGTGAGTAACAATTTTGACTCGTCGAGGAAGACTGTGGCATACCCCAAGCTGCAGCAGGATATGGAACCGGTTGAGAAGTAAGAACCTCAGAAGGTTCAGAAATTCGAGAGTCGGAAATAGGAAAAGTTAGATTTTGAGTAGGAGGGTCAGATTGGTTCTGAGTAGGAGGATTGTGAATTTCTACCAACGTTTCTTCCTCAGTTTGAATATGGTCTAAATTAAAAACTTCGAAGCGTTTTTGCAGTAAGAAAAACCGAGATCTTAAATTTGAGCATAACTCGATTAACGGTGGAACGGCTATTATACGTTCCAAACGATAATATAGATGATTCATAAACGACAAAGTTTTGTTATAACTACTACGATCCCCTGATGATTCCATATTTGAGATTTTACTGTCGATATAGTTAATAGTATTCTCCGCTTGAGAAAGATCAAGATTGAGAGGAATAGGGGAGGATTTTATGTCATCCGATAGGACATGACTAAGTTTAGATATTTGATCTTTAAGATCTTTTAAATTATCCGCTGGTTTTTCAGCTCTAATAGTCACCTCATATTCTAATTCCGGTTTGTTTAGTAAAGAGTATTTTATTAGTTTATCCATGATTGGTAAGTTTTAAGAGATTAAGAGTTTTAAACATTTAGTACCGGTTTTCGCCACCACAAAGTTAGATATGAAACTTTTTTCTAATACAAGAAGATTAGATCTCCATGGATTATAACCGTTACTTGGCAACGAATGACAAGTAAATATCAAGTAAAACCAAAATTAAATTTTACTCAATTACTACAGTGAGAATATAATAAACTAGCTTCTGCCCGCGACTTCGTACGCGGATCCTGTTGCTTATGCCAGCGACAACGGGGTCGTCAAAATCGAAGATCTGAAACGTCTGACGTCGAATTGTAAAAGCCCGGGGACGGCAAAACAATGGAATGCGCGAGACGATCTAAGACGTTCCAGATTTTTTATTTTTGTTGGTCAATAGGAAATGCCATCAGACTTAACAACTTTTGCTAAGACGCCATTTTTATTATGTATATGCTATATTGTCGCTGGGCTTTAGAGTTCCACTACAGGTGCTCCAGATCTTCAAATTTAGTGTCACAGCAGAAAACACTCTTCACGTGAAATAGTTTTAGCAATGGCACCATTTTTATATCTCTTTTTTTTTAGGTGTTCCATTAACCAAAATAAATTATAGCTTATACAGGGTGTAACGGAAAGGGTATATACATACGAAGGGCACGGGTTCTCTTGGTGATAAGAAACGACATGGCAACGTTTTTATACATATACATACATAATTGTAAAGTTGAGACACAATTATCTAGAAAAATAAAACATTTCTGATTTAATTCTACACATCACTACACCGAGTCAGCTGATCGGTGTCAACGACCTATTCTGTACAGTAACAATTCCGTGAAGGAGTTGTTTCTCCTGGTACATTTCGTAAAATGGGTTCCGCATGTTTGTTTTACTTCAAAGTTCACCGTAACAAAAAAGTAGGATACAAGTTACCTACCGCAAAATCCTTATTGTAGCTCAAGCAACTGTAAGTTGTTTGTTGTTAAAGAAACTAACATAAGAAACTAATAATAGGTCCAATGGGAGAATGTTTTTTCCATAAATTCATACTTAAAATATCAGATAAATAGTATTTTAGCAAAAAGTTCTAGCCCATTGTTCTAACATAATATCACTTCTGTAATTCTCGTTCTCGAAGGGTTATGGAGAGGTGTGTAATAATAATAATAATAATACCTTAGCATTAAAAACAACTTTCTTGTAATCAGCTTTAAGCACCATCTTTTATTTGTTTTGAACACTTTCGGGCAAATAATTGAAAGTAAAAATATTAGGAAACTACAAAGTACCGTAGTACCTACTAATCCAATACAAAGAACGATTTATTTAATGTTAAAATGAACCCTAAATTACTTTCTAACGCAACTCATGTGCCTCCTGGTACAAATATTACTAAAGGGTTCAGTACTTAATTTTATTTTATTAGACATTCATAAACTTAGTGTGTAGGTAAGCCAGTAATTACTTCATAACACAACTTGAAAAAGAAAAACAAATAAAATGCGAAATGTTTAATACAGACCTTCATTCAATCTTTGATGTATTTGTCACGCGACACTTTGTTTACTTCTCGATACCGGAGCGAAACGATCGGCTACCTACAAAGAGCGCGTGCGCGGCGTCTTTAAATTTTGATTTATTTCCCGTAACCGACCACCAATGCCTCTAATTACGCAAGAGAAGTTATTAAAAGTACTAGGACTTCATGAGCAACGGAAGTTGTCCTCCTATCCTGACAGCGCTAATCATACACAACCATAATACTGAACCCTAATTTCTGTACAAGAATTACGTAGGTACTATGCAGTTTATTGTAGGATAACAAAGGATAGGAAAACATCTTTGTGTGTTGTATAGTTGTCGGTCGGCACATCGCGATCGCCGCGTCGCTTATTTTTTACGATTATTGTGATTTGTGACATTTTTTTTCACATTGATATCTGGCATAGCACGTAGGTACATGTTTTTTTTTTAATACCTACTTGTGATTGAGATCGTGAAACGGTGAAACTCATTTATTTTTTTTGATTATCCCTAATTTGAAGTCACCAGGTAAGCAACTAGGATTTACTTTTTCATCACATTAATATCTCATAATACTGATACAAGTGGATTAATCAGTTCCGTTTATTGGCTCGTTTACGCACATTAACGTAGGTGTTATGTTGTAGTAAATTTAGTCATCTGTTGGTCAGTCAATTTATTCAAAGAAAGTAAATATTACGTTTTTTTCGTAAATGGTACGTACAATGTTTTAATGTGCCACCACAGGATCTCACAATACTACACTGTGTTGCGGGATTGATAAAAAATAAAAATTACAAGTACAGTAATTGGGTTAGTTACCTTAGTACTAGGATAGTAGGATGTCCGAACTTTTAAGTGAAGTTTTAGTGTGCAATCAATCAGTCGCTCTCTATCCGTGTCGGTGTAAAGTTGTGATATTGTCGCGTAGGTGATCTTTGTGAATTGTCGTGAAAATATCGTCACCCTCACCCATAAGTAATAGCGTGTATTACGAAATAATTATGTGTGTTCGAGCAACGAATGGTTATCTGAGAGCTGTATCTTCCAGCATACTTTACACGTGATGTTCGGAACTACCTCGACGCGCGGATCCCAATGGATTGGCCGCGGTGGTACGAGGGTGCCTTGGCCTCCACGATCACCAGGCCTAACGCCGCCGCTGGTTTTTTTTTGTGGGGGTAAATTGAAAACAAAGTGTACGCAGTGCCGTGTGAATGTGTGATACAGTGCACGAGATGGAAGTGCCAATAAGTGCCGCCTTTAGGATAGTTAATGTTCGTAATGTTAAACGGCATCTGAAGGAGGGTGCGGCCTTGTGCGTACAACGCAAATGCCAGCATTTTGAACCAGCCCTGTGAACTGTGAGTTACTTTATGCATGCTTAACACTTATGATGGTATTGTGAGGAGAAATAAAGACTTATTATTATTATTATTATTATTACTTATCAAAGTTATTCTTATTTTTAACGCAATTATTACGTTTTCCTCAACATCGAGTCTGTATCTCATCACGCCCGTAAATTGATTAACAAATAGAATTACGTGCTGTTACAGTTTACCAATTACTATTAACAACAAATAATTATTTACGTTTGATCACACTGCCGCCGCACGCCACCTGCGGTACGCGTACGCGTGTACTAGGCGCACAGAGTCAGGAAGAGATATTATGTACAAAATCATCTATTGGTTGTTTGTTTGATTCTGCCGACAATCGCGTCGCGCGTCGCCCGCCCGCGCCGTGGCGCCTTCGTCGGTTCGATAGGTCTGTAACTCTGTACTAGGCGCGCAGAATCCGGAGAGATAGATATACTTGAACCTTGCCGGACAGGACTATGACCCTTTTAGTGCGGTGACACGTTTGTTATGATTTTGCATTTAATAAACTGTCGATATTAAATAATACCGTGAAGTTTCAAAGTTGTTAGTAGGAAGCTGAAATTTTGAGGAAAGACTCGTTATTAAACACTCTATTTACCCTGTTTGTATGTATATACCCTTTCCGTTACACCCTGTATGTTGCGTGACGTTCACGCTCAGCGGTCAGTCGCGCTTCTCCTTCCCCCACTTATCTCTAGAGTAGATGCGTATATTTACGCTGAAAACTCAAGCGTCATGCTTTTTCCGTGAACGTCTCCAACTCGCGAGACAGTGCATGATGTTCATGATCAGCGGTCAGTCATATATTCTTCACTGGTGTCTAGAGACCTGGATACCTGGTAGATGCGTAAATACGCTGAGAATGCAGGCGTGCTTCGCGATCCCAAGAAGTTTCCACGGAGCGAGTTGCAACCTCATGTTGTCGAACAGCATCAAGTCCCTCCTAACGCTCTTCGGTAGATTGTTGGGATCTTATGATCTTTAATCATTTAGCACTTTTGGAACATTGAATAAGATTTGACCTCTTTCTAGGTATGGTTATAGTTTTATTGTGATGATACCTGATCTATTAAAATCTAAGTGGCTGCTCCCCAGCGTTACCGGGTAGGCAACCATGTAACAAAGATAAATAGAAAAGGAAATTAAACACTCAAATAACATAAGCCCCAAGGCATATTAATACGATAAAAAAAAATGGAAGTTTTGGCCAGTAGAGTCTAATTTTCAAAGATATACCATCGTCATCGAAACTCAGCCCTGAACTGTTCCCGCCTTCACAGCGTGGAGGTACTTAAGTTATTTTATAAATATGCAATGAAATTAGTGATAGCTTTAATTTCTATATCAAATGTATCTGATCGTCGATTTTTATAAGTCAACAGGAAATGCCTATCAGACCGAACAACTTTTGCTAAGATGTCATTCCTATGTGAGTTATTGTTTAGCTGGGCTCTTGGAGTTCCACAACAGGTGTTCCAGATCTTCGATATTTATACGTCAACAGCGAGTGCTCATAAGGCTGAACAACTCTTGCTAAGACGTCATTCCTATATATGTTATAGTGTAGCTGGGCACTTGAAGTTCCACATCAGGTGTTCCGGATCTTCAAATTTATTGTCTCAGCAGAAAATGCTCATCACGTGGAACAATTTTTGCTATGGTACCATTTTTGTATCTCCTATAGTTTAGCTGGTCTGTTGCGGTTCTGCATCAGGTCTTTCGATCTTCAAATTTATTCTCTCAGCAAAAAATGCTCATCACGTGGAACAATTTTTGCTATGGTACCATTTTTGTATCTCCTATAGTTTAGCTGGTCTGTTGCGGTTCTGCATCAGGTGTTCCGGATCTTCAAATTCATTCTCTCAGCAAAAAATGCTCATCACGTGGAACAATGTTTGCTATGGTACCATTTTTGTATCTCCTATAGTTTAGCTGGTCTGCTGCGGTTCTGCATCAGGTGTTCCAGTTTCCAGGATATATTATTATGTTGACAACAAAAAAAAAAACATTCAAATCCGTCCAGTAGTTCTGAAGATTAGCGCGTGCAAACAAACAGACAAACAGACAAACAGACGACTTTTTTTTTGGATTCGTGCTCTAATGTATATAGATTAATGACCTTCCGAATTCGATCACGCATAAATGCATCTTATACGCCGACGATACGACTTTGTTAGTAGAGTGTAAAAATAAAAATACCTATGAAGAGAACATAAATACAGCATTACACGATCTCACTAAATGGCTAGACAATAATAATTTAAATATTAATGCAAACAAAACTAATCTTATTCAATTTCAGTCTTATAATAGTAAACCGCCATCGATAAATATTATGCATAATGACAAAACTTTGGAATTAGTAGAATCAACAATTTTTTTAGGTATAAGTATTGACAAATATTGTAGTTGGAAGAAACACATAGACAAAATTTGCTCAAAGCTAGATAGCTACGTATATGTGTTAAATAGGATAAGACGAATAGCTACACCTAATGCTGCCATCTGTGCATACCACGGATATGTCTCCTCAGTTCTGCGGTACGGAGTGGTCGTATGGGGAAACTCCGTAGACATAATGAGAGCATTTAGAGCCCAAAAGAAATGCATAAGGGCGATAACCGGTGCGGAGTACACGGAAAGCTGTAAACCTTTGTTTATAAAACACAAAATACTACCACTTCCGTGCCTATATATTCAGGAAATCTGTATATTTGTCTACAAAAATCCATCCCTTTTCCAAAAAAATACAGAGGTCATACACAGAAGCACTAGATTCCCACACAAATTATGGCTCCCAAGACAACGCACTGCGATACACAGCAAAAATTCATACTGTATGGCTATAAGAATTTATAATAAGCTGCCAAACTGCCTGAAGAGCCTTGGTTTCAACATATTTAAAAGAAAATTGTTTGAATTGCTAATAACCAAATGTTATTATTCAACAAAAGAATTCCTAGATGACAGAAATATATAGAACTAGCTTTTGCCCGCGGCTTCGCCCGCGTGGATTTCGAACTTCCGTCCCCTATGTTTTCCCTTTAAGGGTTGAATTTCCAAAAATCGTTTTTTAGTGGATACTTACTCTTCACTAAGAACACCCCTTCAAGTTTCATGTCTCTAATACCAGAGGTTTAGGCTGTGCGTTGATTTAGAAACGTAATAATTTTAGCATAATACTTCCGGATAGACAACTTTCAAAGTTGATCCTTCCGGTATTTAGGTATGCATAAAGATTTCTGGAACTACTGACCCGGGAAAGAGCGACGTACAACTGACCATGTGTAAAACAACTCAGACTTAGATCAACCTGCCTAGACGTATTGATTATAACTGTACCATGTTTGGTTAAAATCCCTATAATAGTTTTTGAACTATGCGTGCACATAGAGACAGACAGATAGACAAAACATTTACTGATTGCATTTTTGGCATCAGTATCGATCACCAATCATCCTCCAATATTAATTTTGAATATATATTCAATGTACAGAATTGACTTCTGTACAGTTTTATTATAATAATTATTATTTATTATCTTAGTTAGTCATTCAATTTAGAATTTAGTGACTTTGTTTGCCATGGACACGCTAAGAAGAAGAAGATTATCTTAGAAGTGTGTGATAGTCCATTGAATTTTATGGCGAACTATATTGCATCTTAAGATAAAACATTATAGTATCTTAGCCGTGTGCAGCGCCCCTTGGTGAACTCCACTGCGGGTGACGTAACCTACGACAAACTTATTATTTGCGGTAGGTGCAGTTGGGGTTAGGAATCGAACCGCAAAATTGTATATACTTTTTCGGAATAAAAAGTACCCAGTGTTATGCCCAGGATATTATAGAATAAGTATACCAAGTTTCAGCGTAATCGAACCGGTAGTTTTTGCGTGATACCTGAACATACAGACAGACAGACAGACATACAGACAAAAATTTTTGGGTTCGGTTTCGGTCTAGTAACACCCCCCGCTATTTTTTTTATATTTTCAATGTACAGAAATTTTACTTCTACAGATTTTTTATTATTAGTATAGATTTCTCGAGAGGCCCTGCTCATTTTCAGGGGCAGATTCTTCCGTTCGGCGTACTCGCTCGAGCGGCTCTTGTCTGTGATGTCTGCCGGGACAGTTGAGATTTCCTTATAAGCATGCTCACAACAAACTACGCACAGACTTGAAAACAATTATCACGTACAACGAAATTACAATATTTTCGATTCTGAGGTATCTATCAACAACAACAACCATACGAACGAAACAACCGAACCAATAAGCAACTGACATGTAATATTAGAATTCTAACTCTTACGACAACGGAGTCTTAACACCGCGATTCAGAAAAATGACGTAATTACAGAACGCCATCTATGGGCAAATAGGTAAAACGTCTGCACAATGAAACTTATGCTAGGGGCATTTTGCGTTTTAGTAATTTTATATCATCTCCAAAACTGTATGACCAATTGATATACTGTAAATGGCAAATCTTATCTGTATGATGTTCTTGTGATACTGAAATAATTTATTGTCTAATGAATGAATATTTTGTTGCTCAAATAATCAACCAAACGTAAGTATGCCGAAAAAAATTTTTTTTAATGCAATAAATGAAGTATAAAAGATAAAATATAAAAGATAGAGATATGGTATCGCGGACTTTTTTGTAGAAATAATTAAGACGGTCCAGGTAGCCATACATTGTTTTTAATTTTAAGCAACTGTTTAGGCAGCGCACGCAAATGATTCTGTTTTATGGGGTATTTTTTTCCGACTTGTTAGACAAAAGTTGTGATAGCTCGGTTAATATACATGTTATAGAAACAATTTATAGCCTATAGCACTCAGGAATAATGTAGCTTTCAGCAAGTTAAAAATTTTTTAGAATTGGATTATGAGTTCCAGAGATTACCCCCTACATACAAACTTACAAACTTACAAACTTACAAATTTTACCTCTTTATAATATTAGTATAGATATAGATAAATAAATGCAATGATAACATCCACAGGATATTGTCCTGTGTCTGTTGTGAAGTGTCCCAACAACCAACTTGGGAGTGTCCACGAATGGATTAGCACATCAAGCGGTCATTGGGTGTGAATACCACTGGGGTAAACTTGTGGTGTGCAAGTGTGTGGGGATGTAGTGTAGTGATGTATAGTAAAACGACTACGGGATATTCTCCAATGGCCGTTCGTAGAGTGACCTATCTGCAACCTTGGTAGTGCCCACAAGTGGGTTAACACATCCAAGAGGCCGATAGGGTGCCGATTATCTTTCGATAACGGAGAATGTGTGTGGGAGGTGAAAAAAAATTGAGCAAAAGTTAAGATGGGTGAAGAAAAGATATGTTTACCAAATGTTTACCAAATAATACTCACTTGATGGAAGTGTGTTTTAGAATTTTGAGAGAAAGTGAAGAATGTCTGAAATAATAAGAGGGGTGGGTTAGATAAAAATTGGGCGCCAAACTGTAACGTTCAGAACATACCTACCTAGGAGGAGAGCACTGTTGTAGGAAAAGATTAGAGGGAATAGTTATAAGAATTTATTATTACCAGGCCTACCTAGTGGAGCTAGGGTAAAGAAGAGAGTCAGGGAAGCTGATGAACGAAAGATGAAGGATGAAATGTAGAAGAGGTGGCCCTCTCTCAGCAGTAGTTGTGGCTGAGGGGCGTCAGGCTTCGGTCTTCAGTAGAGAAGGCGGAGGCCGTCAAAAGTGTCTCTGTCTGCTGTAGAGTAGTCGAGGGACGTCAGGCTTCAGTCTTCAGCAGCGGAGGAGGAGGCCGTCAGGAGAAGGAGTCCATCAGAGGAGGAATCCGTCAGAGGTGGTCCTCTCGGCTCTAGTAATGGCCGAGGGACGTCAGGCTTCAGTCTTCAGCAGCGGAGGAGGAGGACGTCAGTTTAGAGGGCCGGAGGACAGAGAGACCATAAGTATTAGACTTGCAGCTAATATAAGAGACTTGCTAAGCCTTTCAGATCCAAACGAAGACTGCCAAATTCCACCTGGCTCCAAGGTAAATGGACAGAATGGCAGATGATTGAATTTTGGAAAGGTTTTAGAACACAATTCAAAGCTAAGTAAAAGAAAAATAATGAAGTCGATGTGGTTTACATATATTATACGACCTACAACTAGCTCCAGCCATATTAAAAATAAAACTAGACCTGTCACTAGCTGACATTACGAATGTAAACAAACATAATTTATAGAAAAACTTAAATAATAAATATGATAATATAAGACAAAAGGTATGCTTTGCCTCCAAGTAATGAGCATGTAGCTACCTAGGGAGGGTGAATGCTTTAAAATTTCAGGTTAAACAATGCACAAAAATGTAAGTAAAATCACAATGTAAAGACACACATTACAATTTTCACTTAGTTTTTGTGAAAAAAATCCCAGATTTCTTCAACTGTAGAAGTTTGCGTCGTAGATACAGTCGGCAACCGATTATCGTCTTAAACTGGTCGGTGTTGAACCAGGTATTGAGCAGATTCCTCAAGGACAAATTTAACTGCAATTTCGGCATTGCTCTCTTCACCAAAACCTTTTTTTTGAAGCGTGGATCCCATAAGAGGTAACCCTTTGCTGCTGTTCTGTTGGACTCATAGACACTTAATCTTCTATCAATGACTTCCAGCAGCGACCGCTGAACATGTCTTCTAGCTTCGGTTTTTGGAGACTTATTGTGAACCGAACTTTGTAGTCCCTTGACTAATGGAATAATACACGATAGCGTTGGATACGATTCGCCAGATAACATGGACGTGACTTTTTCCATTGGCTGCAAAAGAGCAACATAGTCTTCTATTATCAATCCGTCCTCTGCATTCAAGCTTGGTGGAGGTGACGTAAGCAGAGGTAATGTTGCAGATAGAGGAATTTTGGTTCTTAACAATCTCTGCAACATAATAAAAACTTCAATTCCACCTCGTTTGTACATCTTGTTTGAGTTTTACGACATCTAAATTCAATTGAGTTTCCATTTCTCTCAGTGCATTAGAGGATTTTGTGCTCTGCTTGAAATGATTTCTTTTATTTAAAAAATCTTTTACAGCCTTTTTCATGCTTGAGACATTGTCGGTCACAATGGTAACTATTTTATCGAAAATTCTCCATTCAGTCAAAATAGCTCACAAAGCGTTTGCTATATTTAACGACGTATGCTGGTCGGCAAGTTCAGATGTTGATATAACCAGCGATTTTAATTTTGAATTTTGCATAAAATGAGCAGTGCCCTGTGCCACTAATGTAACTATTTTGGCTGTCTAAACTCCAAATATCTGTTGTTAGGGCAATAATTATACTCTACATCTTCTAGTTTTTGTTTTACATCAGAACTGCAAATGTTGTATTTTTTTTCTAGCATTTGCGTTATTTTTTTTCTGGATGGCAATACATAATCAGGATTCAATTTTTTTGAATATGCTATAAAACCTTCGTTTTCTACAATTTGAAGGGGTTGCATGTTTATTGTTATGAGGTCTAGTAAGGCTTCATCACCAGCTTTGTGGTTCATTTTGTAAGGAGCAGTTAAGCGCATCTGTCGCGCCCGCTTTGGAGGAGGCCGAGGAGGCTCAGGAACAGAACCGCCAACGGTATTATTCTCGTCCCGATTCACCGACACACAAACACCGGACATACTTGGCATTGGCAAGTCAATAATTCTTGAAACCTCACGCTCACTACTTGCAAATTCGTTTCTGGGTAAATTTGCGGCAACGGTTTCACTGTTGCAATGTTGCCAAAATCATCGATTTTTAGTTACAACTGTCACCGCGTCAGACTCTTTTTTGCCAAGCTGTACTGCCTGCTGAACCCTGGCAATATTGGTAAATATCGTTTTTTAGCATCCATTTGAGACTGAATGTAATTTAGTAAGTTTGGGAGCTTCTTAACATCTGCAGATTGCTTTAAATTTTTATGGTTTTAATTTGATTCAAGTAATACTGCGGTATTTCATTGTATTCTATGGTATTGCTAAGCCCTAATGCTAATAGAATAGTTGGCTTTACCAATTCCTTAATCAATATTATTAGGATTGACAGGTACCAACGATCTTGAAAGCGACACATTTCCTATCTTAAACTTAACATCCCTCCAGGGGTAGTTGCTAACTCAACTTAATCTTTTGACGTTACAATCCATCATTTTGTTTATGGCCGAATTTTGATCCACTTTTTGATCTTGTAGTTTGTTATAAACATACCACTGCGTCAATTCAATTTTGCATTGTTTACTATGATATCTTCTACAATCAGACTTTTCTAAATATAGTTCGTATCGCTTCGGTATTTATTGAGCCCTTCCTAATTAGCGCATCTTTTATTGAACGTGAATTTCTTTCTATCGCCCTAATGTTGGAAATGGTGCTCTCTTTCAAAATTTGGATAGTCTCCTGATCTGCGTTTATAATCTTATCACAAGCCCAAGGTTCATCGTCTTTAGAGGTACTTAAGGTTAAATCAGCAAGAGAAGCAGCTTTTGATGGTGCAGGAGAAGAGAACAGAGGGGAAGTGTTAGTAAGGTCAAAATCTGATATTTCGCTAGCATCGGAGGGTGCAAGCATGTTCATTTGGGACTAAAGCTATGATTTTACTTGCACGATTAGGCTGTTAACAAAGAAATAAATACCCAACTCAGCAACCACCACAAAAGCATCACAAACAAAAAATGTACCCCCAATTTGGCATTGGCCGCCACAGCGGACATTATAATATTTTTAAGTGACTATGTCCTTATTAGTAGGGGAGGCCATGGTGCTAAATGGGGATTTGCTTGAGCGTCATTGAGATCTATTGGAAGAATCAATATTTTCCTTCAACTAAATATTTTCGAAAACTTTATTAATAATCATTTTTTAAACAATAATAAATGCCTTTTTCTAGAAATTTCTCCTCGATCCTGGGTTTGTTTCCTAATATTTAAATTCACAAACACAAACAGTCAGACAACAAACAACTACCTGTAAGGCATACTAGTATTAAATTTGCTTCGTGTAGGGTTACAAAGCTTAGATGATAAGAAGAAAAAAATGTTATTTAGTGTATACCTTTTCATCGATGGGGGAGCGGCTATAGGTTTTCAAAAATGTAAAAACAAACTGTTGCATGGACATACTCGAGCGCGTCAGATTTTGATAGCATCAATGTCCTCCGTATTTTTAATAATGTGCGTATGTTAATCTGACCGTTTGCAGGATGGGTGTGGTTGTAAGTAAGGGTTAAAAATGAAAAATAAAAAAGTTAATCGAGCGCGTCAGATTATCTAAGAGGGTATTAAGTAAACCTAATAAAAAGCTCCCATTCAATAATCTGACGATTTGGATGTGACGCAAGCTAACAGTCATTATTATAAATTTCAAAAAAAAATCGCCACTTTGAAATACTCTAATCTGACAAAAAATCATAATTATATCTTCATTTTTTAAATCATTGAACTTAATTAATTGAAAATCTCAGGAAATAGCATGCAAATAAAAAAGTGTGTTTGTTTTTAAGTACTGCTTGGACTTATAAGAAAATAATTTTAATAATAAATGCTCATTTTTTTATTTTTTATAGATTAAATTGATTAATTAGGTAATCATCATCTTCATCAGTAGAATCATCTTCCTCTTTTGGTTCTCAATAATATTATGCCACGAATGAGTCTGTGTGATCAGCTGTGATGGCGTCATGGCAACAGAAACCAGAGTTGGGACGGAGTGACATGGTAATAGATATCGAAAGAGTGAGAGATGAATAGAAGCGCGGAGAGGCGAATATAGGCATAGGCATCACGCATTAAACTTTATCGACGAATTTTTGTTACTTCGGCTTATGTTAATCGTCAGATTATATATTTTTCGTTATCCTTGAATTATTTCCTACAAAATATAAAAAAAATAGCCACGCTCGAGAATGTCGAGATGACGTTTTTTTACAACTTTGTAGATCTCCCCTTTCTTAACGTTACTCTCAAATTGTCAGATTAGTGGAATATACACTTTTAAGCATGTAAATAACTCACCCTACCTTAATCTGACGCGCTCGAGAAAATCTGATGATCAATTTTTTTTTACTAATCTGATCCTATATCCTTGATGGGCGGCATTAAATATGGGTTAGGCGTCATTTGTCCCACTATGGTACTGGAACTAGGGCCCAGTTTCCCCTTTTAAAATTGATAATGGTTAACTGGACCCACATCTGTTTTGCTTTAAAATGGTTTATATATTATTAAGTATAAAATAGATTTTGTACAGGTACAAGCATTTCCATACAAATAAGTATTATACATTATTATTTTTATTACTATAACAAACATTGCCAATTGGAAAAACTATAAGAAAATCTGCTGTTCCCTACATTTGAGCGTATCTCGTCAAAATGTAGGGAACAGCTGTTTTTTTTCCAGGATTTCGGGTTAGGTCATATTATAATAAAAGTTGTTCATAATGATAAGTACAATAACCCCATATGATGTTGTGCGTTAATTCCGGGACATGTTGTAGATACATATAAATATATCGACATGAAGATTTAAGAAAAACAAGGTAAAAAAAAACATTATAATAATGAACGTAAATTATTTCTTAAAAAAACATACTAAAAAACAAATAAATTTTATATCAAAGAATTAATTTTAATCCAACACAAAAATTTACCTGACTACACAACAAGAAGAAGGAAAGATATAGTTTACTCTGTGCCTTACTGTAAAACTACATTTGCAAACAGATTTTTCAACTTCCTAGGACCGTTTCTGTATAATAAAATATCAAAGTTAATCGAAATTCGTAATCTTAATGGTCATACTTGTAAACTTGAAATTTTTAAGTTTCTAAACTCACTGAGTTATGACGACACTGAAAAAATACTTCAAACCTCTTATTAATTTAAATAAATCACCGAAATACATAACACATGTATACTCAACACATTTACGTCACTTTACACACGCAATACACTACATACACATGTCATTTAAACAAGTTTTATTAACAGTCCTTACTTTTAATTTTAATTTATTTTAATTTATTTTTTATTAATGCTAACTATACATTTAATTTAATTAAATACTACTTTTTGTAAAGAGCGAACAAACAATGAAGTGTAACCGAAACACAATGTAAACAAACTAAGCATCTTAATATTTTGCGTATACTATGTCAACTTTTACATCTACCTACATCTTAGAAAAATCAAGTTCACTGTTTTATGTTTGCCTACCCGTGCTTAACTTATGTGGTACTTTACTTTGTTATTAATTAATTATACTGTCATTAACTATTTGTTTAACCTGAATAAGTAATTAATTTTGTCACAAGTCTGCTACCATACGTAAATTAGAGAACGAGGAAAACTGTTCCACCGTAATACAGTTTATGCTAGTACGGGGACCAGAGTGAATCTGTTCCGTGTTTAACAACCATAATAAGTACCGATACATGAGAAACGAAAACTTTAACATCTGTAAGACTTATTTATAAACTAGGTACTTGAATTGTGCAAGGTTGTTATTTTGATTTGGTGAATAAAATAATTTTACCCTTATCAAATTCTTTCTTCTTAAAAAAATAACAATTCCAGTTAGTTAATTTTTCAATGCAATGTCCTAAACTTATTTCACCGTCCAGTAATTCCCGCAGAACGTGCTCAATTTTGTTTTGGGATCGTTTACATTCTTTGGTTTTTTTCTAAATGTACCCGTTATTTTTAATAGACCAAAATAATGCCTTGAATCTTTCTGCAGTGACCTTAGAAGGACAGCAATGTTTGGTTTGGCGGTTACCATTTTATTGAGCCTTGCATTCCAGGCTTCAACTGAATTATTAGTTTTAGAAAGAAAAAGAAAGAAAGAAATAACATTTATTGGCACAGACACGGCATACCACAACAACAACAAACATACAAAAAATAAAATGAACAAATTAAAACAAAAGAAACAACTTAAAACTATTTGGCCCAAAAACATTTTTTTTTGCCCCACGGCTGCTCCAAACAGGCCCAGTTCAGCTTAAATGTCAAGCACTAAGTGCTTGACGCTGGTTTTCAACTGGACCTGGTTGAGAGGTGTGTACGCCGAACCAGTTAACGTGAATGTGTGTATACTAATACTTAATATGTATAAATAGATATTTTATGTGTCACAATATATGAAAATAATACATATTGTCTAATAATAAATAAATAAAACCAAAGTGTAAATAATCCAAAGTATAAAACAATAATAATAAGTGCGATGCCGGTGGTTATCAAATTTTATCAGTCAGTGCAGTTACCCACCGACAATGCGCTCCAAGCAGCGGAGCGCAGCGGATGATCACGCGCTTGACACGTTATAATTATATTTGCTTTCGAATTACTTAGATGAGATTGAAAAATTAAGGAGAATAACTTTATAGTAGTGAGTGCTAAGGTGAATTGATTTTTTACCAATAAGGATTATAACATTACATTGATTAGGATAGAAATAGATTATCGTGGTATAACGATTTTCGAAATTCGAACAACAAACGGAATACAAAGAACGAAGAAATGCGGGTATATCTATGGATTCATAATACAGTGACTACTTTCTGCCCGTTTTGGAATAGTGGAAGTTGCAGCAAGACACTTTTTGTAAGTAGGTATACATTTATATTTGTATTTGATTTGCAGCAACTATCATATATCACGTCTATAGACGTGGCGTGATTGGATGAGCTGTAAATATAGTTCTTTTATTTTTTTTTTGTCTAGGTCCCTATACGCGATGGCATGTAATCTCAAGACGGCACCCAAGCCTGGGACGGAAGAGGCAGCTAAAGAGGCACGCTTCGCCGCGCAAGCGACAGCAGCCATCACGAGCTTTCCCAGGGCAACGTAAATACACATCGGAATTTAATCGGCATGGCAATAATCAGTATTATTTTGTGAAGTAGGTACCTACAAATCATATTATTGAAATATTTTGTTGAACCAAATCCAACTGTCGTTGCGCATCTATCAAATACTGCCGCAGACGGGTTCTGAAAGTGTGTATCGAGCCAACCACCCTTATTGGTGGTGGAATATTGTTCCAGACTTTCGATGCGGCATATCTAAAACTGCCCCTGAAAGCAGCCGTCTTGTGAGACTGTGTTGTCAGTTGCTGTGCACAGAGGCGAGGAGCGCAATCGCGTCTACTGCTCATCCAACACAGCTTATCGTATAAGTACTTTGGCGTCTTATGTTTGATTACACCGAAAAGTAAACATGCCAGGTGTAATTTTCGTCTTGACTTCATTTTTAGTACAAAGTGTTTGTTTAGGAAGGGGGTGATATGGCTTCTAGGAGGAACCGAATAACAGAAGCGCGCGCACGCGTTTTGAACTCTTTGTATAAGCCGGTCTGTACGAGCTAGCAAGCGAGGGCCGTAAACCGTGTCAGTATAGTTTAATTTCGAAAGAACAAGGGTCTCGACCAACTGCTCGCGTAGCTGCTCAGACAAAAAAGGCCTCATTTTGTACAATAGTTTCAACCTATAGAAACAGTTTTGTACCGAACTGGCAATATGTTTCTCGAATCTAAGGTTGTAGTCCATACATAGACCGAGGTTGCGCGCTTCGTTAACTCGGTCAATAGGTTCTCCCATGAGGGATAGGTTCAATACTAAGGGAACCTTCCTTAGCTGCTGTTCTGTACCAAACAACATATATTTGGTCTTTGCCGGGTTTAATGCCAAGCAGTGCTCTTCTGACCAGGTGGCTATTTTATTTAAGTCACTATTTAAACGCTGAACTGCCGAGTTTTTTTATCCTTTATTAAAAAGAAGCAGGTTCCTAATAATTAATTACAATCTAGCCTATAAGACTAATAAGCAATTTAAATCTAACCTATTATTATACGTGATAATTATTTTAAACTTAGAATAGTGTTGTTTGTACTTTACACAAGTCCGTTCCACTCTCTTAGAGTCTGATAAATGATGATATAAGCACTTTGTTCATGTGTTTATATGTGTGTCATTGTCACTTTTGTTTATTCACTTTTACACTACACTAACTCGAAAGGTTTTGTCCGTTTTAGCCTTCGCACTATATTTGTTTGGTCTAACAGCTGAATTGCTTCGATGTTCACATGCCGGTGGAGACGTTGTTCGTGAGCTTCAGCAAATTTTTGTATAATGTTGGTGACGGGTTCCATTTTTAGGTCACGATGGAGGTCGTCATTTCTTATGTACCATGGCGCATTAACAATACTTCTAAGTACCTTATTCTGGAATGTTCGTATGATTTTAACGTTAGTTGGTTTAGTACAGCCCCACAATTGGATGCCGTATGTCCATATTGGCATGAGGATATGCTTATATAATAAAATCTTATTAATCCCAATCGCCCAATCAACCAATACATGCTCTTAAAACGTATGTCAAGTTCCTGTCTTTTTTTTTTTGACGTGCGCTTTCCAGCGTAATTTCGCGTCGAGCGTTATGCCAAGGTATTTCGCTGTATTTGCGTATGGTACTTGTTGTCCATTTATAAAGATTGGATGGTAATCACAATTTTTGTTGGTGAAATCAATGTGAAGTGACTTAGATTCATTCAATTTGATTCTCCATTTTAGTGCCCAGTCATGAACTTTATTCACAGCGGTTTGTACCTTTTTTATAGCTTCCGTATGGCTTGACCCAATAGCCATAATGGCAGTATCATCCGCAAAGGTTGCAATTGTATTATTTTCCAGCTCAGGTATATAACACGTGTACAACAGGTAGAGTACGGGACCCAGCACACTGCCTTGGGGCACGCCAGCTTTGATCATTTTTAGCTCGGAAAAAGCATCCTCGTGTCTTACTCGGAACATTCTTTCCGTGATGTATGATTGCAAGAAATCAGCATTATCCTTGGGTAGCATTAGCCTCAACTTGTACATCAAACCCTGATGCCAAACTCTATCAAAAGCTTGTGCTACATCTAAGAGTACCGTGGAGCAGACTTTTTTATCTTCAAGTGTACACTCAATGATGTTGGTAATTCTGTGTACTTGGTCTATTGTTGAATGTTTCTCTCTGAAACCAAACTGGTGGTCAGGGATTAAATTTCTCTCGTTTATTATTGGTTTTAGGCGCTTTAAAAACAATTTTTCAAACAGCTTGGATAATATAGGCAATAGGGAAATGGGCCTGTATGATGATGCTTCGTGGAGTGGTTTACCGGGCTTCGCAATCATAATCACTTCAGCGACTTTCCATGGTTCAGGAACATGCTTTAGCACGAACGCAGCATTGATGAGCTTAGTAAGCTTAACGATGGCTTTACGTGGGAGATGTTTTAGGATTTCTCCCGTAATAAGGTCATACCCTGGGGATTTTTTTAGACTAGTAGTTTGAATTTCCTTTGCAACTTCTTTCGGGGAAACAAGCTTAATTCTTTGATCTTGCTGAACATTATAAACATTTTCAAACTGTAAGTTCTCTACAGGTCCGTCGTTTGGCTGAAAAGTTTCTTCTAAGTGTTGTGCAAATCTTAGAGCTTTTTGCTGATTATTTATGGCCCACTTTCCGGAGTGATCTCTGATTGGGGGAATTGGTGTTATTGGCTTTTTGAGTGACTTGGTTGCTTTCCAAAGGGAGTATTGCGTTGTATGATCGCTAGTTAGCTGGCGTATGTTATTTTTGAGAGCCTCATCTTGAAAGGTTTGTATTTTTCTCTTTAGTCTTTTTGTAAGGTTATTTAGTAAAGTTTTGTCTGGCGGGAATCGAGTTTGTTGCCATATTTTTCTTTGAGTCCTTTTTTCATACAATAGGTCTACTATTTCCTTTGGGTAGGTATTTCCTTTAAACTTTTTCATAATCTGAGGTGTGTTGTTCCACGCACATTGTTGAATATTGTTATTCAACTTGTTGACTTCAAAATCGAGCTGATCTGTGCTTTTTATTGAAGTTTTAAGGTCAATAATATTTTGCAGATCTATGCTAAAACTTTTCCAGTCTGTATTTTCTCTTAATAATATTCTGTGACTCAATTGTAATAATATTGGAGAGTGATCGGAACTCATGTGGTATCCCTCTGCCACGCTCAGATAATTAGATGATATATTTTTGACAATGTGTTACGTTGTTTTTTTTATGTACCTAACATTTACCTGTGAGCATACGTTGTAAATAGTGAGGTTTCCAATATTGACCTCAGTGGTTTCCAAGTGTAATTTTCATTGTAGTTTTTGCATATGACTGGCTTACGATCTATGGAAAGAGTCACCCCGTCACCTGTACTTTGCCACTGGATTCTTTAGTAACATTTTGTGACGATAAATCACTTTCAAAACAATAATAAACAGTTTTTACAATAAATTAGATCCTTCATAACTCGTATTTATCGCGATTGTTGACACTACAAATGACATTAAGTTAAACGTCAGTCTTTGACAGTTGGAGGCGACATCTAGCGGTTGCCGATTACCTGTTGTAGTTTTAATCGATATTAGTTCTTTTTAACAAATTGATTGGAATCCATCGAACTAATATCGGATAGACTAATTATTACTAATTTTCTGCTTTTGGTTAAAATACACGACTGTCTATTTATTTTATCTATGACGATTTTTTCATTACAGACATTATTCCAGAAACTTCTAAAAAACATAATCCAGTTTTAATCTATGGTTTGTCGATATATCTTAGTGTGACCAGGTGGTGCATTCTAAATTCGCCAAAGGAAATAAACGAAAACTCTCCCGACTGAAGACCAACTTTAGTGTTGAAAATTAACAATAATGAGTTTGTTAGCTTGGATCCTGGAGATGGTTATTGTTTCAGAGTATGGAGGTTATTAGGGACACGTTTGACAGTTGTTAGAGATTTTCTAAAATTAAATATTTTGGTATGGTGATTCTGTCATCGGTGCTTTTTGCCT
This sequence comes from Euplexia lucipara, assembly GCA_921972225.1. NCBI lineage: Eukaryota > Metazoa > Arthropoda > Insecta > Lepidoptera > Noctuidae > Euplexia > Euplexia lucipara. The sequence goes on along the minus strand of OV179142.1, from coordinate 14,823,645 downwards.
AGAACAGGGGAGATTCCGGTTTGGACGCTTGACAGGACAGGAGAAGATCAAGGGCGTTCATTTGCATTTGACCTCGCTTGAGATCAGTTTAAAACTTTATCCCAGGTTTTTAAAGGTAAGGTTCTTGTTGTATTAGTGTTTGGGAGTGATCTCTGAGTCCTTCCCAGGTCGTTAAAAGGATATTGTAGTGATCCTGGATATTTATTACAGACCAAGCACGTGTCGAAAGGATATGCGGATGACCTAGACGGACGCGTCTCCCGCAGAGTCTTGCAGTCAAGTGTTTCACCATTGATCAACCGTAAGTATTACACGCCCTCGTGGGTAATCCTCTTTCTTATTGTCCCACCACGCAGGGTTAGGCAAACAGAAGTCGTAGTGCATTATATTGTGTTGGCAAAAGGCCATGTTAAGCGGCTATTGTAAGTCTTTAGATTTACTAGCTCGTTCCCTCGATTCGTTCTCGAGGAGAGTCCCCTAGTTCTAGCTTTTATAATAGGGTCCCCGTGTTGTCAATTCCAGGTGAGGCAACTCGAGTGATTCGTCTCGCCGCCAGGATCTAGAGGTGCCTCTGGGACCTGGACGCGAGACCCGTTCCTCGAGTCCACTCAAAGCCTCCTGTGGAGACGACTGCGCGGTGGCAGAGTCCGCCTAGCGTTGTAGCGCAGGCGGGACGGTTTTTTTTTTATATCTTATTTTACCCCATTTTATTTTCTTTACTATTGGCTGGTTCCTTTAAGAACCAGTTTATCACTGGTCCGGTCTTCAACTAGAAGCCGGTCTTCTACCCAATTTAATTTATGGACCTCGGGTCGACGCCTACACTTAACTGGACGAACATCGAACATCCTACTCGGCTCCGGGTTCTGGGACTCTTAAAGTCCCTGGCGCCCATTCAATTTTAATTACTGGAAGGTTGTACCTGGATTTTACTATAAGTTTTAACATTTAATTTTAAATTAAGAAATAGTACCTGGGTTATCTCCAACCCCCCACCACCCTAGTTCTACCTAACAAAGCTGGCTGGCATTAACTGTGTTTTTTGTTATAACATTTTATATAAAATAAACCACTATTGTTTAGTAGTTTGTTGTTTCCTTAAATCAATACCCACCCACCTTGCGTTTGGGCTTTTGTCCGCCTACTACTAGAGGGACAAAATCGTGAATGTATTAGTGGCGACCAACGTGTGTATTGGTTGGAGATAGAGGTTACGTCTATTGCTGTACCTTACAAGCCAGAGTACTGTTTCTTGGACCTTCCAGTTATTCTATTTTTAAGAAAAAACCGTCTTGCTGTATCCTTTGACCGTGTTCTTATCTATATGTTTATTTTATATTATACACTTTACTTATACAATACTAACTTTACTTTTAAAACTTAAACTTAATTTTATATCAAGAATCTTTTGATATTGTGTTCTTGACTATGTTGGTACTGTATTTTACACTTTAATCATAATTATACAATATTAACTATACTTAAAAAATTTAAACTTTACTTTTGTATCAAGAACATTTTGTTATTGTGTTATTGACTATCAACTTGTACTAAGTTATACACTATACTTATACTTATACAATATTTACTTTACTTAAAAAAAATTAAAACTTTACTTGTGTATCAAGAATCTTTTGTTGAGTTCTGCAGGGCTAACATGCGCAAGTCGACATATCTCATAAACGAGATGACAAACTTTGTCGATCTCGATTCGTTTGTCACTTTTCCTAACATGCGCACCACGCTCGAGAAGATATCTCGTCGTGACTTCGCCTTGTCGACGCGAGATAACCGATGTTGGCATTTCATGAAAACACACCATAGTCTAGTTTAGTAACGCCGGTTTCATTTTGTCAATATAGGTGGAAATTGCGTGAACGCTGCCATATTTGTGAATTCAAAATTTGTTTTGATTGTGGTGCGTTAGTTTTTAATACTATTTGAAAAATTGTTGGATTGTAGAAAGAAGATGGCTTTGGCATCAGAGATATTGTAAGTATTAGATCAAAATCCCGTCACAGATGGCGGAGATGCTTATTAGTTTATTAGCAACTCTTTATTCACTGTGCTTTAGTGACTTCCAAAACAAACCGTATGAAGGATGCATTTTCTACGAGTTTTAAGATATGTAATCATAATATTATGTTATATTATTTATCTCGATGAAATGTACTAACTGTAATGTACAAAATAAACACACCATGCTATACGTAAATCAATACCTATTGAATGTTCACTATTCAGCAAGTATCAACGTACTGCCATTACTGTAAAACATTATTCGTAATACGAACGAAAGTTTATTGTCATTGTGTGTACTGTAAAATAATAGTGCCCTTAATAATTGAAATGAGATTGAAATTGAACTGTAATGTTTCAGAATACGCAGTACAAAAGGCCAAATTAAATATTTGTGTGAGTATATGCATGAGCATGCAAACTTTGCGGCAGAAGATTTTAAAACTCCGCAGGGTGCCGCTAAATATGAGCGGCAGTGGGAACGAGTAAAAGCGGCCCTCGATGAGCTTGGACCGCGTAAGTCTATTGAACAGTAGAAGGTGGTAAGTTTAGTCAAAAAATAAGCCCAATTTGGAATTGGCATCTACCAGAAACAATCTACTTACATAGTTTTGTTTTCTTTTTTTGATCTTCGTATATAAACGACGTCGAATCACCTTCCTCTGTATTTTTCTTGCTTCCCTTTCCTCATACACAGTTACTTGATAATTATAGTAGGTACGGCACCGCCATTATACTTAAATTGTTTCATAAATTTCACAGAACACTGCTACCCCTTTTTCCAGTTTTTTCTCAGTTATTCGCGGTTTCTCGTCTACGAAAACCATCGACGAGAAACTTGTCATAGGAAAATGTCAAAATTCGACTAAATATAGCGCGCATGTTAGAGCCTGACGACAAAACAGGTTTGACAGTACTACATAAGTTCTTTGACAGAACGACACGAGATATAAGTGGCACCATGTTAGCTCCCATCGACAAACAGACATATGTCGTCACGGCACGAGATAATGCGTCGACAAAATGTTGTCGACTTGCGCATGTTAGCCCTGCAGGACTAATGGTTTGTACTGTATTATCACTTAAATTAAATACAAATAACTTTACCTACTTATAAAACTTAAACTTTACCTTTACAATTACCATACTTAATAAGACAGCTTACTGTGTAACTGTCTTTACTTTAAATAATATTTACACTTAGTTTGAGATTGTACATTGTGACAGCCAGTTTTTAGTTCAGTTCACTTAATTATTTTTATATTTTTTTGAGAGTTCTTATATTTGCATAACATAACATTACGCCTGTCTATTTTAAAAGGGGCCCGGCAGAGAGATGTACAGATTAATGTTTAGATAGAACTTCTTTAGCAATAATGTTAAGCGATTTCAATGATTCTTTGAAGTTTTGAAAGACTTTCTTGACACACGAAGAAACTAAAAATGGCGAAACAAAAACTTTTTTACGAAAAAATAAACCTTCTTAAAAAAAACACCGCCAGGTGAAAAATAACTCCAGTTTCGAAAGTCGGTGGCCAATAATGAACGAAACAAAACTAAAGTAGCATTAACCGAATTTAACCATCAAATTTTTAAGTATTAGTAACAAACTATTAAAATGATTACAATACAAATCTACTCCATGCATCTGCTGTTCAGTTAAACAAAAGTTTGTGCAAATGTTGGCGAGCATTGGTCAAACATTTGTAGCGGTGGTTTAAAATCGGTAATTTTGTTAAAAAATTGATATTATTTGTTAAATTATAGCTTAAAATATAACTTATTCTTCATGTCCTTACTGAAAGTAAAATACTCCGGCCGAATAATTACGTTTTCGGGGATTATTTTTGCAACTGTTGAATACACACTGCGGCATTGTGGGACGTGTTTACATTGGCCGTGTTTCAAGCAAACAAAACAAAATACCAACCCCGGTTTCTATTGAGCTTATATTTACCGAGACGGATTTTTGACGCCGACCCGACATCTAGTCCCTACAAATATCTTTGATGGGCCTGTATCTTGCTACAAATGGTTTGAATTTGTCACGTTTTAAAAGGAACTCGCTGACTATGAAGGCATGACCAGTACACGTTCCAAATGATTCCACGGTCGTAAATCTCGCGCTAAGGTCTGTGCACAGAAGGTCAAGAAGGGTTTCGCTTGTATCAGTGAAATGTTTCGGCGAAGTGACCAACTGAGACAGGCCTAAGCAATTCAGAAACTCGAGTACCTTTTTAGTTTTGTGCTCGTTGGTATTTATCATATTTACGTTAAAATCACCGAGCAAAATGTAGTGATCGCAATTTCCTAAAGCAGCTAGGGAGTTCGTTACAGCATCCAAAAATAAATCAATATCGAACCATGGTGGTCGATAAGCTGTACCGATGGCAATTCTCTTACCTGCCATGAAATACGTAAGCCACATTTGCTCGACGGATTCGAACCTGGGGTCAGTCGGTCCGGTATGTGTTCGCGCACTCAAACCTCGCCGCAGGTAGAACCCGACGCCCCCACCACGGCCCGCGCGCACGCATGCCGGCCGCGGCACGTGACGCAGGTGATAGCCCGGCACTGCAGGCGCGCGCCCCTCCTCGCCCGAACGTAACCAAGTTTCGTTTATAGCCAACACATCGAAATCGTACTTGCCGACTGCACAAATAAAATCGTCATGACCTGTTCCCAAAGAACCCGCATTTAAAAATCCAACTTTGAGATACTTGTCTTTTTTAGACATTATTAAGCAGTGATAAATCGAGTATGAACATTTCATAAATAATTAATAATATTATTTCCAGTTTAGTAGAAAAACTTGCATTAATTTCTAATATAATATTGGGTAGAATCTTAATTAGTTTTTCATAATTTGTGAAATAGATTCGTAATTTATGATTGATTAAAGGTAATAAAAATGTAAATATAAAGTCAGATTGAATAGTAAATATAATAATAGGTATGTGTAAGTGTATGTTAATATTGTGCGTGAGGAATAAATAACTGTGATATAACCGGTTCGAGATGAGCACTCTGTGACGCGCGGCCGTGAGACAAACACGACAGTTGAAAATTACAACATAAACAGCGACCACGCCACCTTTACATAATTTAGTGACATACTGTGTGATAAAGGCATTAAAACAATAAAACAAAGGTTTAAAAAAATAAAAAATAAAGAATAAAAAATTAGAGTAACAAAATTAAGGCAAAGCGTGGTTATTTTAAACAGTAGCCAGTATGGGTACGGCTGCAAAAACGCGATGTATATCAGCCTCGCAGCGGATCTGGTGAACAGAGTCCCCGGCCTTGTAGCGGGCGAGTATGCGGCCTCGCCTGGACCATACGTATTGCCACCCAAAGCGACCACCGGCCTCCCGCGCCTGCCGTAACAACTCCAGATTAGTCTTCGTAAGGCGCTCATTGATGTAGATGCGCGAGGCCGGACCAGGCAAATCGAGGTCAGCCGAGGTCATACCACGACGCACTCGGGCGGCCTCCACCATCTCGTCGCGTAGGTCGCGGCGCGCGAAACGTACAACGAGGAATCGCGGGCGGGTCTCCACAGGTGTTGGCTGCGTCGCATTAATGCGCCTGCCCCCAACTCGCTCGGCACTCACAATGTCGCGTGCTTTGGCTTTTACGTTATACAACGTGGCGCTACAATGGTGACATTAACTTAACACACGTATACGTTATCCCAGTTTCGTTTTAAGAAGTAATTTTATTTCCATAAAACGTCATTATTTACTGATTAATTTAAAAAAATAAAAAAATATAGAAATAAGCATTTTGGTGCATCCTGTACAAAAATAATCATAGTGCAGCGGTCATTTGCCGGGGTCACGGATCATAACATCGCGTCAAAGAAATTGAAACGAATAAGCAATACCTCAATCCTTTTGTCGGCGCGCGCGTTCTCCCTTCCACGTACCCCCGCCCGCCGCACCCGAATCCCAGAAGCACCCTTCTCTTTTCACTAGTGCTAGCCGGACCCGTTACCTTGACACACATCTTTACGCTCGTGTCGTGCGCATAATTTCGTCGTTGTTTTGTGAATGTTTCGCGAAAAAGACGCTTACTTATTGTTTTATTTATTTAGTTTTGTGTAATTAGAATAGTAAATAGATTATAGTACTGCGATAAAGACGCTTTGCTTTGTTTTCGTTAGTTTTCCGATCTACATAGTACCTACGTGTTCTACGATTAAGGACGTTATTATTTGTGAATTTGTGATGGCAAATAGGTACACATCCGAATTGAGAGGAATGGCTGTAAGTGACAATTTATTTTCAAATGTGCGGGAAAATATGAAACGCCGTTCGGCCCTTTGTATTCGTCAACAAGGTGGACTCATTGAAAATAAGAAAATTTAAAATAAAGACAATTAAATAAAAGTACCTAGTGATTAGTGATGATAGTGGTAATAACTCATAGTAATAAGAGAGCGTGATATGATAAGTGTTTGACTAAACAGCTCCGCTGTAGGTAAGTAGGTACTTTTGTGTCGGACGGATTCTTTGATAGAATGCCGTCAAAGGATCGCAGGAGTACAAGGCGCGTTGCGCGGTTGCCAGCGCGCGAAGCGACGCGTTGCCGCTCTGAGTAAACGTAAACGAGTAACGTGCATCTAGGTAAGTAATTTCATGAATGAATTTTTGCACAGAGTGATCCCAATTGTAGTCACTTTTTTATTATTTAGTTTGTTTGAAAAATGTTTTTGTTCAAATTACCAATTATTTTAACCAATCATAATTTATGTGGTTAATGGCCACTAGCCCTACCCGTGTGTTAAATTAATGTCACCATTGTAGCGCCACGTTGTATATATGTCGGAGTCGGTTGTCAATCACAATAGTGGGTAATCACCAAATCTTGTTAGAAATTGATTTTCGTATTACTAATCGGAGTGTTTTTTTACTATCAATTATTGTCTCATAAATCGTAACTTAATTTATTAAGTACTACTAGTTGATTTTTGGCAACTTATTTCGATAAGTGTGACTGTAACCAATAGTATTGTTCAAAACAAATGTTGACGTTACTTTTATGATTTACTTTGTTAATTCAACGTTATCTATTTACAACAATTACTCTTGTATTATTTGACTATTTTATAATGTAAAGTCTTATTGCATTTAGCACATTTTGTATGTAAGTAAACACATGATGTACGTTCGTGCGTCAGCGGGCAGAGTTGTCGTGGTGGGAATTTGTAAGCAAGCCGTTCTATAAAAGGGCGAGCTCTCAGTTAGCTCATCACTCGGTCTTCGGATTCGACTCGATACAGAGCTCCCCTGCTCCCGACAAAACTGTCGGTTTACTTGTTACAGCGCTGCTGTATATTGCACATAGCTGTATTTGATACACTTTGTGTTTGGGTGGCTTGGCCATTATACGAACTGAGACCCTAAAAAGTCTGTTCGCCCTACTGTTTTATTACCTTTTTACCTGCTTAATCTTTTTTCTATTTACCATTTATATTGTGTACCATTCGTATTGTGTATGGTGTTTTAATTAGTGCTTACTTTAATAAAAAACAATGTATCTGGTTATACAGTCTTGTTTATCCCAATAAAATGGGAACTACAAACCCTGACGATATACCCCTCGGCACTCCTGATCCTACATATAAATAATAAAAGTAGTTTTACTTAAACAATGCTTGCGATTCAAACCTTACATTAGTTAAGAAAACATTTGTCACAAAACGCACCATTTTTCCCGAACTACCCTACAAAGATTACTCACTCTTGTAGGAATATACCCTACAAACATGAGTGTTATTTAGTATCCACAAAAATAATATATAAAAGGTTTAAAATGAGATTGATAAATTAGATGTGCAATAGAGTTTATAACAATGATTTTACACGTCGACGTCGTGATATTATAGAATGTGAATGTACCGGATGTGTACCGATAACTATTTCTATGCATCCGTCAACTTCCTGCTGTCCAACTTCCTTCCTGTTGTACTTTGTGTTTGAATCTATTGAATTAATTCTCAACTAATTAATAAAAATGTAAACCTATTATAATAATTTATTTATTTATTAAACAATTATAGAACACAATATACAAACGATTTTATTTTATATTTAGATGAGCGTTGATTTACTAATTAGACTCGTTTTTCTTAAGGCAATGCGCCGGGGTAGCCCGCGAAAATCAAATTTTCTTAAATTTTTTTGCAATTTGCAATGTATGTTATAGTAATAAAAATAGAATGTTTAATACTTATATGTATGGAAATGCTTGTACCTGTACAAAATCTATTTTATACTTAAAAGCATAAACAGGGATATATATACAGCATAAATAGAAACTGGGCCTTAGTCCCAGTACCATAGTAGGCCGAATGACCCCTAACCCTTAAATATGAGGTAGCCTCATATTTCGTGGGGGTACTTAACCAGGTACAAGCTATCTCCCTGTATATTAATCTGCCGCGCTGAAGTAAATTCCGAAATCACCGCTTGGGCTACCCCTACCGTATAAAATTAGCTATGTTCGCTGTGACGGACAAAGCACTTTGGCACTAAAAACACCACGAAAATGAAAAGGAGCGTATTTATTTGTAGACTATATTCACTAAATGCATTATTTTCTAATAAACTTCGTCAAGTTTTCGATGTATCTACAACTCAAAATCAAACAAAATAGATAAAAAATACCTTGAGAAAAACAAAGGAACGCCTTTGCGCCGACATTTTGTCTCACAACTGACATATTATGCAGTGTTGCAAGCGTTCGAAAAATATTGTCTACTATTAGTGTATGAAATAAAGAGTCGATCTTAACTCGATAAAAATCAAATGAACACTTTGCAGGATTTTTTTTTTATTTTATGTCCGTCACCACGGACCTTTCTAAATCATAGGGGTGGTAATATCACTATAAAACATTATAGAGAGATTGTCTTAAATTATTGAAAATCATTTAATAGTAAGCTTGTGTATTTCATTTAGATTTTTTTTCTTTTATATTGGTAGTTGTTGTTCTTAGAACACTGAAGTCACGTGGTAGAACGTTTACAAAGCCGCCCGAAACACTGAAAAAAATTAATAACATACAGTTAGTCTATGGTAATTTACTTGGAGGTATTGGTCACATACATACAAGAAAGCAGACTTGTCAAGCGGCACTTAATCGTCTCATGCTAATTGCGCAGAAAATTTTAATTTAAAAACGTTATGCATATTATGACTGTCATTCCACACATTTTGCGAGATGTGGCGAAACTTACGTGTGCCCAACTAGAGTGTACAAACCTGGGAACTGTCCAAAGGTTTAAATACAACCAGTGCAAATTATGGAAGAAAAATAGTGCTTATTACCAATCAAGGTAGCGTCATATTCCATCTTCTTTTGAACAACGACTTTTGGAACTAACGTGCAACATTGAATTTGTTTAGCTCAGTTTAGTTATTGCGAAATAAAAATTTGGTGATAAATACAAACTTACTAAGTGAATACTTAATTTCATCGCACATTCTCAAACGAATCAAATCGTTGGCGCCGACACGTGTCAGTGCTTAGCTAAGTAGCTAACGTTACGTGTCGGTAGTACTACCTATATGCTGAATCCGCTTCGCGTCGTTGCCGTTCTTCCCGGGTCAAGAAACGTTTTCTGAATAGAGTGTAGACTTTTACTGATGTTATTTTGATATTTATTTTGTTGGAAAATTTCACTTTTTTATTTTACAGTTAATAATGAAATATTTAATTTTGCCGTACATCTGTGGACTACTATTACTCGTGGTTTGAATTATTGTATAAGAGTAAAATCCATACTGTATATCACCCTTCGTCTCCTTCGTAGTGGATTGAGAGCCCACCTGTACAGGTAAGACTAACTGAAATGTAGTACACAAAATTGTAACTACTTGTAGTCGGCAAAATTGTAACAGGAAGTCAAACAAAATTTATGAAATTCAGATATGTTTTTTCTATATACACACATCAAAAGTGTCTAGGGATCAACATATATTTTTGCAATAACTTTTCTCCTGATTGATATTAATTAAAATTTTCTTTAAGGATTCATCAAATAAAGTGTTTTCGTTTGTCACAGTAACGATAAACCAAGTCACCTTTGCATTAATAAAGAACTTTGCCATTTTCCTAATAAAGGGATTTTTGACATTTGAACCACTAACATTAAAGTTCGAAAAAAAGACTGAAATAACAGTTTTCTTTAAAATTTTATTGGGTAACTTAAACAATTAATAATCCGTGTTTCTACCGCGAACACTAACAACACAAGAACATCGGTTTGGCATACTCAAAATGAGTTCATCCAAATCACGCTGTGGAATGGCCGCTCATGTTCGTTGCAACAACAAAAAAAGGTCTTCTTGCGACTGGATACCCTCCATATTCGGCAGAGTTCAAGTCTGGCGACTGAGCAGGCCAGGGCAGGACATTGATGTTAGCTGCAGCGAGAGTCTGTCTTACAACTCTTGCGGTGTGCGGTCGTGCATTATCATGCGTTAACTGAAATAAGGGACCGATTTGCACTTGTAGAGGAACGATGACGTCTGATACAATCGTCTCAGCATAAATCTGAGCGTTGAGGTTGCCTCTGATCCAAATCAACTCAGTTCTTCCGCCGATCCAAATACCCGCCCATACCATGATGGTTCCACCACTATAAGGATGGACTTCCTGGCAGGATTTTAATCGCTGTTGGCGTCCAGGGGTTCTCCAGTGTCGTATACGTCTTTTATCCGGTCTCATACCAAAACGAGACTCATCAGAAAAGCACACGAAACGCCATTGTTCTTCTGCCCAATTTCTGTGTTCAAGAGCCCATTGATATAGAATCCTACGATTGTGCATTGCTATAGGTGGTACCCGTAGCGGTCTTCGGGAATGAAGGTTCACTTCATGCAAGCGGTTCTGACTGTTTGGTCGCTAATTAAGTTCCCTGAAGAGTGATGAAGCCTCACGGCTAACATCATGGCGGTTATTGTTGGAGCTCTTCGAGTTAAGATTTGAATGTATCGGTCTTGTCTCCGTGTGGTGCAGCGATACCGTCCTCCATGGCGCTCAGCCACGGTACCAGTGCTTCGGTAACGTGTCCAAAGTCGACTGATAACACTCTGACTTGTATTCAGAGCTAAAGACACAGTACGCTGCCGGGAACCAGCTTCTATCATTCCCACGGCTCTGAGCATTTCTTCCCTGCTTAAATGACGTCGCCGCTCCATAATAACGTTGGTTTTAATCAGTAGTAGGGAAACAGTAGCACTAATAATGTCTTCAATGCGTTGTATGTTTTTATAGGGAAAATATTGACAGCTGATTTTCATCTTTTACTCGAATTTGATTCGCAGTTCCTGATTCAAATTATGAAATGCACCAAAAAGGATCCATATAAATTTATAAAATCATAAATTTATTACAAAGCCACATCTCAATCTCAAGAAATCCGCATAAAAATGCTTGATCCCTAGACACTTTTGATGTGTGTATATCTGATTTTGGATATACAAGGGTAACTCGTATTTTTAACATTAGTTCTTATTGTGACTTAATTATACCAATCGGTACAGAAAAAAAGGCTTGTTGTGTTTGAAATAAAACAAGAACTGGAAAAGGAGTTCTTCGTTATTCTAGGGATTGCACCCGAGTCGAGCAAAGCGATATTGAGTTTTTCATTTGGAATGTCACACTTACAGCCCAGGACTCAGGATTTGTGACAGATTGATAGCAATACCCTCACCCTCTATTACAGGGGACTAAAATATTCCAGGTACACGTCTGCCACACATTCACTGCGTGTATTACAGACGATGTGATGTTTATGGCAATGAAAATAGTTAAAAAATAGTCTTACCTCGGAATCACAACCAGCGCCCGCACACTTAAAATAAAGTATTATCTGTGTTAAGCGGCTGGTTTTTGTTTTATCTTATGCATAGACAAACGTCATCAAAATGTCATCGACGAACGATAAATCATTATTTTTTGTGCCATCGCCCTAACATTTTTTGCGTATTTTTGTGTCGAGAGGATGCGAATGCCTTTTTATGTGAGAGATTTTGCAATTTAAAATTTCTAACATAGTTAAGGTACCTAATAAAACTTCAGAATTACTTACATGGGCTTGGCAACCTTTTGCGTGACACTGAAATATAAAAAACGTAACTTTCAATACCACAAGGGAGATAAAGCTTAATTGAATCACTACGCATTTTCTTTTCGATTTTGAGGAGTTCCCTGATATGTCTTCTGTGTCCAAAGTCAGATACCTATGAAAATGCAATTGGACCAACTTTGACAATACTTAATATCTTTATTTTTCGACTAGTGTCCATATAGTGTTAGTGAAAAACATAAAAAGAAACTAAGGATAAATGTCAAAACGATACGTTTGCAAACAGAGATGTCAAATTTGCTGCGGACATCCCCGCGTTCGTCGCCCCTGGACTCATTCAGGGGGGCTGGAAGAGGGCGTGGTCCGCCCTCCGCCTCCCTCCTCCTGCGCCCGGTGCGCCTGCTGCGGGCAGGGTGAGTGGGAGTGATCTCCCTCTCCCTTTCTGCAGCCTCCTTCTGTGAGATGACCGTTTCGCAGAAGGACACCACCGCGTCCCAGGACTCGACGCTGCCAACCATCCTCTCGATCACGGCCGGCAGCGACTAGTCACTGCCTACTCCACACACACACTGCCAGCGTATGCCGCGCCGTGTCCTCCCGACAGTCAACGCAGTGGTGACACCGGGCGTCCGGATCTAGTGTGGCCTCGTCCAACCTGTGGTTACGATGGATGACCCGCACCTGATCCGATAATCTTTGGGCCGAGACGTTAGTTCCTCCCTCTGTAGACCCGTAATATGCGCGTGATGGATTATTAAAATAATTTCAGTTTGAATATTACACTAATTCAAGTCTGTTTCTTTAATGGAGCACAAATATAAAACTCCCATGATAATTTATAAACTTGTTTACATGTGATTCACAACATTCCAGTTTCTCATCAAAATTTTATCAAATTTTATTACGAAATTCTATTCTTTCATTGTTGTTTTGTGTAATGTTATACTTAACGGGTATTTGTGAAAATAATGTGACTTGTTTGCTAACTATGCCATTGTAAGATCAAATATGTATTTGAATAAATTAACTTCAACATATTTACTGTATTTTTATGTAATTTAATCATAGTTTTATGATAGAAATACAAAAAGTAACAAACTGCAATGTAATGGTACGATAAGACGTCACTTGTTTACCATCGGCTATAAAAGCCGACGCTCCGCCGTTCTCGGCCGATTCCTTCCTGAGCAGTCACACCGAACGGACCTAAGTTAAGTAACTGTTATTTTTATGTGTATTATTATTACGTGTTATGTGTAAATTATGGTAAACTATAAATGTGTGTATTTAGTAAATATTCCCTAAGTTCCTAATATATTTATTGATAAACCTTAATGCTATGTATTAAGCATTTCATTGTATAGATTCAAGTTCTTCAAACGAATCAGACAGACGTGTAGCTGGGGAGTTTGTTCCGCCACTTCTTCTTCCCAGCAAAAACACTAGGAAGTGGTGAAGGGTGGGGCATTTTGGGGGACTGTCTTATGTATTTTTGTGAATAAGAAAAAGCTATTAAAACAAATAAACTAAACTAAAGATACTTTAAAATTAAACTTTTAATAAATAAACCCTTTGCCCCTATATTCTATCTATTATTTTAAAACATATATATGTTCTAATTTGACATGACGTTCTCATTTATTATCTGAGTCCATTTCATGCGCTGCACACAACGACTGGCAGCGAGGACCCGGCTCGGGGCCGGTTGGCCCCCAAGTCCCAAGCTTCTCGATGGCCGGCCTCTCCCCGACCGACGTACAGGTGTTGGTGACGTCGGCGGGGAAAAATATTCGTCGCTCGAGTTCGACGCGGCTGCAGCCGCCGCCGTGACGCTGGTGATCCGAGGTCTGGCGGCGGCGCACTGTGGTCTGGATTTTGAGTTTTATAGAACTTCGTTTGCTGTTGTTGAAAGTCGGGTTTTTTTGGATGGAAATGAATTCCTTGACCATTATTATACTTAATTATGAAATATTGGATCTTTGGAGTCAGTGTATCTATTTTTAAAACACTAAAGTTAAAAAAAATGAATGAAGCTAGGTTAAAAATATCAAACATCTTCAAAACCGCGCGTTTGGCCAAAATATCCTCACACACGGTGATACTTCTATTTATTTAAGATTTTTTGGCATACTTCATACAGTATGGATTTTACTCTTATACAATAATTCAAACCACGAGTAATCCACATCCACACAAGTACGGCTAACTTAAAATTTTCATAAAAAATCGTTAAACAAAAAAGTGAAATTTTCGAATCGACACTTCCTTCCTTCCTACTTTCCTAGTTCCTTTATCAGATCACTCACCGCCGTCTTCCGGAGCTAGCGCGCGTGTCATGTCATTTGGTCGAATTATTATTTTGTTTTAGTTACGGTGAAATGGGAACATTTAAGTTATTGGCAACTTTACTTAGTGTGTGTGCGTAAATTGTGTTTTCAAATTAATTATTATTTATTTTTGTTGAGTGCTAATAATAAGCTTAGTGTATGCCGCGTGTGGTTTTATCTAATTTATCAATTTATCGGGAGCCGGGAGCATTCCTGAGAGTTGTTGCGTAACTTACGTGAACCCAACCCCCCTGGGAGCTGTCCAAAGGATTAAATAAAACCAGTGCAAATTAGAGAAAAACATAGTGCCTAACACTCGTTCCGCGTCATACCTATTCCATCTTCTTTTGGACAACCACTCTTGGAACTAACGTGCAACATTTAATTTATTAAACTCAGTTTAGTTGTCAGGGAATAAAAATATGGTGATGAAAACAAACTTACTAAGTGAACTTTAATTTCATCGCACATTGTCAAACGAATCAAATGACACAGTGCTTGTGCTTAGCTACCTACATGTTGAACCCGCTTCGCGTTGTTGCCGTTCTTCCCGGGTCAAGGTACGTTTTCTAAACAGAGTGTAGACTTTTACTGATGTTATCTTGATATTTATTTTGTTCGAAAATTTCACTTTTTTGTTTAACGATTTTTTATGAAAATTTTAAGTTAGCCGTACTTGTGTGGATGTGGATTACTCGTGGTTTGAATTATTGTATAAGAGTAAAATCCATACTGTATGAAGTATGCCAAAAAATCTAAAATAAATAGAAGTATCACCGTGTGTGAGGATATTTTGGCCAAATGCGCGGTTTTTGAGATATTTGATATTTTTAACCTAGCTCCATATTTTTTTTTTAACTTTAGTGTTTTAAAAATAGATACACTGACTCCAATGATCCAATATTTCATAATTAACCCTTAGATGCATGATTTTTTATATTTTCGTAAAAAAAAGCATATACACACATCAAAAGTGTCTAGGGATCAACATATATTTTTGCAATAACTTTTCTCCTGATTGATATTAATTAAAATTTTCTTTAAGGATTCATCAAATAAAGAGTTTTCGTTTGTCACAGTAACGATAAACCAAGTCACCTTTGCATTAATAAAGAAATTTGCCATTTTCCTAATAAAGGGATTTTTGACATTTGAACCACTAACATTAGTCACCTTTGCATTAATAAAGAAATTTGCCATTTTCCTAATAAAGGGATTTTTGACATTTGAACCACTAACATTAAAGTTCGAAAAAAAGACTGAAATAACAGTTTTCTTTAAAATTTTATTGGGTAACTTAAACAATTAATAATCCGTGTTTCTACCGCGAACACTATAATAATATAATAATAATTGTTTATTGATCAAGAAGGTACACATGGTGCGAAAAAGAACTTAAACTAGTTACAGCAAGATAGTTTTACAAGTTTATGAACTATATTATATACTAGAACAAAATGAAGTACATGGTACATCTGTTGACAATATACGTCTCCCTGTCTCTTAAACTAGGGTATACCTGTATCTTAAGAGACAGTTGACGGCCAAAAGGCTAAGTTCTTATTTTACATATTTAATAAGTGAGGACACTGTCGATCTATCCATCCACAATTAAACAATTATCAGAAAATGATAACAAAGAATAATTAAATAGTTAAATTGTTGATAGTCTTGTGAGTGTTTAATGTGTATGCATGTGTGTGTGTATGTGAGTGTGTGTGTGTATGTGAGTGCGTGTGTATATGTGAGTGCGTGTATATATCGTCGTATCCTACGAATAGTGCCCTAACGAACTTGAGGGCTTTCTTTTTTTATTGCATTATTCAATTCTACTCATCATACCACATGTAATCAGTTCAACAAAACAATTAAAAACGGTACAAGTTATCAAATAATTAGGTTTTCTAAAAAGCCACAATTATAAGCACTACGTTTTCAACGAAGAATAAAGCCACAATAGCCGTCGCGCCCTCTTTCTTCGCGATTAGTGAGGGTGCGCGGGCGCCGGGCAACGTGCAAGCGCCGCTCGGCCACTATTGGGTACATTGAAAAAAGCCCTTATGGTGATTGTGGCCGTGTTCTATGGAATGGCTAAATTGGATATGTATAGAAGAGACTAAGACCTAATTACGTTTGTGTCTTTTTTCTACGTTCTAATTATGTTTTTGTCTTTTATTATGGCGACTGTGACCTAAACATTTCCGCAGATAAAAGGCGTAATGTAACTTATTGCTCAAGTCCAACCCTACTTTGCCTTAACACAACTGAGAATAAGGATTTAAGGGACAAAATGCGTATAAAATATAAAGGTAATTTATTGAAAAAAATGCTAGTCGAACCATATAATACCCATACACATTATATGGAACCACAAACACATAACTGTTCATAAGTAATTTAAATAATCACAAAAAAGTGTCTCCTGAAAAGTAGCTATTATGCAGGTAACTGCATAATAGCTACTTTCCTTCATATCCTACGAATAGGGGCGTAAGCCCCTATTCGTAGGATACGACGATATGTGTGTGCGTATGTGCATGAGCGTGCAAATGCTAGGTTAAGTAAGTTAAAAGTGATTCGGTGTGATCATAATCTTGTTGGAGTAGCCACTCGGTGAGTTTCTGTTTAACTTCCCATTTTGTCAGATCAAGTATATTTAGATGTTTATGAATTTTTCTGTAAATGAGAGAGCTGAGAATAAGATATTGATGTTTGGCAAAGGTTGTTCTATGAAGAGTACTTGGAGGGATAAAGGTACGTTTTTTCTGGTTGGGAGGGGGTAGGGATGAATGTTTTTTAAGGACCGAGTAGAGCACAAAGAGTTGACGAACTGTAAGAACTTTACAGTCGGAATACAGTTGAGTTGTTGGGTATCTGTAGGGTTTTCTGATCATAACTTTAAGTATCGCTCTCTGTGCTCTCTCTAGTATGAGAAGCAGTGTTTTACATGCCCCTCCCCACACCGTAATACAATATCCTAGTACCGATTGACACAGGCCAAAGTACACCATTTTTAAAGTGTCGAGATTAGCAGATTCTCTCAAGGACTTCAAAATATGTAAGAGACGGAGGGTTCTGGTGGTGAGAGCCTCAATTTGTTTATCCCATCTTAGTTCACTATCTATTTATACACCTAGATATTTAACGCTGATTGTTCTGGTAAGTTTAGGACAGTTGCATGATATGAGCGAACTAGAAGGGACCTGGCATGAGTGAGCAGTAATCGAGAACGTGTCTGCTGGTGAGTTATTACGTCTTATAGCAAATGGTATGTAGGTGGATTTTAGTAGATTGAGTGTAAGTAGATTCGAGTTTAGCCATGTCATTATGGTACTTAATGCAGACTCTGCTGCTGTTTTGACGCTATCCCAAGTAGGTCCATGTACTATTATCGCCGTGTCGTCAGCGTAAGTAAAAATTTTGCATTGTGGTAACTTTAAATTGCAAAGGTCATTTATGTAAATTTGGAATAAACTGGGCCCCAGAATGCTACCCTGCGGGACGCCGAAGGAGACTACTTCTTCATCACTGAGGTGAGTACTGATTTTAACACGTTGAGTGCGGTTTCTCAGGTAGTCTTTAAATATTTCAAGGGCAATTCCTCGTACACCAAGCAACTCCAGCTTAGAGATCAGTAGGGGGACAGAAACTGTGTCAAAGGCCTTGGACAGGTCCAGAAATATGCCTAGGCATTTAGTTTTGCTATCCAGGTTCTTCGCTACATGTTGCGTCAAGTCAAGTACTGCATGTTCTGTTGATATACTTTTCCGGAAGCCGTACTGATTCTCAGCGATTATATTGAACCTATCCAAGAAATCTTTAAGGCGGTTGTTGAGTATCCTTTCCAGAATTTTAGAAAGTACAGGTAACACCGATATGGGTCTATAGTTATTGACACAGTTTCTGTCTCCCCCCTTATGAATAGGATGCACTAATGCCTTTTTTAAGGCATCAGGAAAGACACCATTTTGCAAACAGCAGTTAAAAAGGTAAGTTATGTGAGGAACTAACACATTTTTACAGTTCTTTAATAGTAAGGGTGATATTCCGTCCCAGCCAACAGCACTGTCATTATTTAATTGAAGTATAAGTGACTCTACTTCGGCTTCATCTACATCTAGCAGAGCCAATGAGTTGATAGTGGGGTTGGAGATATTACAAGAGAACGATCGGTGTTTTAGGAGCAAAGGGGGTTGTGCACCGGATTGGATATTTGCCGCCAGGTTTTTGCCAACGTTTGCAAAGAAATGGCATATTTTGTTAACGGAAGAATAGGAATTATCACATAAATTTAGAAGCTCTTCAGGTATAGTTCGAGTTTTAGATGTGTTTGTAATATTCTTAATAGTTTTCCACAACTCTCTAGGATTGTTTTTCGTTCTCTCCAGTTCACTTTTTTCATATGAAATTTTTAACTTGCGAAGTAAGGAGTTACAAAAGTTTCTATATCGAGTGTAGGTTAGCTTAAGTATTAGATTATCGGGTGCTTTTTTGGACTTATTATGAAGTTTATCACGGTTTTTCATACATTTTAGAAGACCCGGTGTTATCCACGGTTTTATAGTTCGTTTGCGTCTAGGGATTTTAATTTGTACTGAGTTACTTGATATTATAGATGTTATTATAGTGATGAATTTGTTCATGGATAGATTTGGATCATTAGTTACATAAATATCTGAAAAGTCCGTGTTTAGTAGATTCTGCACAATAGCTTCATGATTTATACGGGTGGTAGTGTGTCGTGACTTTCGAACAAGTTTAGGGTGAGCAATAGATAAAAGAGTGGGTCTATGATCGGTAATGTGGGAGTCCAGCACGAGTGTGGTAACAGGTAAGTTGGTTTTTAGGAATGTGTGATCTAGGCACTTGTCTAGCCGGGTAGGGAATAGGTGGGTAGGGAGAAGTCCGTGAGAAGCATTAAGCAATAAATATTCCAGGCTTCGCTGGTTTCTATTATCTTGACTTATATCAATATTAAAATCCCCAACAAGAGCGACATTTGTAAAGGAGGATATTTCACTGTGGACGTGATTAAGACTTGCTAGAAATTTATCATAATTTTCTTTCAAATTGTATGATGGCGATCGATAGACTGCCACCACTGCCAGCTTATTATCCAATTGACATACCAGGCAATTGCCACACTCAAATTCCGGTTCCCACACTGTACTTTTTAAGCTCTCTTTTATATAAAAAACTACGCCATCATTTTGATTAGAATTCGTTTTCGTACTGTATGATTGAAAACCATCAAGTTTAGGTAAATTAAATGTTTTACTGAGCCAGCTTTCGGTCAATATTATGATGTCATGATTAATACCAGTTCGGCTCAGTAATACTTGAAGTGAATCGAAGTTTTTATTTATACTGCGAATATTTATGTGTAAAAGATTTGTATTGTTTGTGTCAAAAAGTTTAACATGTTTTTGGCAATTATCAGGGCTGCAGATAGCCGCATCTCCTACGCAGAGTTGGTCAAGGTCGTTGTTTATATTAATGATGTTAGCCATTGATCTATGTTGTTGATTACACAGAAATACTGTTTGATATAAGGTGACTGAAAGTGTTTGAGAGAGTTATGTGCTATTAAGTAGTAAGAGCTTTGCTTTTTTGTGTGTATGGGAGTTTTGTGAGTGTGTGTAGAGTGATTAAGGAGATTGTTTTTGTGCAGAGTGTTATTGGAGTACATAAGTTTGTGATTGAATTTATTGTAACATGAGAGGTTGTGTAACAAATAATTAGTTCTTATACAAAAAGAGTAAAAAATAAAATTTTTAGGGCAATTAAATACCAATAAAGTGGCATGCAATAATGATAACTTATACAAATAAAAAGATGTTGCGTAATTAGGTACGGTTAGTCACAGGATATTACTGTTGGGTACCTGAAGGCATTTTTCGGAGTTTATTAACTGTTGTTTGTCTCCTTCAGCTTTGCGTAAGAAAATATTACCATTAGCGGTCCAGCAGTATTTGTAAGAGTTTTGTTAAGCGAATTCTCGAGCCTGATAGAATAGTTTCTTGGAACTGGCGGAAAGTTGTTCTTCAACGTATATAGGTTTTCGTTCTCCCGTCATTCCAAGAAGTTTCGTATTTAACTTATTTTCTTTCCCTTTTCCTCTGTTATACGACCGGACAGCTGTTATAAGAGCTTGCTTCTTTTTTACTGTGGTGAATTCAACTGATACGGGGCGCGGAGTGTTTGAGGTGGCTGTCTTACCCGGTAGTCGGTATATGTCGCGTAAATCAGATTCCGCTATGCTTAACCCAACAAGTTCGCCGATATTGCTTACGGTGTTGGTTAGACTATCTGTAGTTTCCAAACTTTCCAGCGGAATATTGCGAAGTTCAATGCCTGACCCACGAGTCATTCGCTGAAGATCTGAAATCTTTTGTTCCAGACTTTGAATATAAGTATGTTGTTCCTGGCGTTCCCTTCTCAAATCTTCCACTTCTTTCTTCATATCTTCAAATTTCTGGTTCATGAAGGTCATAGACTTGATCATTTCTTCATTTGATTTCTGAATTTCGGTATTAGAAGACTGAATCTTGACATTTTGGGCCTTAATTTCACCAATATCGGAAGCCAATTTGGACATAATAGAAGTCTGCTCCGCCAAAAATTTAGACATATTATTATCTTGTTCCGCTTTCCAGGCAGCTTGATTTTCCTGTAAACTTAACGAGGTCAACCGTGTCCCGCTTTGAGGCGAGTTATTCCCTCGTGGTCGTTTGTTCCTACTCACGTTTACATAATCACAATCACTTTGGAGAACTGCTGTGGCTATATCTGATTCTGATTTGGCTTGAGGGGTTTTTGGCGGGGTGCGCTTCAGCAGAGACATCATTCGCAGATATAATAGTAAACAAAAGAACCAACTCACAGAAACGGTTTGCAAATAATTGAAACTCAATGCCGGGAGAACCGCGTAGCCGAAGAGTCGTAGCTGGGGTGTTCGTAGCAGACACTCCGTCGTAGCACTGTAGCACTCGTGACTCGCGGCGCTGGGATGACGTCAGCAGCACGTAGCACTGGTAGCGTTGTTTTGTCACTGCTCGCCACTGTCTCGGTGGCGCGCTGCGCCGGCGCACGGATCCAGGCTCGGAGGGGCGTGGGTTCGAATCCAGCAATCACAGCAGTTTTCGGAATCCAATTTGGATGTTGTATATAAAAATATTGATGTCTCGCTCTAGGACTGCCCAGTGGAAGGAGCCGCCCGTAATAGATTCTTAAGGAGAGACAAGGAATCGAGATTTGGTAAAGATGACCAATCACAGAATTTAGTCTAAAATAGTGGATTGACAACCGACAAGCGTCCGCACTGTACGACGTTCCACGGCCGAATCCGAACACTAACAACACAAGAACATCGGTTTGGCATACTCAAAATGAGTTCATCCAAATCACGCTGTGGAATGGCCGCCCATGTTCGTTGCAACAACAAAAAAAGGTCTTCTTGCGACTGGATACCCTCCATATTCGGCAGAGCTCTTCACTGTAGCATATCCCATGCATGCTCAATCGGGTTCAAGTCTGGCGACTGAGCAAGCCAGGGCAGGACATTGATGTTAGCTGCGGCGAGAGTCTGTCTTACAACTCTTGCGGTGTGCGGTCGTGCATTATCATGCATTAACTGAAATAAGGGACCGATTTGCACTTGTAGAGGAACGATGACGTCTGATACAATCGTCTCAGCATAAATTTGAGCCTTGAGGTTGCCTCTGATCCAAATCAACTCAGTTCTTCCGCCGATCCAAATACCCGCCCATACCATGATGGTTCCACCACTATAAGGATGGACTTCCTGGCAGGATTTTAATCGCTGTTGGCGTCCAGGGGTTCTCCAGTGTCGTATACGTCTTGTATCCGGTCTCATACCAAAACGAGACTCATCAGAAAAGCACACGAAACGCCATTGTTCTTCTGCCCAATTTCTGTGTTCAAGAGCCCATTGATATCGAATCCTACGATTGTGCATTGCTATAGGTGGTACCCGTAGCGGTCTTCGGGAATAAAGGTTCACTTCATGCAAGCGGTTTCTGACTGTTTGGTCGCTAATTAAGTTCCCTGAAGAGTGATGAAGCCTCACGGCTAACATCATGGCGGTTATTGTTGGAGCTCTTCGTGTTAAGATTTGAATGTATCGGTCTTGTCTCCGTGTGGTGCAGCGATACCGTCCTCCATGGCGCTCAGCCACGGTACCAGTGCTTCGGTAACGTGTCCAAAGTCGACTGATAACACTCTGACTTGTATTCAGAGCTAAAGCCACAGTACGTTGCCGGGAACCAGCTTCTATCATTCCCACGGCTCTGAGCATTTCTTCCCTGCTTAAATAACGTCGCCGCTCCATAATAACGTTGGTTTTAATCAGTAGTAGGGAAACAGTAGCACTAATAATGTCTTCAATGCGTTGTATGTTTTTATAGGGAAAATATTGACAGCTGATTTTCATCTTTTACTCGAATTTGATTCACAGTTCCTGATTCAAATTATGAAATGCACCAAAAGGATCCATATAAATTTATAAAATCATAAATTTATTACAAAGCCACATCTCAATCTCAAGAAATCCACATAAAAATGCTTGATCCCTAGACACTTTTGATGTGTGTATTATGAATTGAGGTGTCTAAAATACGGAAAAAAAAATAAAAAAAAAATTGAAGTATATAAAGTATACTTTTTATATACAAAAATATTTTATCATTTTTGATAAACTATGCAGTAGGAGCTCATAAAAAAAACAAAAAAGTTTTTAGTCTGGAAAATCTTTAAACAGTTATTATTTGTGTTGTTGAGAGTCGATACATAGTATTTTCTACACATTACTGACGTAAGTTTTTCACATTGGTTATATTTCCACTGGTTTCTTTTGAATCCATACGATTTTACATGCTCAACACCATCAAAACGTACGTCATCAGGAAGTAATGTTTGAGCACGAACTTTGGTCCCTTCTGCTTGATGGCAGGGCCTCCAGTAGTATTAAGACTTGGGCGGCCTCTTTTATTATTTATGTTGCTGCCTTTATTATCTTTATGCTTCTGTATTTACCTACATAAAGTTTCTGCAAGTTCAGTTGTCAGTAATCAGCCAGTTTTAAAATATTTTTAGGTTTCACATCTTTCTTTAGTAAAACTTTTTTGTACAACATCCAGCTATTAATTACACCCATATCTATCATGTGATGAAAGAGTCTATTTGTCCACTTTTTGGATTTCATTCTAATTCTGTATCTACCCAAATAACTATTTATTGTGCCAACCCCTCCCATACTTGCGTTGTATTTGCGTATAGCATTTGGGCAGGATATGGCAACGCTTTTCTCTAGCTTTTTGTTGTATCTTTTTATTGTATCTACTTACAGGTTTTGAGCCCACATAAGTGGAGAGCAATAACACCTGTTTGTTATCCTTCCAGCTAATGCCAGAAAATTCAACCCCATCAGATGTAGTAACATTTTCATCATACGATCCTCTTAGCACTGATGGATGAATTATATCTTGCTTTTTAGCCCGTTTGCTGGTTTTCCCAGTCCATTCTTCATTACTGTTCCCTAACAGTACCTAAATAACTTCTTTGAATAAGTAATGGAATAGTGACTTAGTATAGAAATTATCAAAAAAATTACTGATTTACATTCCTCGTTACTGGTCGAAGCAAACATATGACTGTATTCGAAACTACCCCCTAAGTCGGATTCATTTAGGTGCCTTTCATCAGGTACCATTGGGGGATTACAGTCCAAATAACAATTTCAGTTTGTTTGTTCTTCTTCTACTTCCTGTTCCACATTGTCATAGTAATCGAGAGCATCTTTACCCATGTTTGCTTCATCCTCAGAGATGTCGCCATTTTTTCAAAAGTCATAACAGTGTTTCAATATCTCTCTCTCTGTCATTAATCTTCTATGCTGTATCAATAAAGATCTAAAACCATGAAACTAATACCAAAACACATAAAAATGCTTTATAAACATAGTATTGAAAAAATATTCATAAACATCCATAATAAGAAAAAAATATAGCGGTAATGCATAGATTATTATTTTTGATAACAATATTCCAAAGCAAAATTAGTATTATGCTCCAGTATTTTTTTGGAAAATAAACACATTTTAACAAAATATAGATTCTCACCTTTCAGAAAGTATTTTTTTTACACAAATAACACTAATTTTCAATTTGATATAAGATGATTTAAATTTTCAAATTGTTACCAATGACAGTATTACGACCTCGTAGTTTGGAATGTCGAATCCAACCAATCACAGCCCAGATAGTCTTTTGTAATGATAACAGATTATAAGAACGACGTATAGACAATCGTTTAGAAACGTTTCGTTACTTAAAAATGTTTTATTCGGAAGTTATGTGTATGAAAAAATTATCATTTTTGATAAACTATGCACCCAAGGGTTAAGTAGAATAATGGTCAAGGAATCCATTTCCATCCAAAAAAACCCGACTTTCAACTAAAGCAAACGAAGTTCTATGAAACTCAAAATCCAGACCACAGTGCGGCGAGGCGGAGCTGAGCGACGACTTTGGAGGTGGTGGGCGTGCTCGAGTTCTGGCTCTCGTCAACATTATATTATTCTTTCGTCCAATATTTCTTCATCTTCATAGTTTTTTCTTTATTAGTTATTTATTGTAACATTTAAATGAATGACACTTGTCACTGTATTTTCTCGAATAAGCTTATATACATTTTTCATTATCCTTTAATTGTAGGTTTTATGTGAATATAGGTTCAAAATGTAGTAAATATGTATTTGTTGGATTGGTAAATGAATACAATTTTTTAAGGTATTAATATGGATTTCAAGTATTAGACGCTGCTTACATTTAAGCGTTGCCAGATTAACATTATTTTTAAAATGTCAGTAAAAACTAACTCTAATCAATTTGGTTAAACTATTATTATTTAAGATGGATCCATTGCCTCCATATAGGACTATCCGATTTACAAGCAATTACCCTCAGGTAGCTGTTGGAAAAGTCTCAATGCGCATCAGCGATGCCGCTCGATTACGGATTATGGCATGGAAGCCATCCACTTGTGCGTCGGCAAACATCACTGACGCCCTGCAACAGCGAGGTAGACCCATCAGCAACCTGAAAGCATTGTTGTACTCTCTTCTTAACATTAAATGTCAATCCGTGCGTTCTAACATAATCCTCACAGATGCCTAGCAGTCTCCGCAAGGCGATGATCGACGGGCTCAACAGCAATAGCTTTCAAATATTTTTTTTAAAAACCTTTTTGAACTTCTGGAAATAACAAACAACTTACACACATAAAACATTGAACCAGATTGAGTACTTTTATATTACCCATATTTTGAAGTCGGGTGAAACAAAATGTTAACATGGTATTTTCTCAATTGCATCGATTTTCGCTTATAATTTTGAGAGTTGTAGTTCTTAGTCCGGTCATTTTAGACATAAAAATAGTGATCAAATAAAGAAAATTCCGACAGAGCCAAACCTTCGTAGAAACCTTAGGTTTACCACAAGGAATAAAGTGTCAAAATGATCGTGCTCATCACACAAACATTTGTCCTGGGTGGGAATCGAACCCACGACCTCCGGAATAGCAGTCAGGGTCACTAACTACTAGACCAACAGGCCCGTCAAAAAAAAAAAAATGTCCATAAAAATGTCAAAAAATATCTATAAAAATGGTCCCTATGATTTTTTCTCTAAGACCCACTATTTCCCAGATATTGCGCTTGTAAGAATCATGTTCTACATAGTATGCACACATATGCCACGTATATACATATTTAGGTACTCAAACAAGCAAAAATGCCTACTCGTGTCTCTTTTATGTATACATTATACTATTCTAAGAAAATTTACTCTAAAATGACCGCCGGTCCCTTACCGAATCTACTTGAATAACATCAGCCTTGAAAAACATCTGCCTATTCTTTTGTCCATGTGGTGTCGTTCACGTATACCTGCTTCTTTTAGTGTTGGACGAGCAGTTCGAGTGACTATACGTATTTATTACAAGCGTCTTCTATTAAAGTTAGTGCTGATTAATATTTAAAAAAAAATGTCACAATTTTGCTTTATTTGTAATAAACTTTTGACTGAAGATGAAACTGTTGTGGTCAGTCAATGCCAACTTTAATCGAAAAAGTGTCGCGAGAAGTGATATGTTTGCTGATTATTTAAGAAGCCAAAAGTCCGTTACAATTCACGTGGATTGCAGAAAATCATACACCTGGAAAACTTTAATCTCTGCAACAAAAAGACAACGTGAGGAAGCACCTACCTCACAGGTGGTGTGGAAATGTGTGCATATTATGTAGAACGTGATTCTTACAAGCGCAATATCTGGGAAATAGTGGGTCTTAGAGCAAAAATCATAGGGACCATTTTTATAGAGAATTCTAAGATCTACAACTTTGCTCTGAAGTACTTTTTCGATAAAACTTACCGTTTTCGAGAAAAATCCAAAAAACCTAAAATTTTTACCTTGGGCCCCGAATAAGTCCCTAAGCTCACATGGGACTGATGGGGACTTTTGACACTTTATTCCTTGTGGTAAACCTAAGGTCTCTAAGAAGATTTGGCTCTGTCGGAATTTTCTTTATTTCAATTGTCTAAAATGACCGGACTATCTACGACAAAAAATACTTGTTAAAGTTGTAGAAAATTAGCAACAAAAAAATGTCTATTACTTTTTATTGGACCTATAGTTTGTCAAATAAACCTCAAAAACCATATTTTTTTAGATATAAAATATGGTTTTTAAGGTTTCTTGTTCCATGGCCGCCATCTTTTTTTAAAACGCATGTTTTTGCATGATGGCGGCCATGGAAAGAGGGTACAACCACACAAACTTGGATTTACTGAAAACTAACCTTTCTTTGATATCTATATACTAAAATAACGACCTCTAACAGACGCATGCAAAGGCCAAAAAAATAATATCTTAATTTAAATCATAAGTCATTTAATCAAATTAGGCTGATCAGCCTTTTTGATCGTCAAAAATTACATAAGACAGTCCAAACGTCCGCCCTTCGCCATTTTCTAGTGTTTCTGCTGGGAAGAAGAAGTGGCGGAACAAACTCCCCAGCAACACGTGTCTGGTATGTTAGAAGAACATAATCATCATCATTTAATAATTAGCTACATGTTAGCGAGCACACACCGATATATATAAGATAGTTCTAAAGCAAAAACTTACAACCAACTGAATAAATAGAAGCCTCTAAGTAAAAAGGGCCATCGAAGCTAAATAAATAAAAAACTGAAATGGACTAGTAGACGTTTCGCAATCATTACTTACCTCAGATTTACAATCGGTTCCTTCGCACTGTCAAACAAAAACACAGGATAAATGGCATTTTAATTATATTGGCAGCGTTGCCGATGATGGCATTATTACCTGCCAGTAATAATATGATGCCAGCAGATTTTTCTCAATACATTATAATTGCATAAAAGCGTTATATTATAGATCAAATACTGAACTCAATTTATTTATTTATTTATTTATTTTTACTTAATTACTACGGTAAAAAGAAACCAATTACAGTAAAACAACAAAGCACACATTGTAAAATTAATGTAAAATAAAATTAAATAAATCTCTAAAAACTAATTTCTCAGGCATGCATTCTCCTCCCAGTACTTCAGACATACCGACAAAATCACCTTCCATTCATCCGCAAACACATCACATTCCGGTCTGGTGTCCAGGAGGGCATTAAGTGCGGCGAGGGCTCGCGGTATAGGGGATCTTGTCCTAGCAACCGTCCGACATGATGGCACTGCGAATAACTTGTGCTTTCGACCGCGCCGGTAGTTGTTTGGAACAAACAGGCGACACAATTCTGTATTTAAATCGGGGGCATCTACTTTGCCTCGGAGGATTTTACACATTTGCAGCAGTTGGTCATTAGATCTTCGAACGTCCAAGGAGTTGTATCCAAGGCATCCCAAGAGGAACCTAGTTGGGTACATGAATGGATAATATCCATACATGCGCTTGTAGAGGTATCTTAGGAAAGCCTTCTGAATTTTCTCTAATTGAAGTACATATGTGCTCTGATGTGGATGCCATACGCAGGAGCTAGCTTCAAGCTTGCATCTAACCAACGTGCTGTAAATAAGTTTGATTACTCCAAAGTTTTGGAAATCGTTGGAGTTTCGAAGAACAAAACCTAATCGCCGGAAGGATGCAGATTGTGAGAGTAAACCTTATCTCATCTTGACCAAAACATCTTAAAAATAACAAAACAATATGGACTGTACTTTACCTACGACTAATAAGAACTTGACTGCAATAGTTACACAGAATAATAACAAGATTTAACTAAATTGTGTTATCTGTCTCACACAAATTAACTTAACCCTTAAATTAGCGAATAACGTTTCTAAAATTAAAGGATTTAATGTTATTTTCTGGTTTACTATGATCCCAGGTAACTGAATAAAATGTTGGAAAAATGTTATTATTACGGTTTTCGCGAAAACCTGTACACTTCGAGTACGTTGCCAACTAAAGAGTAAAGTACGTTTTCTCGTGTTTATACTACGTCAAGTACAGTGCCAAGATAACAGTGAAATACATCTTAGTTTAATCTTTACTTAATTTATAACTAGCTGCCCCGGCAAACTGCGTTCTGCCATATAATCAAGTTATGTTGTTACCTTCATAGTTATAGCCTAAGACTTGTCAAATTGTCACCCAATAATGAACTAGAATGGCATTTGTCGCCTGTCATATTATCCAAGATGGCGCTGTATTGAATAATGTTTAAAAAAGGATTTTTTGTTGGACGTACTACTTTAGAAACCTTCTTTGGCTAATGCACAACAGACCAAAGATCATGACATTTTCTAATTCATAGTTTACGATTCTATGAAGGATATACAATACAGACAAACATTCATTGAAATATATACAGGGTGGCAGGGACATCGACGCACATCCGCTTACCATGGATTCAGTACATGATTCTGGACCCCCCTGCGTTGAAATTTTTCGTCGGCTTTTCCTTAAATTTTACGTTTTTTTTTGCATTTTTTTTTACAAACATTATTTTTAAACATTATTTTTACCTATTCCAATGAGATTTTTAATTAAGAAATAGTAAATTCACTTGTTTCACTTAAACCAGCAATGAAAGTAAAACTCGAAAGGGCTACCTGATCAGCTGTTTTTCTAAAGTTCATATGCGAGGTCAACACTAGCATAGTAGGTGCCTTCGCTTTTCGCTTTCTACCTAATGCCGACATTCTATTGTCGGCATTTCGGCGAAATGCCGCCACAAAGGACGCCGCCGCACCGGGCGGCGCGCGGTCTAGTCTGTACGATATATCCCAAAGAATCACAAACAGACGCGTCACTTGAGGCATTTTAATCATCTACATAAATGAATGACCCGCATTTACTACTTTTATTTTAGATTCATTATGGAGGATAATAATTTCTTTTGAGCTTTGTCGTGTTACGTAAAGAAGATTAAAAAAAAACGTCAAAGTCACGGAATTGTTCGACAATTTGTTGTTATCAACATTAATTTTAGTTTTGAATGCAATTCAACGATGTAATTTATTGTTTCATAAAAAAAACACATCCATTTTCGCAATTAATTTCATGAGGAGGTAACTAGGTACAACTTAATGTGTTTGTACACTCTATCATGTTGTTGATCTGTGTCCGGTAGGCACAAGAGTGCGGCAAATTGAAAGAGAATTAGTAAACCTACATTTCTTTTGCATTTCTCCGATTTTTGTCAGTTCCTAGATTTCGTTGATCGCAAGCGGGCGTGTTGTTTGTCGCGAATTTGTGATCATAACGTAGTAGATTTTAAAATCAAAAGTAATTTTCTCTTTGCGTGTGTGTGTGTGTGTGTGTGTGTGTGTTTGAGAGCGTCAATTGGAAGATTCGGTCCGCAACCATGGCCAGCTCGCTCACAGGACTTGACCCCATTAGATTTTTTTATGTGGGGTTACGTCAAGTATAAGGTGTCTGTGACCGACTGCAATACCGCAGCAGAAATGAGAGATCGCGTTGTGAAATGTGAATGTGTTTGCGACGCTGTGTGAGGAGTGTGTCCAGGATCCCACTATTTTACCCCGTGTCCACGCAGAAACTCTGCGCCGCGCTCAGATCTGCGAGCGACCACTTCGAACCCTATCTCATTAGGAATGAGCGAGATAAAGGTAGGTAAGTAAATTAATTGAACATTAGGTACTGTATCGCTAAGTTCTTATCAAGAATCTTTTTTGTTATCAATCCTCATCGGTAGGTACCTATCGCTATTTTGTGAGAATAAGCTTAGGTATTGTTAGTTTTATTTCTTTTGATGTAACTACCATCAGTTATCGAGACTAATTAAACAAGATTTCATGTGTTAAGTAACTATTAATTTTGTCATTCGGCGATATTTCGTAGGTACGTTCACGTTCGTCCGGCAGCAGAGGCGCGCGGCGGCGGCGGCGCGCGGTGTAGCGGGGGGCCGCGCTGTCGACGTACTATGTATGTGTGTGTGTAGGTTAGGTAGCACACGCGCGCGCGCCTTCCGCAGAGCGTTTTGATCGCGTTGTTTGCAATACATTGCGCACTCAAAAATGCCAATTTTTTTAACCAGCCATTTCCGAGATGAATGACCTTCGTAATTTCATTTATGGCATCAGGTGCAACCTTTTCACGACGTTTGCGCGTCGATGTCCCTGCCACCCTGTATAGATAATTCCTACTAAACATTATTAATGCGTCTGATATTGGCGAACAATTTGTATGTTACTTTCCCCTACCACAAAACAGATAGATATTGCACTTCACACAAAACTTACTACTACTTCAGTTCTTCCCTCTTTGCAACTTATATTTGCAGACTCTGGAAAATGTCCGACAGTATCGAACGTGACGCTTTCCACCGACCATTCAACCGCAGGTTTCAATTTTTTTCTTCCATTCATCTTCTCCATACTTCCACTTTACTCGGTGATAAATCAAGCTTAAATTCTTTTAGATACTTTTTCTACAATCTCTTCTGTATAAATAAATTGGTATATCTGCCAAATCTACGCCCTTTATCGCCGCCATAAACTTGTGAAGCAGTTCACTAGACATCTAAAAAAATCGACTTTGCGTTTGTCTTCCTTTGAGTATCTTCTTATACACACATCAAAAGTGTCTAGGTAATCAGGAGAAAAGTTATTGCAAAAATATATGTTGATCATATTTTTGCAATAACTTTTCTCCTGATTGATATTAATTAAAATTTTCTTTAAGGATTCATCAAATAAAGTGTTTTCGTTTGTCACAGTAACGATAAACCAAGTCACCTTTGCATTAATAAAGAAATTTGCCATTTTCCTAATAAAGGGATTTTTGACATTTGAACCACTAACATTAAAGTTCGAAAAAAAGACTGAAATAACAGTTTTCTTTAAAATTTTATTGGGTAACTCAAAACAATTAATAATCCGGGTTTCTACCGCGAACACTAACAACACAAGAACATCGGTTTGGCATACTCAAAATGAGTTCATCCAAATCACGCTGTGGAATGGCCGCCCACGTTCGTTGCAACAACAAAAAAAGGTCTTCTTGCGACTGGATACCCTCCATATTCGGCAGAGCTCTTCTCTGTAGCATATCCCATGCATGCTCAATCGGGTTCAAGTCTGGCGACTGAGCAGGCCAGGGCAGGACATTGATGTTAGCTGCGGCGAGAGTCTGTCTTACAACTCTTGCGGTGTGCGGTCGTGCATTATCATGCAATAACTGAAATAAGGGACCGATTTGCACTTGTAGAGGAACGATGACGTCTGATACAATCGTCTCAGCATAAATTTGAGCGTTGAGGTTGCCTCTGATCCAAATCAACTCAGTTCTTCCGCCGATCCAAATACCCGCCCATACCATGATGGTTCCACCACTATAAGGATGGACTTCCTGGCAGGATTTTAATCTATATTTCAAATGTACCAATCAAGCCCTTTCATTTGTTACCCGAGACGAGACAATTACATTAAAAAATAAATTGGGCAATACTTTATGTCCTATCAGCGGACGAGTAAGACGACTTTCAACCACAGCTCAGTTGTCAAAGTATAAAAAGTACCTACTTAAGAAAATATGAGGGATCAGGTGAACATACATACATACATACATACATCGTGGTCAAAATCATAACTCTCACAAGTCGGGCAATTATTGGTTATTAATTTAGTAAATACAAAGGTCGTTTATTATTTATTGTACAAATATAACAATTACCAATGATATACACCCATCACCCGTGCACTGAAAAACGATCATTTGCCATTATAGTTCGTTAAGTTTGGTCTAACAGGGTTTTGAAAGACTCCATTGTTCGAAATTGTTGAAGCTATCAAGATCTGTGAGTAATTCGGAATAGGTATATGAAGTTTAATGTAACATTTTTGAGTTTTGGTTTTGACAATAGAGCTGCTAGAACGGATCTGTACTTGTTAAAATTAAGAGCTATTTCAATGGAACCATTGTAATTTGTAGATATTTTTGGACCTACTAATGGAGCCATACAACTTAACAATCCTATTAGACCCATCAATGGAACTATTCAGTGGAACCAACTCAGTCCTTAACCCAAACTTAACCTCTTCATAATATTAGCACAGTATAAATAATATACGTATAGATATCAGAATACTTACATTCGCAAAACATCGATGTCCTAAACACTGAAATGAACAGTAATCATCAAAAAACCTCTCGAACGCATCTCTGCTTTGTTATAAGGTCTTAGAAATAATTTAAATTCTGAAATACGAAACCGTCCAAGGCTTGTCACTGCTACTGAAATTTATGTTATACTGAATTATACACTGGACTGCAAAACAAAGTTGTCTAAATTATACAAATAAGAGGGTAAACATAAAAAAAACGTTATAAAGCAAAATACTAACAGCTTTCTTTGAAACTAGTAAACGACATTTTAACTTACAGCTAAGTTTCAAAATTCTTAAATAGGTTGTGAAATACACTGATAAGAGAAGGAGTAACACGGACACGAGCACTGTTTTCTAATACAGGAGCAACTATTTTGTGTTTCCAGTAATATTTTCGACAATGTTGGGGATTTGCCATTCAAAAGACCCTCGCCTGTTGTTAGAGGCCCAGGAGTACTTTCAGAAGTTACTATTTTGTTTATATTTTTTTGTTATTTGCACCAATTTCTAGGACTGACAATAGATCGTAATTTAAATTGGAAGGCACACATGACCAAACTACATAGTTTGGTCTGGTAGTTTTCATTTTATGAAAATTTTTGTTCATGAATTTTACTTTTTGATTTCATCGCGAACAGTTGTTGTTTATTTGTTTGATTGTAATATGTAAATATGTGTGGCTTTGGAGGTCCTGACCAAAAGAGTAAGCAGTAGTGCGTACGCCTTGCATATGTTGTCACGAACAGTTAACGTAAAGACGTTATTAACCGCTTCCTATGGCCTAACTAAATCTGTTCTCAGATATGGGGTAATCTTTTGGGGTAACTCGACTCATAAAGAAGTTGCATTTAAAGCACAAAAGAGATGCCTCAGAGCCATGTTTAAGTTAAACACTTCTGACAGTTGTAAACCGTATTTCAGAAACTATAACATATTAACATTAGCATCACTTTATATTTTTAACCGACTTCAGGAGGAGGTTTTTTTTTTTTTATGTATGTACACCGATTACTCCGAGATTAATGTTCCGATTTACGTGATTCTTTTTGATTTCGATGCGGAATAGCTGCCATTTGGTCCCATAAAAATATAACGTAGTTTGACCCGGTAGTTTTCATGTTATGAACAATTTTATGAAAATTTAATTTATTTTTGTACACTTTTTTGTATGTATGTTCACCGATTACGCTGAGATTTATGTACCGATTTACGTGATTCTTTTTTAGTTTGATGCGGACTAGTTCCTTGACCAAACTACATAGTTTGGTCTGGTAGTTTTCATTTTATGAAAATTTTTGTTCATGAATTTTACTTTTTGATTTCATCGCGAACAGTTGTTG
The DNA here is from genome assembly GCA_921972225.1 of Euplexia lucipara. Classification (NCBI taxonomy): domain Eukaryota; kingdom Metazoa; phylum Arthropoda; class Insecta; order Lepidoptera; family Noctuidae; genus Euplexia; species Euplexia lucipara. Next base: position 14,789,168 of record OV179142.1, on the reverse strand, counting down.
TTTATTTGTTTGATTGTAATATGTAAATATGTGTGGCTTTGGAGGTCCTGACCAAAAGAGTAAGCAGTAGTGCGTACGCCTTGCATATGTTGTCACGAACAGTTAACGTAGAGACGTTATTAACCGCTTCCTATGGCCTAACTAAATCTGTTCTCAGATATGGGGTAATCTTTTGGGGTAACTCGACTCATAAAGAAGTTGCATTTAAAGCACAAAAGAGATGCCTCAGAGCCATGTTTAAGTTAAACACTTCTGACAGTTGTAAACCGTATTTCAGAAACTATAACATATTAACATTAGCATCACTTTATATTTTTAACCGACTTCAGGAGGAGGTTTTTTTTTTTTATGTATGTACACCGATTACTCCGAGATTAATGTTCCGATTTACGTGATTCTTTTTGATTTCGATGCGGAATAGCTGCCATTTGGTCCCATAAAAATATAACGTAGTTTGACCCGGTAGTTTTCATGTTATGAACAATTTTATGAAAATTTAATTTATTTTTGTACACTTTTTTGTATGTATGTTCACCGATTACGCTGAGATTTATGTACCGATTTACGTGATTCTTTTTTAGTTTGATGCGGACTAGTTCCTTGACCAAACTACATAGTTTGGTCTGGTAGTTTTCATTTTATGAAAATTTTTGTTCATGAATTTTACTTTTTGATTTCATCGCGAACAGTTGTTGTTTATTTGTTTGATTGTAATATGTAAATATGTGTGGCTTTGGAGGTCCTGACCAAAAGAGTAAGCAGTAGTGCGTACGCCTTGCATATGTTGTCACGAACAGTTAACGTAGAGACGTTATTAACCGCTTCCTATGGCCTAACTAAATCTGTTCTCAGATATGGGGTAATCTTTTGGGGTAACTCGACTCATAAAGAAGTTGCATTTAAAGCACAAAAGAGATGCCTCAGAGCCATGTTTAAGTTAAACACTTCTGACAGTTGTAAACCGTATTTCAGAAACTATAACATATTAACATTAGCATCACTTTATATTTTTAACCGACTTCAGGAGGAGGTTTTTTTTTTTTATGTATGTACACCGATTACTCCGAGATTAATGTTCCGATTTACGTGATTCTTTTTGATTTCGATGCGGAATAGCTGCCATTTGGTCCCATAAAAATATAACGTAGTTTGACCCGGTAGTTTTCATGTTATGAACAATTTTATGAAAATTTAATTTATTTTTGTACACTTTTTTGTATGTATGTTCACCGATTACGCTGAGATTTATGTACCGATTTACGTGATTCTTTTTTAGTTTGATGCGGACTAGTTCCTTGACCAAACTACATAGTTTGGTCTGGTAGTTTTCATTTTATGAAAATTTTTGTTCATGAATTTTACTTTTTGATTTCATCGCGAACAGTTGTTGTTTATTTGTTTGATTGTAATATGTAAATATGTGTGGCTTTAGTGGTTTTGTCTCATTCATGATTGGCCACCGACTTCCGAATTTAGAGTTATTTTACACCGGTTAGTGTTTTTTGAAGTCGGTTGTAATTCTTGTAAAAAAGTTTACAGCTTCCTGTACTACTAGAGGGACCTGTAGAATACGCTTCTTGTGACATTGTTGAGCTCAAAACCGAAGTCAATAATTACGCACTTAGATAATATAATTTAGAATTTTATTAATTTAATAATATGTGTATGACGGCGTGTCAATATTTTGAGAGAAATAAACGTTTCAAATGACAGCGGACATTTGAAAAGCGTGGGTTGACGTTTCCTCACTCAAATCCAGATTCGAACGAATGATTAAACATTTTAGGCACAAAATTATTTAGTGGGACGAATGGCACTAATCTAAGAACATATTCCCATTCGTCCCACTAAAATCCTGAATGGGACGATCGAGAACAAATTTAATATTGTTTTTGTAAATTCCCGTTCGTCCCACTACGGGAACGAAGATAGTGGTACGAACGGGAATACTCCATAATGGCCGATTTACGAACCGAACGTAAGAAAATCGTTACGGCTCAAGTCAGGGCAGTAAGGGATGATCTAAAATTTCGACAATTTGGGTGCTCAAAACATCTGAATATCGCGGGCGGTGTGCTAACTTGCATGTATCATACGACGTCTTGAGTTGTTTATAATTTTGACGCTAACGTCGAAAGCTAATGCTAATTCAGCCGTTGATTGTGTACCATCAGCTTCCACAATCGCCTTTAATTCGTTATTGTCGACCAAAGTCTTCGGTCGACCGCGAGGTTCATTTTTCAGGTCGAAATTTCCAGAACTGAAGCGAGCAAACCAATAACAGGTGATGCGTTGGTTTGTAGTGTTAGCTCTGTAAACGTCGTTGATGTTGCGTGCCGCTTGTGCCGCGTTGCTGCCACGACGGTACTTATATTCCATAATTACTCGAATTTTTAACGTATCCATGATGACGAAAAAAAAATGAAATGCGATGAAAATGTAACACTAATCAATAAATAAATGACTACTTTTGAAAAAAAAACATGTTTTTAAAATAAAATTAATTTGAAATTAGAATTCTTAGCCAAACAAAAATTATTTTGATTTGAAATGGCCAGTACTGCAGAACGGCAATTTCATAGGTAAAGACCTAATATTACAAATATTATTACTCTTGGTAGGCGCATTATACCGTCCTCTGTGTTTTACAACGGAAACTTTATTTTCATGAGTACGACATCGAGTCTAATGACTGATTTCCATTTTGCAATCTCTAAATCAGTCATTGTTATTCGTGGGTTCAATTCGATATCAAATTTAAAAAAAAACATGATCCTACGTATCGAACTGACGCTGGCACGGATAATAGGCGAATCTGGAAGGTAATAAAACGTGTAACTAACTGTGTTAAATCTAAAACTTCGTCTTCTGATCTTCTACTCACTTCTGCCTCCCCTGAATACTCTGTCAATCAAGTAAACGACTACTTTGCGTACATTGGTAAAAACCTCGCAACCAAAATAAACCCTCCAAATCCCCACTCAAAATTACTTGTCCCCGACAACTCCTCTTGTGGCTCTTTTGTTATTTTACCAACCGATTGCAGCGAAGTTGAATCAATTCTATTCTCCTTAAGATCTGACTGTGCTGTGCGATGGGATAACATTCCTACAGCTTTGCTCAAGCGATATAAAAACCTCCTCATCCCCGTCATAACTCACGTTTTTAACCTCTGCCTCGAAACAAGTACTTTCCCCTTGTGTTTCAAAAATTCAATTTTCCATCCCATTTACAAGAGTGGGAGTAAAGACTGTGCCGCCAATTATCGTCCGATAGCCGCATTGCCTATACTATCCAAGATCCTGGAGCGGATAATAATTAAACGACTGATAAAATTTCTGGAAGGCAAGAACTTATTGTCAACCGCTCAGTATGGCTTTAGACGAAATAGATCCACCTCTAATGCTGTCCTGGATCTTACTAACTATATAGTCAAAAACCTAGACGAAAAGAAAAAGGTCCTCACTATCTTCCTAGATCTGGCTAAGGCTTTCGACAGTCTCTACTCCCCTCCTGCTTCATAAGCTGGAAAAAAATGGGCGTAAGAGGTGAATCTATTCTAAAGGACTATCTACATAACCGAACCCAATGTGTTAAAATTAATAACTATGTAAGTGATGAGCTACCAATTACATACGGAGTTCCGCAGGGGAGTGTGATCAGGCCGACTCTTATCCTCGTATAGCTAAACGACCTTTGCCAGATTAAGTTAAACGACACCAAGATAACGGCGTTCGCAGACGACACTGCACTTTCATTTAGTGGTGACACATGGCCAGAAGTTTTTACCAAAGCTCAATATGGTTTTAGTATAATAAAGGAATGGTTGGCTAGAAACTCACTGACACTTAATACTGACAAAACCAACTATATGACTTTCTCACTCCGTCAAACCACCCAACCTCCAGCCTCCTTATACCTTGTCGCGCATTCGTGCGCTGTTCCAGACGACCTGCAGGGCTAACATGCGCAAGTCGACAACATTTTGTCGACGCGTTATCTCGTGCTGAGACGACATATGTCTGTTTGTCGATGGGAGCTAACATGGCGCCACTTATATCTCGTGTCGTTCTGATAAAGAACTTATGTCGAGTACGACATAAGTTCTTTGACAGTAGTCAAACCTGTTTTTGTCGTCAGGCTCTAACATGCGCGCTATATTTAGTCGAATTTTGACATTTTCCTATGACAAGTTTGTCGTCGATGGTTTTCGTAGACGAGAAACCGCGAATAACTGAGAAAAAACTGGAAAAAGGGGTAACAGTGTTCTGTGAAATTTATGAAACAATTTAAGTATAATGGCGGTGCCGTACTTTAATTATCAATTAACTGTGTATGAGGAGAGGGAAGCAAGAAAAATACAGAGGAAGGTGATTCGACGTCGTTTATATACGAAGATCAAAAAAAGAAAACAAAACTATGTAAGTAGATTGTTTCTGGTAGATGCCAAATCCAAATTGGGCTTATTTTTTGACTAAACTTACCACCTTCTACTGTTCAATAGACTTACGCGGTCCAAGCTCATCGAGGGCCGCTTTTACTCGTTCCCACTGCCGCTCATGTTCAGCGGCACCCTGCTGAGTTTTTAAATCTCCTGCCGCAAAGTTTGCATGCTCATGGTTATATTCACACAAATATTTGATTTGGCCTTTTGTACTGCGTATTCTGAAACATTACTGTTCAATTTGTAACTATCAATCTCTTTTTCAATTATTAAGGGCACTATTATTTTACAGTACACACAATGACAAGTACACTTTCGTTCGTATTACGAATAATGTTTTACAGTAATGGCAGAACGTTGATACTGAATAGTGAACATTCAATAGGTATTGATTTACGTATAGCATAGTGTGTTTATTTTGTACATTACAGTTAGTACATTTAATCGAGATTTATAATATAACATAATATTATGATTACATATCTTAAAACTCGTAGAAAATGCATCCTTCACACGGTTTGTTTTGGAAGTCACTAAAGCACATTGAATAAAGAGTTGCTAATAAACTAATAAGCATCTCCGCCATCTGTGACGGGATTTTGATCTAATACTTACAATCTCTTTGATGCCAAAGCCATCTTCTTTCTACAATCCAACAATTTTTCAAATACACACATCAAAAGTGTCTAGGGATCAACATACATTTTTGCAATAACTTTTCTCCTGATTGATATTAATTAAAATTTTCTTTAAGGATTCATCAAATAAAGTGTTTTCGTTTGTCACAGTAACGATAAACCAAGTCACCTTTGCATTAATAAAGAAATTTGCCATTTTCCTAATAAAGGGATTTTTGACATTTGAACCACTAACATTAAAGTTCGAAAAAAAGACTGAAATAACAGTTTTCTTTAAAATTTTATTGGGTAACTTAAACAATTAATAATCCGTGTTTCTACCGCGAACACTAACAACACAAGAACATCGGTTTGGCATACTCAAAATGAGTTCATCCAAATCACGCTGTGGAATGGCCGCCCATGTTCGTTGCAACAACAAAAAAAGGTCTTCTTGCGACTGGATACCCTCCATATTCGGCAGAGCTCTTCTCTGTAGCATATCCCATGCATGCTCAATCGGGTTCAAGTCTGGCGACTGAGCAGGCCAGGGCAGGACATTGATGTTAGCTGCGGCGAGAGTCTGTCTTATAACTTGTGAGGCTTCATCACTCTTCAGGGAACTTAATTAGCGACCAAACAGTCAGAAACCGCTTGCATGAAGTGAACCTTCATTCCCGAAGACCGCTACGGGTACCACCTATAGCAATGCACAATCGTAGGATTCGATATCAATGGGCTCTTGAACACAGAAATTGGGCAGAAGAACAATGGCGTTTCGTGTGCTTTTCTGATGAGTCTCGTTTTGGTATGAGACCGGATACAAGACGTATACGACACTGGAGAACCCCTGGACGCCAACAGCGATTAAAATCCTGCCAGGAAGTCCATCCTTATAGTGGTGGAACCATCATGGTATGGGCGGGTATTTGGATCGGCGGAAGAACTGAGTTGATTTGGATCAGATGCAACCTCAACGCTCAAATTTATGCTGAGACGATTGTATCAGACGTCATCGTTCCTCTACAAGTGCAAATCGGTCCCTTATTTCAGTTAATGCATGATAATGCACGACCGCACACCGCAAGAGTTGTAAGACAGACTCTCGCCGCAGCTAACATCAATGTCCTGCCCTGGCCTGCTCAGACGCCAGACTTGAACCCGATTGAGCATGCATGGGATATGCTACAGAGAAGAGCTCTGCCGAATATGGAGGGTATCCAGTCGCAAGAAGACCTTTTTTTGTTGTTGCAACGAACATGGGCGGCCATTCCACAGCGTGATTTGGATGAACTCATTTTGAGTATGCCAAACCGATGTTCTTGTGTTGTTAGTGTTCGCGGTAGAAACACGGATTATTAATTGTTTAAGTTACCCAATAAAATTTTAAAGAAAACTGTTATTTCAGTCTTTTTTTCGAACTTTAATGTTAGTGGTTCAAATGTCAAAAATCCCTTTATTAGGAAAATGGCAAATTTCTTTATTAATGCAAAGGTGACTTGGTTTATCGTTACTGTGACAAACGAAAACACTTTATTTGATGAATCCTTAAAGAAAATTTTAATTAATATCAATCAGGAGAAAAGTTATTGCAAAAATATATGTTGATCCCTAGACACTTTTGATGTGTGTAGTATTGGAAACTAACGCACCACAATCAAAACAAATTTTGAATTGACAAAATGTCAAAGAGACAATTTTAAGGCCGCGTTAACAAATATGGCAGCGTTCACGCAATTTCCACCTATATTGACCGAATGAAACCGGCGTTACTAAACTAGACTATGGTGTGTTTTCATGAAATGCCAACATCGGTTATCTCGCGTCGACAAGGCGAAGTCACGACGAGATATCTTCTCGAGCGTGGTGCGCATGTTAGGAAAAGTGACAAACGAATAGAGATCGACAAAGTTTGTCATCTCGTTTATGAGATATGACGACTTGCGCATGTTAGCCCTGCTGATCTGTAACTGTCCCAAATTGGCTCAAGTGACCAATTCCAAATATCTTGGCGTAACTCTGGACAATGGTCTTTCTTTCTCACTCCACATTGAATTATTATAGAATAGAGTTAAACAACTAATACCTACCCCCAAGTCGAAAGTGTATACTGTGTTTTTAAATTGCTCCGCAGTTAAAATAGTTTTAAACAGTTTTAAGTTTGCTCCCGATTCAGTATTGGTGATCAAATCGTGGTTGGACATACGTAATAACTGTGAGTGAAAGAAATTACACAAAAACATCACAATTACAGGACTTAACTTATAAAATAAATAAGTGAACTTTGTTAATATACCCAACCGCACACAGAATACAAAGCGTTTGGCGCAAACGCGTAAGCGACGCCGCACAGTGGTGCAGGTAGTACGGGGATGCGGAAAATATTATTTTTAGATGAAAAACGTTGCGTTTCTTCGTAATACTTTATTAAAATGATATTAGAATGTACCAGTATACAAAGAGAAAGATTTAATATAATAAGTAGATTATTGCATCGAGCACAAAGTAATTTATTATTGCACGCGAGGGCTCTAATCTAACAGGCACGAGGGCAATATAAATTACTTAAGGCGAGGTGCATAATCTGCTTTTCTTTCAACTATTACCTATAGGAATAGTAGATAAAAGAAACTCATATCAAACAGTTAAAATAGAAGTTTCTATAACACTGTCGGCTTCATTCAGAATGTTTTCCAGAGGTAATATGTCGCTAGATGATTCCATTTTAATTCGAAGCCAAAGCACTTAAAATCAGATACCTAGTATCACACTTTATCGTTTCCAAAAATATTGTCAAGCAAAATTAACAAAGATCCCGCCAAATCACTTTTTTAAATTTCTTTCATTTTTAAATCAGAGTTAGCAGCAATCATTTTTTAAATTTGGAACAAGTAGGATAGAAACGAATAATACGTACGTAAAAAAAAAGTATCGATATCGGCTGGCTGAATAGAGCTAATCTATTGAGATTGGCACCTTTTGGTGCGATTAAAAAATAAACTGTGCAATAATGAAAGGATCATGGGCAAAAATGTATGAAGCCTGGTACTCGGTCCAATAGCCATAATATATACATCATTGGAAAGGTCTTTTTACAAGGTTTTATGGTAACCGAGTCGCATGTTTCCATTTGCTGTCGGAACGGAGTTATTTTGTGTTAAATATAATATATTTACAAGTTCTTTTTTTTTGTTTTTGTTTGATTTTGTTAAGATAATGATAATATTATATCGTTTTCTTGTATAGAATCATGTGTGTCTTGATTAATAGGTACTTAAATGAATAAGCATTCAGGAATAAAAGAGAAAAAAAAATAGAAAAAGTAAGAAACATCATTTATTTTTTAAACATTATTATCAATGATGACATCGTTAAGGAACGCTGCAGGAGTAGTGAAGCCTTCATGTCTGGCATATCCTAAATACCACACGATTGTAACTATATGAGCACAAGTGCCGACTGTTCGCGTCCGGTCAAACACGTGCAGTAATAATGGCATAAAATGTTAAGGATATTGGTTTCGTTTTCATCAACATTGTCTTTTACCAATACATAACAATAATATGTTCTTGACCGTACGTGACGCGACTGTATGCGTCCGCGTAAAAGCCAAGCATCTTCGTTTATGCCATATTCTTTTAAATCTTAGAGTGCGCTTTCTCTATATATTTCTAAAATGTATAGTCCATTTGATAAATACTCCATGCAGTAGGATCGGGCCAGCTTCAGTTGATAGGTGCCCAAAGAAAGTAAAATAATCTGTTCTTCCGTCAGTAGTGGGAAGTTCTGTATTTCGTGACTTTCTATTCTTTGAAAATCCGCCCTTCGGCTATTCAAATGTTTTCTTTCTACATAATCGTAAAGCATATCGAAGAATCTATTTTCTCCCTGATTATGTTTAGAAAGGCCTCTGCGTGAATGTTATCTTCGATGGGTATGTAGAAGTTATTTAACATAGCTGCGGCGATTTTCAAATCAATCATCATTTTTGGAAGTGTTTTATTAAAATGTTTTTGCCGCAAAAGTTTGAAATCTCGTTTGAACCTCCCGTTCACCACTTCCATTACCCACCGGCATTTTGTAACTGATCGAGCTTCATTACCTTGCTCAGTAGTTAGCTGTGTCTTTCACATAGTTATTTTTCGTATTTTCAACCATGATAGGTATGTAATATTATCGTATAGTTGCAATTATGATATCAACTAAAACTGGAACTTTGGGGGCTTCCCGTTGTTTTCGGACAAGGATTTGGGACAAGTCGCCATTGTAAATATTTTTCCTGATTAAAAGACCTATCCAATGAGACCACAATTATTGCTATTGGAGCGAGTACCAAAAATCCCATTCTCCTTTCATATTTGTATTGCTCTAGAGCATTAAAGACTCGCTTTGTACTGAGTTTTAGTGTGATTGTGATGAAATTAAAGCATAGTGCTACTTTTTTTTTACTTATTCATTATAATTTTTTCAGATGAATTCAATTATAAATATTATGCAAAATATACAATCTTTAAGCATTATTATAACTATATAAATAAACTAAATAATAAACGGAGATGATGATAGATATGGGTGCTATCCACTAATAAAGCTTTGGCGTCATCATGAAAAGGATAGTATTTTTTATTCCGTACTGCACGTAAACTGTTGATAAGGGGATCTGAGGTAGCAAAGAGCATATTCATTACATCTTCATTACATGATAGACGAGAACATTTTCTTGAATGACCTAACCACAATCACTTGGCTTTATATAGCTTTGTTCGATCGCAACAGTCATCAAATGATTTCTCTGGTCGTCCTCTATGAAAGCGTTTTGATGGCCCTGGAACATTAGGTACTGTCACAATTCACCATATTAGCTTGCACCGAGGATGTCTCAACGGTAAAAATATTTTTCAGTTCATTTTTTTGCCATAAAAGCATTTCTATTTCTCGCTGCAGTTTGTCACTTTTTCGTAAATACGGGTAGAAAATTACAAATCAACTTTTCATAAACTTGCTTCCAAACACAGCTGTGGATACATAAGTTTTAAATTTTCGAGGCATTTATGTATCTCACGATTACTTGATATTATGATTTGTACTAAATCGGCATAGGCAATAGTAAAGCTATCCATCACTATATTAACACTTATCGTAAGATAAAATAATTGTAAGTGAAGTTAAAACTACCGTTCAATGCTATTTATACTTACTCGACATGATAAAGTGTTAATTACCCTCATTAGAAACAATTATTAATATAATGCACTTTTTCTTAATTACAGAACGTCATTTGTTAATGACCTGGTAATTCCAAGATCGCAGGTTATCGCAGCCAAAACTGATGTATTCCTAATCTAAAGGATCTAATTAATCTCCGAATGTATATTATTACGCATCGGTCGATAAAGGAAATTAGTTATGATCTCATGATTGAAAACAAAAGGTTCCAAATGACCTTCTTCATTAAAAATGTAATAGCAAGTAATTACTCATTATTTCATTACATATGTTTACGTATTTTATTAATACACACAAAAAACTTATGAGCAAACTAAAATAAAAGTTGATTGTAGGTTCTTATTTAGGATCTATTCATACTTGAAAAAACAATATTTTTATACTTTGGCATCATATACCTAATTAAATACTGTATAATTATTTACCCGTATTAATTTTAGGACTTGTTTCTACGAACATTCTAGTAAGTGTGTACCAAATTGTAGCCATTTTAAACAAAATCTTAAACAGGACTTTTTTCCGCCCTTGAACCAATGTGCGCCGTATTCAGCGCACATAAGACCTTTTGATCGCGAACTTCGAGTCGCTCACTCGGAGTGAACCTTTATTAGTGTGCATTTCTCGCTGTGGGCATTTCTTAGTGTGCGCTTTAAATTAAAGTAAAAAAAACAGAGTTTTTGTTTTTCTATTTAATATGGCCGGGTCAGAATCTTCATCTTCAAAATAAACTCTGAAAGTACTGTATCTCCCGCCAGAACGGGAAAAAATGTAGCCAAGCGCGCCAAAAAAAGAATGTCGTCTGTCCTTGTCGTCACCACCGATTAGCAACTCTAGTACTAAGGCGGATGTACAACTCATAGTAGAAGCAGTTATAAAAACTGCTATGGCTGATATGCTAGCGCAGTTAAATGCTAATTTGAACTCAGAGCTTAAAACAATCCGGGAAGAGTTGAAGGATGTAAACGAAGCTATGTCTTTCATGAACATTCAATATGAAACTGCTATTTTGGATGCAAATAAATCTGCACAAACAATAAAGGATCTTGAAACCAAAAATGAATTAATGTCGAACACTATTGTAAAACTCACAAATCGAGTAAACCAGATAGAACAACATGCTAGATCCAGCAATATTGAGATTCAATGCGTTCCAGAGAAAAAAACAGAGAATGTCGTCAGCCTGACTAAACAGCTCGCCTCGGTCATAGGCTGCGCCATTACAGATAATGATAGTTGCGCGATGGGTCGCACAGTGTGCTGGATTGGAGGGTTGAAATGCGACAAGACCTTGTCACTGTGAAGAAGGTAGACGTGCCATAGTGGTGAAAGTACTTTATTAAATGAAAATACTATATTCCACTACTATTCGAAGGGTAGCGAGTACTGTCTCTACCGAGGACTCTAAATACTGTCGTGTACCAGATCAGAATCGGAACTGACTTATCTGTCTTGTGTAAGATCAGAAAAGGAACTGACTTATCTGTCTTGTGTAAGATCAGAAAAGGAACTAACTTATTTGGACCCGTGTGGCCCTTTTATATGCGCCTGTGGCGTCGTTTTCACACGAGAATATTCTCGGGATTTCGGACCTTGAAACAGTACCCGCTACGCTATTGTTTATTAAAAACTTTACAAAATACATCTGGTGAGAAAGCTTGCACAAACTGTTAAAAGTAATTAACTATAGGAAAGGTACATTTTATGAGCACAGGCAACAAAACATTAGTTATAAAACAATAGACAATGGACCTTACTACGGCGTTCGTCTATAATCAATACAATGCGTGCCCGAATGTTCCGGACCGCCGTTAAAGTCCCTAACATCTGGCTACTTTCTAAAATTCTAAGTAATAGCTAAATAACCAAAATGGGTTCCAAAATTTCAATGGAAAAAATGTGGTTCCTTAAAATAACACGTGTCTAATTAAGCTGCACACGGATTGCCAAAGTAAACCGTGACTCCCCGAGGCCACGATCAATCGTCACTCAATTCAGCTCCCCGAGACTCCGTGATCAGTTTTTAGCAGCTTCGATCGACTTCAACAAGAAAAACAGTCAGAACAAATTGAACTCTTCTCATATTGGATTGGTGGAGCCTAAAAAACCTATCTACGTAGTGGAGCATCTGTCGGCGACCAACAGGGAAATCCATGCCGCAGCAAGAACTAAAGCTAGAGAATTAGGCTTCCAATTTGTGTGGATCAAAAGCGGTCGTATTTTAATGCGTAAAGACGCTACATCGGAACGTATAGTGATAAAAGATCTAGCAACCTTGGATAAGTTTAAATAAGTTTAACTTGGAGAAGTTTTTTATGCATGTTCATTGTATTGCACAAACAAAATTCAACTTCTTTAATATAGAGATTTACTATCAAAATGTAAGAGGCCTTCGAACAAAAACACACGATTTTTCCTGTAAAATAGCGACATCTAACTACGATATTGTAATTCTGACAGAAACTTGGCTTAATAATAGTGTTTGCGATAAAGAACTGTTTGATGGTAGGTACTTGGTCTATAGAAGAGACGGGGAGAGCTCGGGCTACCACTGGGATAGGGATGGCGGAGGTGTCTTGATTGCAGTACCTAAAAAACTAGTTTCAAAAAGATTACTGCATAGACAAAGTAATTGTGAGGATCTATGGGTATCAGTAGAAATACCGTGCGCCCACTCAGGGCAGCTCCACCGTCTCGATCTTTGTGCAGCCTACCTGCCACCACCTGTCTCTAAATCGATGTTGGAGCATTTTGTGGGTAATTGTAATTCTAACCATAATGAGTACACATGCATAGTGGGAGATTTTAATTTGAGAACTATAAACTGGAACGACCAAAACAATCCTCTGAAAAATCAGCATATTAGCAGTCTCGATCAACTTTTTATTGCTTTTACTTCAGTTAATAATCTCCGACAATGCAATAATGTTACCAACAAAAATGGTAGATTACTGGATGTTGTATTGGTGGACGTCCCAGGTTGTTGCGTTAGTAAAGCGGATCCTTTAAGTGTTGTAGACCTTCACCATCCTCCATTAGATATACAAGTAACGTTGACGGAATCACTCAAACTAAAATCTATGAAAAAAACAACTTTCATAAGGGCGACTATAAAGCAATAAACAAGCATTTGAAGGATAAGGACTGGGAGGAGTGTCTGGGATGTTGCAGTAGTGTTGACGAAATGGTGGAAGTTTTTTACAGCGTTATTGAATCAGCTATAAATACTTCTGTGCCAATCATCCGGAAACAAAGTATTAGGGTTCCACTATGGTTTGATAAGAAACTTCTTAAATTATTAAAAGAAAAAAAAACAAACTTCGTATTAGGTATAAAAAGTACAAGAATCCCCTTGACAAGCTATCACTCGGATTAATCTCTAAACGATGCGACAATTACGCAAAACAATGTTACAGTAGATACATCAAGAGTACGGAAGAATCTATTGCTAGATGTCCTAAAAATTTTTGGTCATATGTCAAGAACAAACGTGGTGGTGAAAGCTCATACCCAGCATCAATGACTAATGGTTTGACAACGTCGTCGGATGGAGATGGAATATGCGAGCTATTTGCTTCAAATTATGGCAGTATTTATATAGAAGTAACAGCATCGCCTTAAGGACAAAACTATGCAGCCTCCGAATACCTGGAGGTAATAGCCGCGCAGTCAGACAGTATTGCTTCGGTGGACATCAATTATGAAAATGTTGAGAAAAAGCTTAAAAGCCTCGATGTTACTAAGGGGGCAGGTCCAGATGATATACCGCCACTGTTTATTGTTAGGTGTGCACCTAGCTTAGCTGTTCCCCTAGTGAATATATACAGAGTGTCTCATTCAAATGGGTCAGTATGGGAAAGTCTGAAACTATAAGACATACGAAGATCTGTTCTGAGGAACCATGTCATCGATTTTAATAAAAAGAGAAACTGCATTCATACTTTTTAAAAACATCTGTACTCCGTTCGGGAATCGAACCCGGTTATTTTGAAGAAAAAAAACCTACACTATTTCTATTTAGATATCGATTGTGTAGGTCTTAAGCAGTAAATATCTGTATGAAACATGATGTCTAAAATGAATAGAATGCATTGTTTCCACATACACACATCAAAAGTGTCTAGGGATCAACATATATTTTTGCAATAACTTTTCTCCTGATTGATATTAATTAAAATTTTCTTTAAGGATTCATCGAATAAAGTGTTTTCGTTTGTCACAGTAACGATAAACCAAGTCACCTTTGCATTAATAAAGAAATTTGCCATTTTCCTAATAAAGGGATTTTTGACATTTGAACCACTAACATTAAAGTTCGAAAAAAAGACTGAAATAACAGTTTTCTTTAAAATTTTATTGGGTAACTTAAACAATTAATAATCCGTGTTTCTACCGCGAACACTGACAACACAAGAACATCGGTTTGGCATACTCAAAATGAGTTCATCCAAATCACGCTGTGGAATGGCCGCCCATGTTCGTTGCAACAACAAAAAAAGGTCTTCTTGCAACTGGATACCCTCCATATTCGGCAGAGCTCTTCTCTGTAGCATATCCCATGCATGCTCAATCGGGTTCAAGTCTGGCGACTGAGCAGGCCAGGGCAGGACATTGATGTTAGCTGCGGCGAGAGTCTGTCTTACAACTCTTGCGGTGTGCGGTCGTGCATTATCATGCATTAACTGAAATAAGGGACCGATTTGCACTTGTAGAGGAACGATGACGTCTGATACAATCGTCTCAGCATAAATTTGAGCGTTGAGGTTGCATCTGATCCAAATCAACTCAGTTCTTCCGCCGATCCAAATACCCGCCCATACCATGATGGTTCCACCACTATAAGGATGGACTTCCTGGCAGGATTTTAATCGCTGTTGGCGTCCAGGGGTTCTCCAGTTTCGTATACGTCTTGTATCCGGTCTCATACCAAAACGAGACTCATCAGAAAAGCACACGAAACGCCATTGTTCTTCTGCCCAATTTCTGTGTTCAAGAGCCCATTGATATCGAATCCTACGATTGTGTATTGCTATAGGTGGTACCCGTAGCGGTCTTCGGGAATGAAGGTTCACTTCATGCAAGCGGTTTCTGACTGTTTGGTCGCTAATTAATTTCCCTGAAGAGTGATGAAGCCTCACGAGTTGTAAGACAGACTCTCGCCGCAGCTAACATCAATGTCCTGCCCTGGCCTGCTCAGTCGCCAGACTTGAACCCGATTGAGCATGCATGGGATATGCTACAGAGAAGAGCTCTGCCGAATATGGAGGGTATCCAGTCGCAAGAAGACCTTTTTTTTGTTGTTGCAACGAACATGGGCGGCCATTCCACAGCGTGATTTGGATGAACTCATTTTGAGTATGCCAAACCGATGTTCTTGTGTTGTTAGTGTTCGCGGTAGAAACACGGATTATTAATTGTTTAAGTTACCCAATAAAATTTTAAAGAAAACTGTTATTTCAGTCTTTTTTTCGAACTTTAATGTTAGTGGTTCAAATGTCAAAAATCCCTTTATTAGGAAAATGGCAAATTTCTTTATTAATGCAAAGGTGACTTGGTTTATCGTTACTGTGACAAACGAAAACACTTTATTTGATGAATCCTTAAAGAAAATTTTATTAATATCAATCAGGAGAAAAGTTATTGCAAAAATATATGTTGATCCCTAGACACTTTTGATGTGTGTACTTCAATTTACTTTAGTAGGTGCTCGAAGTGACCACCCACCGCCTTTTTCAATACCGCCTCTGGACTATTTCTTGTGGGGTTACGTTAAGGATGAAGTGTACAAAACAAGCTATGACACCGTTGTAGACCTAAAAGTAGCCATACAGACAATTTTAACGCAAATTCACCACATGAAGATACAAAATGCAATTGTAAGATCGTTACCTAAACGTGTTGAATATTGTATTGAAAAAGGCGGTGGTCACTTCGAGCACCTACTAAAGTAAATGAAAGTATGTGGAAACAATGCATTTTATTTTTTTTAGACATCATGTTTCATACAGACATTTACTGCTTAAGACCTACACAATCGATATCTAAATAGAAATAGTGTAGGGTTTTTTTTTCAAAATAACCGGGTTCGATTCCCGAACGAAGTACAGATGTTTTTTAAAATGTATGAATGCAGTTTCTCTTTTTATTAAAATTGATGACATGGTTCCTCAGAACAGATCTTCGTATGTCTTATAGTTTCAGACTTCCCCATACTGACCCATTTGAATGAGACACCCTGTATAGGGCCTCAATACGATCTGGTCAATTCCCTAAAAAGTGGAAACAGGCGAAAGTAGTACCGGTTTACAAAAGTGGAGACCCTTGTGACGTAAAGAACTATAAACCAATATCCATCCTTTCCATTTTCGGTAAATTATTGGAATCGTTAATTTGCCCACATATTCAACGCTATTTTTCTAAGTTCTTGAGCGACCATCGTCACGGCTTTGTAAAAAACAGATCTACAAGTACTAATCTGGTGTCCTTTGTTGAAGGCTCATGCGAAGCCATGGATAAAGGTTTACAGGTTGATGTAGTTTATACGGATTTCAGCAAGGCATTTGATAAGGTTTCTCATAAACTGCTAGTTCAAAAACTAGCTACGTACGGGTTCACTGGTAGCCTTCTAAATTGGTTTGGTTCGTATCTAGCGGGTAGGGAGTTTTATGTGGTTGTCAATGGGTACCAGTCAGACAGGTATGCCATTGCCTTGGGTGTCCCTCAAGGTTCTCATCTAGGTCCAGTATTGTTTATTTATTTATTTATTTATTTATTTATTTATTTTAGGAAACTCAACAGTTTATTTATTACGTTACATGAGTAAAGAGGGTCCACCTCACTATCAATGCACAACCTAATGCAGATTGTGGAAGTTACTAACATATAAAAGTTAAGTCTACACACGCTGCACATTCATAGTGAAATGGTGACAATTATCACTTAAACCAATAACAGAGTTCCACGGCATTTATAAAACTATGTTAACTAAAATTTAGTAAACGAAAAGATTTAAAAAAGATTGAAAGGGTAAGAAATCACCATAAGATATACTATTACAGTTAAAGCTAAATCAGGGGAATAACAAAACATTAAGTTGTGTAATCTAAACACTGTAAGATTGAAACTACATTTCACAACTATAATTATGATGCTTTGCTTTTGAATTACTTACACCTTGCATAGTTATTAAAAAAACAAATGATATGAGTTGAGTTACGGTACAATTTGTGGTACAATTTGTCTACTAAACAAAATCTGCTTAATTTGTTTCCGATATGATTGTTTGGATAAGAGAAATATATCGACATTTTCAAAATACTCAGAGTATATGCGAGGCAGTCGGGTCATAACAGCATTTCTCCCATATTTTGTGCGGTAGCCCGGGATGCTGAGTAATTTTGTATGTCTGGTACGCGTTTTAGGGGTACAGAAATGTATACACGATAGCAGATCACTGCTGTCCAAGTGACCTCGGACGATATCAAAAAGAAAAAGCATGTCTAACATTTTACGCCTATCCACAAGTGGAAGTATATCGTAGTGTTTGCAGTCCAGAGAATAGGAATCATGACGTCTACGGGATTTGAAATTTAGGAACTTGACAAACTTTTTTTGTAGATTTTCTATTCTTTTAGTATAAACCTCGTATTGGGGTGACCATATTGGGCTACAGTACTCTAAAATGCTTCGAACGTAAGCATAATATATAATCTTTAGAGTATGGCAATTACTAAATGGTTTACTAATACGCATTACGAACCCAAGGTTTCGAGAGGCTCTATTGGTGATGGTTTCAACATGCCGGTCAAAAAGCAACTTTGAATCCAGCATCATTCCAAGATCTCTGACCAAATCGACCCTTTTGATCTCATTATGACTGAATCCATACGGATACCTAATTGGGTACTTGGAACGGCTGAAGCTAATGCATTGACACTTTGAGACATTGACAGTGATATTGTTTTGTTGATAATACCTGAATAATGCATCCAGATCACGCTGTATTAGTTCACAATCAAGTCTGGATTTTACACACATGTATATTTTCATGTCATCGGCGTACATGAGATGTTCCGCGGATTTGAAACACGCTTGAATGTCATACAGGTAAGCGCAGTAAAAAAGAGGACCCAGTAAAGATCCCTGGGGTACACCGGAGGGAATGTTCACGAAGTCTGATTTGAAACCTCCCATAACCACAGCTTGCGATCGATTCGACAAGTATGACTTAATCCATCTCAGTAAATCCCCATGGATCCCAAGCCTTTGTAATTTGGCCAATAAGATTATGTGATCCACACGATCGAATGCTTTTTCGAAATCCGTGTAGATCACGTCCACCTGGCCACCGGCTTCCATATTATGCAATACGTAGTTACAAAACGTGGCCAAGTTAGATGCGGTTGATCGTTTCCTAACAAATCCATGTTGGTTCTGGCCTATACCGTTTGAGATGACTGGATATATACTGTTGTAGATGATTTTCTCAAAAATTTTGCTAATTGTGTTAAGAATGGATATAGGACGATAGTTTTTTATATCTATCTTGAGCCCCTTCTTATGTACTGGAACTATATGAGCTGTTTTCCATAGGGAGGGATAGACGCACTCGGCTAAAGACTTTTGAAATAATAAAGCTATAGGATGTGCTAAACTTTTAGCGCAATTGTGCAAGAAAATAGGAGGCAATCCATCAGTACCAGAACCCTTTGTTATATCTAACGCGCGTAAGGTTTTAAGTACGGTGTATTTGGTGACAAAGAGGTTAGTTAGTACATTCGCTGAGTTCACTTCATTGTGGGTACTCGTAAAAGAGGAAGAGGTTGAAGATGGACTGGCGAAAACACTGTGAAAGTATTTATTAAATGCTGTGCAAATGTTATTACCAGAATCAAATGTCTCCTCATTTAAAATCATTGTTTTTGGGTATTGACTAACGCCTCTTTTATTTTTTACATAGGTCCAAAAGTGTTTTGGTGAATGGCTAATCGCTTTTTCTGTTCGAGTTATACAGCGTGGTGACGACAATGCGACAATAAATGAAATCACGGACACTGCTAGTTCCTAGGAATAATTCTAAACCATCAAAAAAGTCCTAACACCAAAATTAAAAAAAAATTAAAATCAAACAAACTAAATGGTATAAAACTGAAAACAAAATAGAACGCCCTTTAGAAACATTAGTTCACTAACCTGTGGTAAAAGTGGCAACAGCGCGCAGCGCGGTCTTGCAGCGACTTGATCTTTTGGCGTCATTATTAATGCTCAGTAAAATAAAAACAATAACACTGAATCACAGATTATTAACTGAATAATCAGGTAACTCTCACCAGGGCGTCATTTATTAATCAAATTATTAATCACAATCAGGATCACTATTCAATCACATAACTCAGTAGGTAGGTAAGTACCTACCTATGTCACTAAATTTTTCGTTTTTCGATATGGCCGCCATGAATACGAATACACAAATCGCACCGTCGGAGAAGGTTATTTTTAACGTTTGCTAAGAGGGTTTCATTTGCAGCCATGTCATTTAATTTATTAACAGACAATATTATCCTATCTTTTAACAAAAAACACGAAAACACAATAAAAACTAAGCGTTTAATTTCGCACATTCACTTAACTATTTAACTAAGTACCTAATACTATTATACGTGTCATAATTATGATCTTATCACTAAAATAAAGCGTCCAATTTCGCACTTATAATCAGTCGTTCGTTACAAAAACACACGAGCGGCGGCGCGGCGGGCAGCGCGGGTAGGTACTTGAAAGGCGGCGGGTAGGTACTTCAAAGGCGGCGCGAGCACCGATAATCCTGCCTGCGGCACTCGTGTGCGCTTGCACAAATCAATGACGCGTGGATCGTCACAGGATTACGGCGATACACTGACCAGTGACCGTGACCTAAATTTGTAGTTGCAAGTTTCGCGACAAGAAAGTGAAGTAATAAGCAAACGAAACTAGATTTATCTCTTTCGCACACACTAAATTTTCTATTGACATGAGTGCATAGCAACTTACTTCCGCGTGCGTTATTTTCTTATCGAACTCTGATGACATGACACGCTTTATGACTCTTATGACACGAGTTTAAGGCATAATTTTCACTAAATTAAATTTAAAAACTGATTTGGCGAAAGTTTTTAAGTAGGTTGCGAGTTGGCCACGTCACCACGTGTCTTTAATGTTTTGATGTTACCGATGCGGGGGTCGTTAACCTGTCAGTGCTTCCGTATTTACAGATACATCATGTAACAAATGTTAAAAAAGTAAAATCACCTCCCGTGACTAAACTACTGGATATTTTCAAATGATTTTTTGTATGTAGACTGGGAACGTCCTTAAGTATACGCAGTTTCATTTATTGTCGCATTATCATCACCACGCTGTATAGCTTTGAAAAGATGATTCCTCAACATTTTGTTGTCGGGAACGTAGCAATGCAAATTCATAGTAGTCCCTGGGATTACCATATTTTTTCCACCGTTTATGCAACTTAGCTTTCTCACGAATGATTCCAATAAGTGCACGACTGTACCAAAAAGGATATTTATGTATTTTCGGTTTTTTAACTAAGGGAATGAAACGCTCCACGGCAATTTTAATTTCTGAGTAAAACGACTCAACTGCAACGTCAACGGATTCAACAGACAATTTGTCATCCCAATTTATCCTGGCAAAGTGCTTATTTAGTTCTTCATAGTCTCCCTTAAAATAATTACGACGAGGTATGTATACTTCCTCTAGAGGTGTTAAAAATAATTCAGTAGCCGTTATGATAAGAGCCGGATGATGAGAGTCTTCTTGGAGTAAGGGATCGTCGATACTACCAACAAGGAGGGGTATAGTTGAAAAGCATAGATCTAAAATCCTGTTGTTAGTATTTACGATAAGGTTGTATTGGGATAAACCAAGAACGCTTAGTTCATCTGCAAAGGAAGCAGCAGCAGTTCTTGTTTGCAGCGAGCTATTATTCAAAATAGAATAACCTTCATCATTCCATGCTAAACAAGGTAGATTGAAGTCACCAATAAGAATAAAGCTATGATCACTATTTACAGCCATTATTTCGGTTATAGCTTGTCCAATATTATTCAGGAACAGCGGGATGCCAGATACATCGGGTGGCAGATACACAAGAAGAATATGCAAGTCGTCCCTAATACCAACGCTTTGAGATGAGAGTGTAACATGCAACATCTCCACACCCGTACACTGAAAGTCTTGGCAGCGTCTAGAATTAAATTTACGATTGACACACATCATAACACCACCACCAGTCTTTTTACCAGTTAATTTTAGATCACGGTCTTGCCGGAATATTTGATATCTGTCATCGCACAATTCACTGTCAAAAATGTCATCCTGCAACCATGTTTCCGTAAAGATTAAAACGTCATACCTAGAGCGTAAGATACTGTTATGCAATTCCAATACCTTAGTCCTCATCCCTCGAGCATTTTGGTAGTAAAAACTTAACTGTGTACTAGTCATAAATAAATATTAAAAAAAAAAAGACACAAGTGGGTAGCATGATGGTGAGGAAGACATCGATTTGAGAAGGGACGGTTACAACGGAATGTGAATGAAGCGCGAGAGGAATAAATAACAATAGTCACCATGATAAAACCATGCTTCTGTACGACATCCGAGCGATAATAAATAATTAGTTCTGGTCTGCTCAAAAGATAACAATATCTTCGACTGCACACGCATAGAGAGTAGGTGATGAAAACTATATCCAATATTAAGCATAAACCTACGATCATTGTGCCGTAACTCACTAGTGCAAGTATGTAAAACTTATAACTGAAGTAAAGAAAACAAAAAAAGTAAAATCGTATAAAATTAATGTTTATAACATTTAATTCCGAGGCACTAATAATTATGTAAACATCAACCAAATATGAGTCTATTACTGACCAAAATTGACACATTGTAACTTTTCTATCAAATAATTTATAATACCACATAAATGTTATGATAAAATATCGATAAAAACATGTTAAAACAGCATACGTTGGATTTTGAGGTTTAAGTGAGTTTATATAACATATCAACATTACGGATGAGTATTGTATTAGTAGTTTCAGACTTCCTCACGAAGATACGTCCTCCACGCACCCACACATATTTGTATTTCAACTCCTTTGCGCGTTTACGAGTAGCAGCATGCAAGTTTTTATTTTCCGGTGACAGATGCTCAACGACGAACACAGGACTTTTTTGACTCGTGCCATATCCCAAGTCATGGGTGTTTAACTTGTCTTGGGAATTCTTTTTATTATATGTTAAGACAGCAGATAAAAATGAATCACGGGTACGGGGTGAGTTAAACTTAGTTAAAATGGACCGCGGACGGGTACTGTCTTGATTCAATTTTGCAATTCGTGCACAATAATGTATATCATTGTCGTTGATGGGCAAGCTCACAGTTCGGCCGATTTGCTTAACGATATTTACAACATTCTCAGATTTATGTTCCGGAACACATTGCATTTCAATGTTGGAGGCCCGTGACAGTTGATCAATTTGAATGAATTTTCCCTTAATCTCGGATAATTCATAGTGCAGTAACTCGTTATCCTTCCTCAATTGGCTGATTTCAGTTCGATATGTGACGTTGTCACGTTTTAATTTGTCAAATTCATCACTAAGAAAATTCATAGAATCCTTAAAAGATGTTACTTGGTCGTTGATTTCCTTTAAATTAGCTGATATTGACATTTTAAACTCGCCTATGGTATCCTGCAGCGCATTACGCATTTCTTCACGTATGATATCTCTTATCTCTGAGCGCAGGGGTTCCGAAGATTGACTTATACACGTTTGCAAGGCCTCTGGCCTGTTTTGAGTTATCTTACGACGAGTGACATTGAAGGTGGCTTCTGCCATAGATGTAGGCGTAGATGGACGCACTGGTGTATTAGAGTTATCGCTCTTTGGCCGTTTACTTAGACACTGAGGGCATACCCAGTTAATCGGAGGCTCTAAATCCTGATTGTCTGCTTGCGAGATGTTGACACAAAGCTTATGGTAGCTTTTATTACAACGGACACATTTTATAAAGATATTGTCAGTAATATCCGTATTACATGCCACACAGGATAGCATACTGAGACTAAGACGGTTACTTAGTACAGGCGCACTCGCTGTTATGTTAGACTGAGACGGCAATTGTGGTCAGGTTACTGTCTCTTACCGTAGCGGTGAGGTGCGTGGCACCCCGCTCGCTCAGTCAAACCACCAATTTTATTCACTTATTCAGCGCTGGAACGATTCTGCGTCGTCGGAGAGTTGGTAGCACTGTCAGCGACCTCACTTACGCGTACACAGGACTTTCATCGTTCAATAGTTCGCACAACCGTGAGAATTCCGTGCACACACGAATTAGTCACTATGACCGGCACTTTTCGATAGAATTAATTTTTTGTTTATTTTGCTAGAATAGCACTGCAAACAATTATTGGCCGATAAACAGTTCACTACACTTAGGTTGATTGTAAGAAAAGTAGTTTCTACAGCTGATAAATAAATTTTATGAGGTGAAATTACTATGGGCACAACTACTGGTTTCGGGCGCGTTCCATGTTGATGACAGACTCTCGCCGCAGCTAACATCAATGTCCTGCCCTGGCCTGCTCAGTCGCCAGACTTGAACCCGATTGAGCATGCATGGGATATGCTACAGAGAAGAGCTCTGCCGAATATGGAGGGTATCCAGTCGCAAGAAGACCTTTTTTTGTTGTTGCAACGAACATGGGCGGCCATTCCACAGCGTGATTTGGATGAACTCATTTTGAGTATGCCAAACCGATGTTCTTGTGTTGTTAGTGTTCGCGGTAGAAACACGGATTATTAATTGTTTAAGTTACCCAATAAAATTTTAAAGAAAACTGTTATTTCAGTCTTTTTTTCGAACTTTAATGTTAGTGGTTCAAATGTCAAAAATCCCTTTATTAGGAAAATGGCAAATTTCTTTATTAATGCTAAGGTGACTTGGTTTATCGTTACTGTGACAAACGAAAACACTTTATTTGATGAATCCTTAAAGAAAATTTTAATTAATATCAATCAGGAGAAAAGTTATTGCAAAAATATATGTTGATCCCTAGACACTTTTGATGTGTGTAGTTTAGCAATAGCAATTAACATGCTAAGACTGAAGAATTCACATGCTAATGAAATTTATGCGAAATCGCATTAATTGCCATCACTAGTGTTGACAACAACTCTTCATAACAAAAACTGTCCTAATTCAGCATTCTGCGACCCCATACAAAAAAATCTCCACGTAAAGACATTGTTTGTGTAACTGAGAAAAGCAACCTTACCCATTCCAGTAGGTTCAATTATTTTTTTGCTCCTTCATTGTACAACAAATTGAAAAAAATACTCTCTATTTACCAACTATCTAGCTGCAAATGTAAAAATCTAATAACTAAATGGCTTCAGGGGCTGACCTACCAAGAGACGGAAAACCTCTTAACTACAATGGTGTAGTATACTTACCATACGCCAATACACACAGACACACATACACATAACTAAACGCATTTACACCCACACTTATACATCTATTACTCTCACTCACAAGCGCATGCATACAAAGAAAATTTTCCATTAGTTTTAATTTCTTTTTTGTTCTCTCACATTGTTAATAAATTCTTCTGGATTGCAAAAGAAAGAAAAAAAAAATGAAATTCGTGAAATTATTATTCTACTAAAGATTTATAAGGGAATGGGACTGGTATCTTTAACACAGGTTACTTAGTAATCTAGCTAAGATGCCAGTTGCGATCCGTATTGTGACTAGCTACGAACACTGTTAATATTGTAACTATTTAATCTTAAGGTTTTATACTGTGAGAACTAATAAAGCTTATTATTATTATTATTATTAAATTCTAGAACATTTGCCTTTAGTGCTAAAAAAAAATATAAGTAAGATTATAGCGGTTTCTTTCTTATACGAAATAATTATCTGTACCCGTGTCCACCAAACCTCGTATACTAAGTATATATTAAATGGATTAACAGCCGCATGAATCAATCGAAGGTTAAGCTAAGCTTGCAGAAGTCGTTCCGTAGGTGAGTGACCATTTAGTAGATCGAGACCCCTCCGTGCCTCGGAAACCATGCTACGCCGTTGGTCCCGGTCACAAATCATAGAAAGAAGATTATTCGTAAACTGCATGGCGCGTCTGCCTGACGCTTCATGTAAAACACTCATCATAACTCTGTAATCATCCGGTTAGACAGAAAGCCGACTCCAATATAGGGAAAAGGCTGGGCAGAGATTAAAACTAAATTATCATTTAGCGGACTACTGCTTTGATTGACGAAATAACCGTCACTGACTAGAACTTAGCTGAATAATTTCATTAGCTTTATAATTTAACTAAAATCTATTTCAATTTCTTTATAATCAAGAGATTGTAAATATATAATCCATTAACTCTTCAAGTGTTCAAAAGCTTGTGTTTATTCAACTATCTAGTATGAATAACGATGAGATACAATATTTTATGATAATTTCAGACTTACACTTGATGTAGCAACAACACCCATACCCTGTAATAAAACGAAGTCACAAAGTTTATCCTCGTAATATGCTTATTTCTCACAGTACACGTCTCTGATGGTATATTTCTGACTTTGCACGAGGGCGGGGCACGCATTATGCAGTTATATTTTACGCTTAGAGTAAAGCAATTGTATTTAATCAGTAAGGATTACGCCCGGTTTATGCACGATTTTTACAACTCGTCACGTCGTTAAACAAAATATTGATTTAATAAACTGTACGAACAAGAAAGCCTGCGTCTCTACTTTTTAACCCAATTCTAAAAACGAGGCGGTAACATGTATATTCGACAGTATGTACTTTATACCGTGTTGCGAGCTCGCTCCTGCTCTCTGTATTCTCGGTTCTCACGTATTAAGCGTTACATTTTTCTCTCTACATTCGTATGCCCTTTGTTAATATCTATGGCACTTAGTTGCTTATTCTTTACTTGATTCTAAGATCTTTTTTCTCGAAAAACGCTTTTTGTCCCTATTGTATTTTTCAAGTTCTTCAGTTGCTTTTCGTTTCATAGGAAGAGATTTTTAATAAAAAATCTCCTTCATCGACAGACTTAAGACGCCGTCTACGAAATCCAAACGGACTGAATTAGGTATTTGACTCGCTCACGCACACATGCGGGAGCGCTCGGTCGCATGTGTGCGTGAAGCCAGAGTCGTTGCTGGCCAGTACGGCGATTAAACGTTTTTGATCCTTTGATATTTTTTACATGTCTTTTAGTCTCTTAGTTTTGTTAATTAAAATAAAAAGTCTGGTAGTATTAAATTAAGCATTTATTTATTAAAATGTACAAGTTTTGAGATCCATAGAACGGCATTTTCAACGGTCGATAATTTCTGGAAGCATGCACTTGTAGTAAAAATTAACAAGCCGATTTTTTATTTTGGTTTCCCAGAAATTGTCGTCTCTCGTCTCTCTCTTGATAATTGCAGTTTTCAATGGAAAGTCTGGGCCCGTCCACACAGCAAACAAACAAATATCTAAAATTCTTGCTCTTTCCGGCCCATACTTGAATCTGTAAATATGAAATTCTTAATTTTAGACAATCATAAAAATGTTACAAAAACATGTTTGCAACGGCGAGCTTAATTCTACAGGGTGTTTTTAAAATCGTGGGCAACATTTTCACAGGTTGTTTTACCCATGAATATGATCAACTTTCATTATGGGACCAACGCGGAAATTGCGAAAAAAAAATAGCTTTTGCATACAACAGCTTAATACCTAATCGACTAAAATGTATGAAACAGCTGATATTTTTTTTTCGCAATTTCCGAGTTGGTCCCATAATGAAAGTTGATCATATTCATGGGTAAAACAACCTGTGAAAATGATGCCCACGATTTAAAAAACATCCTGTATAGAGAGATCTCTTTCAGTCCGACAAACCGCACATGCCAATTGCACAATACATTTTCAGATAGGATTAGTAAGCATAAAAGTTAAAAAAATATCCTAATAATAAATGATAACACTTGTTGGGGGGCGTCCATTAATTACGTGAGGTGTTTATTTAAATTTTCTGTCCCTCCCTCCCCCCTGGTGAGATGTCATATGATTTTATTCAACCCCCACCCCCATCCCCCAATCGCACGTGAGATTTTTCAAAATGTGTGTTTCTTACGTAAAAGCATTGGATTGTTATTGTAAAAAGAAAAACAAATTGCTTCATGCTTTTATTTACGACTAGTTAAGACTAGTAATCAATATTGCTGAGAGGTTAATTATAAGTGTAATAAAAATTTAACAATAGAATACTTAAATCGTAACTGCTGTGATTAAAAAAAGAATATCTACTCTAATTCAGTCCACGGAGAATCATGCGCGGTCTCAAGAGAGATTATTGGAACCAACATGTCCATATGATTTGGTATAAAACAAATATGGTGGTTTGACAGTCAGTAGTTTTATAGCGTCAAAGTATGAATGAAATTATTTTTCTTTCGAACGAAATAGTGAATGATCATAATTGTATTACGATTTTTAGGCTTAAGATTAAATCTTGAATTTTCATTTTGACCTCATTTTTGTAATCAGCGACCCCGAAAACCATGAAAACGATACCCGTGACGGAAAAACTAAAAATTTGCCTCGGCGCCATCTTGAATTCTCATTATAAGCTCATTTTCGTAATCAGCGATACCGAAAACTACGAAAACGACACCAATGACGTAAATACCAACAATTTTCGTCGGCGCCATCTATGAGTTGCATTTTAACCTAATTTTCGTAATCGGCGACCCCTGAAACCATGAAAACGACACCCATGACGGAAAAACCAAAAATTGCCCTCGGCGCCATCTTGGATTTTCATTTTGAGCTCATTTTCGTTATCAGCGACCCCAAGAACCACGATAACGACACCCATGATGAATAAACCACAAATGTTACTCGGCGCCATCTTCGATTTTCATTTAGACCTCATTTTCATAATCAGCGACCCCGAAATACATGAAAACGACACCAATGACGAAAAACCCAAAAATGTCCACCTTCAATTAATAGCAAGCGTGAAAATCTAAATGACGTGGTCATCAACTTTTGATGCTGACTGTACATTCTGGATTAAATGGACCAAAAACGTATATTTTTTTTTTGTTATATCAGAAAAAAAATGCGTGATATTTTAATCTGGAGAGAGGGGGAGTATCGGCGATACTCCCCCTCTCTCCAACGTAAGATTAGATGAGATTTGACTCGACCCCCCCTTTAACATCTCACGTATTTTATGAACGCCCCCTTGCGTGGAAACGTAACACACAAACAGAAATACGGTGGCATTTATAGTATTATTATTGACAAATGGTACGTACGTTTTGTAGGTACCTACTTATATTAAAATACATGAAACGAAATAAGGTACTCAAAATTATAATAACAAAACACTTATCTACACTATCACTTATTGTATTTCAAACGCATGTTTAAATCAACACAAAATATTAAAAAAAAATAATAACTTACCAAAGTATCGAAAACTCACGTCGCGCTATATTCGTCTGTAGCCAGCGGCACCGGCGCGTCGTGTTTCGTATTCACCCGGTGCGATTTTCGGAGCGCAGAGCGATACGTCCACTCACTGGAAGCGCTCGGCGCGGACTGCTGAGTCCAGACTTGCGTCGAGTATTATAACGCGAGATTTAGGTTGTTTTAAAAGATTTTTAATTGCCAAAACTATTTATTTTTTTGCATTTTTTTTTCGGGAAATGGATTGCTTTTTCTCTGAAGTTTATTTATGTTTTTTTTTAATTTTATGAACGAGAGTTCTAAGTAACCGAAATCATAAGCAATTCGTTACCCATTTTCTCTAAAATTGCACTAACTTCAACATTTTTTTACTCAACATTTTTATATGAAAGTGGTAAAAAGTGATCCATACATCTTATAGATGACTTTCACAACAAAACATTGTATTTTTTCCATACCGTTTCACCGTCAAAACAATTCGTTAATATGTCATATTCTAAACCACTTACAGCTAAATTTCACTTCACGTTAGCCGGTTTGAGGTCGATTAATCAAAATTATATAATAAAAATAAAAAAGTAGCTCACGTAAAAGATTATGATTGAAATGATCTTTCATACTGTGCATTAAAATTATAGAAATACAGTATTTTAACTGTAAAATCACGACTGTAAGATCACGTAAATCAGCAAAATCGGTAAAATTTCGTGTACGGTCTCTTAAAAGTACAGATTAAACATAGTTTCATCTAGAGACGCATCATCTTAAGGAGTTAGAAAGAAAGAAAAAGCATTTATTTGGCACGACTGAGGTACTCGTTAAAAATAAAAATAGGTACAAAAGAAAAGAATGAAACTGACAAAATGACAATAAAAATGACATTAAAAATAAACAAAATAATGTGCCTTGCGATTGCGACAAATAGGTCCAGTTCAGCAAAAAAGCCAGCAACTAGTGCCTGACGGTGGTTTTCAACCGGACCTACGTTACTTTATGGAACACACAACTGTCGTGCTGACTTCGGTGTATTGGTGGATTCATGTAGGTTATACCAGGGATTTCGAGTATATTTACCTGGTATTCCTGATTTTTAGATTCGTTACCGTCCTTCATTCTATAACACAGTTGGCATATTGCCCTCTAGAATTAGTTATCTTGTATTTTTGTTTAGCTTCACCTTATTTTTTGCGATATTTTTGGGACGTGTTTAATATAGACGGCTTACCATTGAATTTTGAAGTTAATATTTGTTGGCACATCGAAATCTACGGACTAAAATTATGTCCCCATGACATATTTCCTGTAAAAAATAAATGCATGATTGCGGTCTGGCTGAACTCCACTATCTGTCTGTTCTAGTATCTGCTAGAATTCCGAGTAACATTGAGTTTATTTATTGTTACAATTTATTACTACCTATTTGGGACAAATAGCCGGACGCGTCTATGGTTTTCTGTACTGTCATTTTGACTTCTTGGCCAATAATGTGAACGTCAAAAACGAACACCGGGGACTGGTGATGCAACTATCTTGTAAAAAAGAGCAAATGTCATCTAATGGCTAAAGTGCGCATGCAGCTACGTGCTCGGTGGACGTTACGACGTTATAATATACCTAGGTTACGATAGAAACCTAGACGAATTACACGAGTACTCGAGCAGTACTGGTTTCTCCAGATGACAAAAAATGTTTACAAGTTTATCGACTCTTGCATAGTGTACTCTTGCAAGACATCTCAGAGGCACAACAAATAAGATAAGTAATTTTACTTCCCATCCCTAAAGTTTCTGTACCATGGCACACCATACATATAGATATTACTGGAAAACTTAGTAGCAAGAGTGGTAGAAAAAAATATGCTTTTGTCATCATTGATACTTTCACAAACTAAGTCCTTTTTTATTCGTATCGTTTTATTGGAGCTTGTGCTGTAAAAGCCTTAAAGAAAGCTGTTGGAATCCCAACGCTAAAATAGTAACATCGCGAAAACTCTAGCGTATCCGCTTTGGTGGTCATATTTGATTGCTATACTCTTTCATTGACTCACAAGCCCGGTCGCGATCGGACCAGAACGCCTCGTGCTTCGACCTTACATATTGATGGTGATTTTATCGGATTTCGTGAGAATACAACTCATTACAAGAACTGGCAGTTTCCTTTTTACATCCCTGTTCAGCTTCTCTAAGAAAAGAACAACGGATCAGAGTAGGTGTTATAATTGGTCTTTACCTATGAAATTGCCGTTTTGTATGAAAAAATTTAAACGATTTTTTTTTCATGTATTTTTTATTTGTATTAATCGAAGTAATCACCCATGCAATCAATGCATCTTTGCCAACGCAGTGGCAGTTTATTGATGCCCTTCTTAAAGAAATCAGCTGATCAAAGTCAAAGTCAAAGTCAAACCATTTATTTCAATTAGGCCCCAATAAGGCACTTTTGAACGTCGAAAAAAATTAACATTAAAAATGATTCTAGTTGCCCCTTCCAAAAAGTAGATTTGTATGGAGAAGAATGGGCAATAAATTCCATACTTACTCTTTTAAAATAGATTTTACACTAAATAGATTTTACAAAGATTGTACTATACTAAGATAGGTTTAAGCAAAAAAATAAAAAAATAAGCAATGGAGTTGATAATTACATGATTAAGTTGGTACAGCTAGATACATTGTGCTCACATATTTACAAATGTAATAACATTTGCAACTTGGAGAATGTCTGCTGTGCAGTATGTCGCGTGTTGTCGTGCAGGAGCAGCGGAGACAAGCGATTGACCAATGCTGGTTGGAGATGTGCCAGCTTCTCCATCATTGTGTTCAGTTCTTCACAGTACACATCTGCAGTAATGCTCACCCCGTTTGGTAAGAAGCTGTGATGAATCACACCGGCGCTAGACCGCCAAACGAAAACAAGTAAGTTTAAGTAAGTTTAGGTAAGTTTTCGTTTAGGGCATTGCTTAGGTGCCGAAACAGGATCCAACCAACTTGCTAAGCGCTTGCGGTTTTCTAACAGAATCCATTTTTCATCGCAGGTAACAATGCGGTTCAAAATTCCTTCATTTGTGTGTCTGTTGAGCAGTGCAAGGCACGTCTCGACGCGTACTTCGCGCTGGCGATCGTTGAGTTCGTGGGGTACCCATTTGTCAAACTTTTTTACCTTGCCAATTTGACGCAAATGGACCAATATTGTTTTGACGCTAACGTAGAAAGCTGCTGCTAATTCAGCTGTAGATTGTGTATCATCAGCTTCCACAATCGCCTTTTTCGACCAAAGTCTTCGTCGAGGTATTTTTCAGGTCGAAATTTCCAGAACGGAAGCGAGCAAACCAATAACAGGTGGTGCGTTGGTTTGTAGTGTTAGCTCCGTAAACGTCGTTGATGTTGCGTGCCGCTTGTGTCGCGTTGCTGCCACGACGGTACTCATATTCCATAATTACTCGAATTTTTAACGTATCCATGATGTCAAAAAAGATTGAAATGCGATGAAAATGTAACACTAATCAATAAACAAATGACTACTTTTGAAAAAAAAACATGTTTTTAAAATACACACATCAAAAGTGTCTAGGGATCAAGCATTTTTATGCGGATTTCTTGAGATTGAGATGTGGCTTTGTAATAAATTTATGATTTTATAAATTTATATGGATCCTTTTTGGTGCATTTCATAATTTGAATCAGGAACTGTGAATCAAATTCGAGTAAAAGATGAAAATCAGCTGTCAATATTTTCCCTATAAAAACATACAACGCATTGAAGACATTATTAGTGCTACTGTTTCCCTACTACTGATTAAAACCAACGTTATTATGGAGCGGCGACGTCATTTAAGCAGGGCAGAAATGCTCAGAGCCGTGGGAATGATGGAAGCTGGTTCCCGGCAACGTACTGTGGCTTTAGCTCTGAATACAAGTCAGAGTGTTATCAGTCGACTTTGGACACGTTACCGAAGCACTGGTACCGTGGCTGCGCGCCATGGAGGACGGTATCGCTGCACCACACGGAGACAAGACCGATACATTCAAATCTTAACTCGAAGAGCTCCAACAATAACCGCCATGATGTTAGCCGTGAGGCTTCATCACTCTTCAGGGAACTTAATTAGCGACCAAACAGTCAGAAACCGCTTGCATGAAGTGAACCTTCATTCCCGAAGACCGCTACGGGTACCACCTATAGCAATGCACAATCGTAGGATTCGATATCAATGGGCTCTTGAACACAGAAATTGGGCAGAAGAACAATGGCGTTTCGTGTGCTTTTCTGATGAGTCTCGTTTTGGTATGAGACCGGATACAAGACGTATACGACACTGGAGAACCCCTGGACGCCAACAGCGATTAAAATCCTGCCAGAAAGTCCATCCTTATAGTGGTGGAACCATCATGGTATGGGCGGGTATTTGGATCGGCGGAAGAACTGAGTTGATTTGGATCAGAGGCAACCTCAACGCTCAAATTTATGCTGAGACGATTGTATCAGACGTCATCGTTCCTCTACAAGTGCAAATCGGTCCCTTATTTCAGTTAATGCATGATAATGCACGACCGCACACCGCAAGAGTTGTAAGACAGACTCTCGCCGCAGCTAACATCAATGTCCTGCCCTGGCCTGCTCAGTCGCCAGACTTGAACCCGATTGAGCATGCATGGGATATGCTACAGAGAAGAGCTCTGCCGAATATAGAGGGTAGTCGCAAGAAGACCTTTTTTTGTTGTTGCAACGAACATGGGCGGCCATTCCACAGCGTGATTTGGTTGAACTCATTTTGAGTATGCCAAACCGATGTTCTTGTGTTGTTAGTGTTCGCGGTAGAAACACGGATTATTAATTGTTTAAGTTACCCAATAACATTTTAAAGAAAACTGTTATTTCAGTCTTTTTTTCGAACTTTAATGTTAGTGGTTCAAATGTCAAAAATCCCTTTATTAGGAAAATGGCAAATTTCTTTATTAATGCAAAGGTGACTTGGTTTATCGTTACTGTGACAAACGAAAACACTTTATTTGATGAATCCTTAAAGAAAATTTTAATTAATATCAATTAGGAGAAAAGTTATTGCAAAAATATATGTTGATCCCTAGACACTTTTGATGTGTGTAAAATTAACTTGAAATTAGAATTCTTAGCCAAACAAAAATTATTTTGATTTGAAATGGCCAGTACTGCAGAACGGTAATTTCATTGGTAAAGACCTAATATTAGTGCAGAATTTAAACAGTTTTGCACTGATCATAACGCAAAACTATACATCTCAGATCAACCAGTTCTGCTAAAGCCAACAGTCAGGTAGAAACGACAATGCACCTTGAAAAACTTGCTCACTGTTATTGAGAATTACTCAAACAAGGTTGGGAGAGAGCAAGGCGAAGTACACTACGAGTAATTGTACTTAATAAGTACTCCCACGAGAAGTTGCATGCGGGGTACCTAGAGGGTTTAAAGGACTAGTAGATTTTTTTTTACAACCTTGATCAAATACGAGAATGACGTGTCGGCGTTTGATGAATATTACATTGACTGAATAAAGTCTTTGGACACCAAAAGTCAAACATGTTTTCATGCTAGTGAAGAGACCTTGACTGCCGGTTAAATAACTGGTTGAGAGGGTCTAGCACGCCTGGACCCGGTTAAGTAAATAGATGAAGGGGCCTAGGACGTCCGGTGTATCTGCAGTGGTAATGATTTCCTATTAGTCAGAAAGGGTCAAACGCATGTAAACGAGTATCTATATTCAAAATTACGACGAGAAAACCCATTCTTTGTGGATTTTTAGTGTCTTTCTTAGAGGGGTTTTGCTCTTAGAGAGTAAAACTGTTTTCTTACCTGGTTAACGAAATGTCGAAATCTAATAAGTTTAATTTTTTTTTGTTTTTAAATTCTATTTTTGGCCGAGTTTTTAATTTATACATGGTGATGCAATTTTCGTTTTTGTAACTTATAAACTTTATCTTTCTTTACCAACTTCACTTTGGAATGAAAGTATGGCTTGTTACGAGATAAGTTTTATTTAACGAAACATAATATGCGGATTTGATGCTTTCTCTGTACTCTTCTTAGTATCATTTAGAAGTTTGGCAATACCGCGTGCGTCTTTTGTTCCTGCCTGTACAGTCACGTCCTGTTGATTAAGTTGATCAAGTAAATATTCAGCTGGCTCGGCGCAATAATCCACGAGTTTGTGATGTGTAGTTGCCCAGATTGAACTCTCTATATCATTTTGGGCATACTCTTTAACTCCTCTTTAGAAGAGAAGCAAGCATCGGATGGTCTTGTGGACCAATTTTAGTAAAGTAAGCATCGTCAATTACCCTGGCCCATGGAACAGTCATATCTACATCGTTAAGAGACTGGTACTTCTTGAGGACTTTTATGATTAATTTGACTTGTACTGACGCTTCAGTAAACCTGTTATCATCTGAGCTTTGGATTTTGTGACAGCTCTTAGCATAGTCAGTGCAGTAAAATTAAGCAACTTATATAATATGAGAGTCTCAAGTGTTGGAGCACTTCTGATTGGGGAGGAGTGAGTGTCAAGCAATCGTGATGCCCCCAAAGTAGAAAGTTTTCCTTACAGAATGTCCAAATAATACGAGAAACAGAATTTAAATGGGCACGAAGTTCAAGATAGATAAACTGATATTAAATAAAAAAAACAATGTACTTTATACTTACAAATGTTAGACAGGAGGATGAACGACACTGTATGTATTTTTTCAATGCATTAGAATTTTCGTAGTCTTTCAATATTTAAATCTAAAACGGATAATAGTACAGATAAAATATCTTACAAGTGCTTCACATCCACGCCCAATGCACTGAAATTAATTTAATTTAATTATGAATTGAATTTTGTTAAACAGGTGTCGTAGTCAGCCATTTTGCACGCCGGACGATAGCTAATTTATTCTTTAAACGAGACTTTTTATTACATATATTATCTGCCGATGTAATTGTTTAACCACATATTCACGAATGACCTCGTATTCGATTTCTTGTACTGAAAATGATTGCAATTAATGTTGGCAAGGATAAGTAACTTTTAGAATTGTTTTGGGTAAACGCAGTCTCAGATCAGTTACTCACTTTAGACATGCAGACGTTCAACATACCGTCGCACTGAAATGTAATAGGATGCACAGCTTAATTTTAATATAATATTACAACCATACCGGGTGTCTAGTAAGTAGGCTTCGTTGCCACTATTACCATTAATAGTTCCATGGTGGAACTATTGATGTTTTTTTAATCACTAGTTCTATTTTAAAAGAATCTGAAAATAATGATACTAAACTAATGGTGATTTTTTATCACTAGTTCCACGTTATTATTTAAGGCACTTGTGATTTTTTTAGGGGTGTAAAACACTAAAGGTAAAAACGCTTAGGTTTTATAATGAGTTTATTCAATAGAATCAACAAAAAAATATTTTTTCAATAAAAAGTCGTATTCAGTATGGAGATTAAACAATAGTATTTGTAAAGGAGGGAAAGTATATTTCAAGATGCCCAATTTCTCAGATGGGATAGCGTTCAAAGTCAAAGTTAAATCGTTTATTTCAATTAGGCCCAAAACTGGCACTTTTGAACGTTATGCTTACAAATTAAATAGATAAAGAGAATGATTGTAGTTGCACATTCCAAATGGTAGTTTTGTATCAATTAGAATGTGTAAGAAACTCCATACTTACTCTTTTAAAATTGGTTTACAATCTCTTGTATACAACAATCAGATTATATGTGGGGACGATGCACCTAGGATAATAAGAACTATACTGAGATACGTTTATAAAAAATGAGCATATAGCTAACATACATTACATTTTCATAAATAAATTGACAAGGCATTGTCAAAATATTGACTTTTTAAAAAAGTTCCCTAAGAGATTCGCGACTCGGCGATAGATTATAAATGGCTCTAACAGCTTGGACCAGTTAAATCCTTCTTGGGAGGTGAATAGTTGTCCAACCCCCTTTATTTTTGAGATCAATTGCAAAATTACTTATTTTGTGAAAAATGGACTTTAAATCATTCTGCCCCTCCAACGGGGCACTCAGATACAATACTTGGAGCACTTTTATACAGAGTGATAATAGGTTGAAATTAGTATAAATGATATCACGTTTATCAGATTATAAAATAATACTTTTATTGCCTTCTTGAGATCGTAATCAGTCTTACATTTTTATCATAACAAAATACTTTTTTC
This sequence comes from Euplexia lucipara, assembly GCA_921972225.1. Taxonomy (NCBI): domain Eukaryota; kingdom Metazoa; phylum Arthropoda; class Insecta; order Lepidoptera; family Noctuidae; genus Euplexia; species Euplexia lucipara. Next base: position 14,752,110 of record OV179142.1, on the reverse strand, counting down.
TTAACTAAACTTACAATGTATTTATCAAAATAGGATACTTTCCATTCGTTTAATAAAAATTAACTCACAAAATAAAGAACAATTATAAAAATCTCTAAGGTTATGAATACATAGATGATGTCCGAGCAGTGCCTTTCGAAAAATTTGGTTTAGGCAAGTGTAAAACCACATCTCTGAAATCAACACTTGCTTTATCTTCTACGCCTGGAAAAACAAACACGACCCTTGGATTTCTTCTGAAAAAAGACACTTGGTAATCAGTCAAATTGTATTTAGAAATGACTTAGGCCACATAACGAATGATGGATTTCTTTTTTTTCAAATTTTTTGAGAAGGAAATCCCCGATAGTTATATTTTCAGGGTTCGGAATATTAAATTCTTCTCCTTCTACATCAGATTCAAAATCATCGTCGTTATCAGTTAATTTTACGAATTCGTTTTCACTGCAATCAGAATCTGATATTGACTTCGCTCGAGCACAAATATTTTTTTTTAGTTTTCTTAGGGTCTGTAAGTCCTAATAAATTCATGGCTGTCTTCATTACCTTTGCTTTCAGTTGGATTTCTTTAACTTGTCGTTTTCTTTCCTTTTCTTTATATAACGATTGTAGCCGATTTTTTTCTGGTGAGTCAGTAAAAACCCTGGATTTTTCTTTTTCTCTTCCTTTTATAGATTTATTTTGGATGATCGTCTTTTTTGGATATGGCCGTACCGCTGCAGGAGAAGTTATGGCATTATTACTCTAAAGACCCGATGTATCAGCATTTAAAATTGATGAAACGTTGATATTCATGGATACAGCAATATTCGATGGACTGTCTAGCGGGTCTTCTACTTGAGTTTCGTTTCTGTCACAACTTTCCATAATAACTTCATCATTTTGACTTGTTTCCAACTCCACAAAATCTACTTCCTGTCTCTCCTCTTCCTAGCTATTTTCATTGTTTCCTTCTCGGGAAGCACCAGTGAAAATTTCTATAGGTGCAAAATCATCGTCTCCAAATGCAAGTCTATTGAATGGCCAAATTCCTGGTTTAGAAGGCCGCTAGTGATATTTCTCGGTGTAAAAGATTCTAAGAAGGCAGATTTGGAAAGTTTAGCTATGTTGTAAATAGATAGAATCTTTCCAATATTTCGAACGTGCCAATCATTAAAGGCTACTTTCAGTTTACCTTTAAATGGACCGAAAACGCTCACATCTAACGGTTCTAATTTGTGTGGTGGCAAAGTAAGATATATTATCCCGTTGTCACGACAGTAATATTGATAGCTTCTATAGAGATATGTGACTCGTGGTTATCACAAATAATTAAAATTGGGTTATCTTTGGTGCAACAGGTATGACGTCGAATATATTCAAGAACTTTCATGTGTAATTCAGCTGTCATCCAGCCGCTCCTGTTTGCTAAACCAAGACTGCCTTCTGGTGCACCATTTTAAAATAGGTCCTTAAAATGAACACGCAGAAAAACATAAACAAGGAAAAGAACCACTCCTGTTGCTGTCACTATTCCACAAAATGTCACTAGTTCTCCACGTTCAGCTGACACTAATTGTCCAACTTGTTTCTGTGTCTTCTCAGCCAAAACTTTAGGCGTTGGTAAGACTGTATTAATGCCTGTTTCGTCCAAATTCAATATACGGTCAGGTGTAAATTTTCAGCGTTACATAACACGCTCATAATTATCGAAAAAATCAGCCACTGCTGTTTTATTAAAAGCAAAACTTCTAGCAGCACTGGTGTTTTCAGGCTTTCTTAAACTTAGCTGCGGATTCCGTTTTCTAAAACCTATTGCCCTGTCTTTTCCGGCTTTTTTATTTCTTTCCCACGATGTTGGATATTTGCATCCCAAGTATTTTGCGTATTCATAAGCCAAACCCAAAAGCTGCTGCAGAGATAACCCATAATGCATCTTTCTGCAAGTCAACAAATATTCTGTAGACTTTCTCTTGCTGTACTGTAAAAACCTGAGCAACAGTATACTTTCACCCATATGGATTTAGATTTTAATGTTAATATGAATATTTTTATTTACTTTTTTATTCTTGGTATATTGGAGTGTGCTGCTAGGTAACACGTGACAATACAATCATTCTGAAATCATGCTGATTCTCAGCCTAGTTTGAAAAAAGACTTTTGATTTTGCTTAACGTATTTTATCCAAGAAATGGCCATAAGTCATTTCTGTCTTGGTACTTTGGTACATTCTGCGTCCTTTAGGTTGTGAGCTCTGCCCATAGTTCTTTATAAGATTAGTTCTATACTTCATGAATGTTGCATCATCGTATAAAATATGTAAGAGCTGTAATAAATTTGTCTAGTTTTTATTGACATTTGTATTAATATTATGATGCCAGTCTTCAAGAACATTATTTGTTCTATGGATCTCACCACCAACACACCATATTTTTTGTAAATCTGGTTTCATCAAAAATGATAAGAAATATTTTTTGAATTCATTAAAAGCATCATTTTCGGGCATTTCCTGTTGTATATTTCCAACCCTCTTCAAAGTTATTTTACGGGAGAAATGCTCAATTGCCACAAAGAGAAATTATTCTTCTGTTATTCCTGCTACTATTATACCCCTTTTTCGATGAAAGGCCCAGTTTGGTAGCTTTTCAAAAAAGGCTGTTAGTATAATGATAATGACAACCTTTAACATCTGTCATCATCATTCATCAGCATTGAATGATAGTCATTATTGTGGCTTCCTCAAAATTGATCATTACTTTAGGTTGATTCCACTGGGGTACCTGCGATTTCATTAGAGAAAATAAAATTTCATAAGAATATTTCTTTCTATTTTCATATAAGCATAAAAAGTGGGCACGACATTAGTAAAATTACTTTTGCTGCCAATGTCAGCATGAACTGTAAACATCCGTGAGAACGGTTTCGGGCAAAATTTAAAGGTATGTATGTTATATCATTTTCCAGTGAGTGTTTTCCCTCGGGAGAACAAAAGATCAGAATGCTATTATTATCATGATTAAAATCAGCTATTAGAAACTTTTCAGATCGTCTTGGTACCTCAACTTCATTTTTATCATTTGCGTTTTAACGTTTGCAGTTTTCTTTTAAGGCGGTATATTCGACTCTGTTTACTTTTAAACGGTGTAACTGCCTTTTTTCAGCTAAATCAAATCCTTGATTTAACAATAAGACCAAGCCCCGTTTGTTAACTATGGAAGCCGGTTCTCTGCCCTGAGCCCGCTTCTTGGCAAGCTTCCTAAATTTGAAAAACTACTAAATTTTGCGTTTCATCAGACTCACAATAATTAGACGTAGTTAAGCAGAAAGGACTCAATCAAGAAAGTTTACTGTGCTTTCGTTGACTTGGAGAAGGCCTATGATAGTGTGTGGAGCTGTGGTCGACACTATCCATGTACAGGGTGTAACGGAAAGGGTATATACATCCGAAGGGCACGGATTCTCTTGGTGATAAGAAACGACATGGCAACGTTTTTATACATATACATACATAATTGTAAAGTTGAGCCCGCCCGCGCCGTCGCGCCTTCGTCGGTTAGGCAGAGCCCGATAGGTCTGTACTGGGCGCGCAGAACCCGAGATATATATACTGGAACCTAGCCGGACATGATTATGACCCTCATAGTGCGGTGACACGTTTGTTATGATTTTGCATTTAATAAACTGTCGATATTAAATAATAACGTGAAGTTTCAAAGTTATTAGTTGGGAGCTGAAATTTTGAGGAAAGACTCGTTATTAAATACTCTATTCACCCTGTTTATATGTATATACCCTTTCCGTTACACCCTGTATAGTTTGGACTGCTGCTTGGTACGGGCACTGAAATCTTTATATAGGGATTCCAGTGCCTGACGTGCCTGTGTCAGGATAAACGGCGCATACACAGACTGGTTTAACATCTCTAGGGGAGTTAGACAGGGCTGTGTAGCGTCGCCTTGGCTGTTCAACTTATACATGGATAGTTGTCTGACAGATTTAAAAGAGAGTGAGTGTGAATTGAGGATGAATGAGTTGCTTGTCAAATGCCTCCTCTACGCAGACGATCAAGTTCAACGAGGATGTTGATTTTTTTTTTTTTTTTTTTTTTTTTTTAATTTGTTTATTATATTACAATCTAGCCTGATAAGGCTAATAAGCAATTTTAATCTAACTTAATTTGCTAAAAGTAAAAGTATATCTAAGAGCACGTCCATTGCGTTTACTTAGCGTCTATTAAGGTGAAGTCACTTTGTTCTTGTGTCCATATAAATAGCTAGGTACTACTAGTATATTACACTCGCGGTAAAGTCACAGATATGTTACACTACATTACACTACACTAATTCAAAAGGTTTAGTCCTTTTGAGCCTTCTTACTATGTCCGTGTTATCGAGGAGCTGGATGGCCTCAACATTCACATGATGATGAAGCCGATGTTCATGAGCTTCTGCATATTTTTGGATTATGCTGTTTACGAACTCTATATTCAGATCCCGATGGATGTCGTCAATTCGTATATACCAAGGCGCGTTCACGATGTTCTTGAGTACTTTGTTCTGGAATTTTTGTATAATTTCTACATTGCTTTCTTTGGCACAACCCCATAGTTGTATACCATAGGTCCATACTGGCATAAGGACTGATTTGTAGATCAGGATTTTGTTAGAAACTGACAACGCGGAATGCTTTCCTAGTAACCAGTTCATGCTTCTGTAACGAATTTCTAATTCTTCTCGTTTTTTTTTGACATGGGCTTTCCAGCGAAGCTTTGCATCTAGGGTCATACCAAGATATTTGGCAGTGTTTTCGTACGGTATACTTTTGTTGTTTATGTATACTGGGTTGTGTTCCGACTTCTTGTTGGTAAAGTCAATGTGAATGGATTTTGTTTCATTCAACTTTATCTTCCACTTTTTGGTCCAATCATAGAATTGGTTTATTGCTGTTTGTACTTTTACCACAGCTTCCTTGTGACTAGATCCGGTGGACATTATTGCGGTATCATCAGCAAAAGTAGCGATAGTTGCATTTTCTAGTTCTGGTATATCACATGTGTACAATAGGTACAGGACCGGGCCTAGAACACTTCCTTGTGGTACACCAGCTTTTATTTCTTTTAGTTCAGAATAGGCGTTTTCTTGCCTTACTCTAAAGACTCTACCAGTTATATATGATTCTAATATATCTGCGAACTGTTTTGGCAACATAGTTCTTAGTTTATAAATCAATCCCTTGTGCCAAACTTTGTCAAAAGCCTGGGCTACATCTAAAAATACAGTGGTACATACTTTCTTATCTTCAAGCGCTTTTTCAATTACTGTTGTAATTCTATGCACCTGGTCTATCGTTGAATGTTTTTCTCTGAATCCAAATTGATATTCTGGTATTATGTTGCTATTTTCTATAATTGGTTTCAGTCGTTTTAGAAGTAGTTTCTCGAAAAGCTTTGACATCACTGGCAGCAAGGAGATAGGCCTATATGATGATGCATCTTGAGGTGGTTTCCCTGATTTGGGGATCATGATCACTTCTGCCACCTTCCATAGGTCTGGAACATGCTTTAGTCTAAAAGAAGTATTAAGTATCTTAGTAAGTTTCACCAAGGCTTTTCTTGGTAGATTCTTTAGGATTTCCCCTGTGATAAGGTCATAACCAGGGGATTTTTTTGGGCTGATGTGATCTCTGATTTCTTTAAATACTTCTTTTGGTGTTACAAGTTTTATCTCTTGATCTACTTGTAGTAGTTGTTCCCAGTGGAGATCTTGGTTAGCGCTCTCGGTTTGTGTAAAAGTGTCCTCCAAGTGTTGGGCAAACCTTGATGCTTTTTGCTCATTACTTATTGCCCATTGTCCATTTAGCTCTTTTATTGGCGGTATGTGAGCAATAGGTTGTTTTTGGTTCCTTGTGGCTTTCCATAGTGAATAATCAGTCGATCGATCATTAGTGAGTTGATGAAGATGCCTATTTAAATTTTCGTCCCGAAATTTCTTGATTGCCTTCCTAATTTGTTTAGTTATTCTATTTAACAGTGTCTTATCATGGGGAAACCTGTTTCGCTGCCACTTTTTTCTCAATGTTCTTTTATCTCTGATCAGATCTGTTATTTCTTTTGGATAAGTGTTAACCTTCACAGTTCTTCTTTTCTCGGGTGTATTAGCCCATGCAGTTTGTTGGACATCTACAATAAATTTGCTTAGTTCTAAATCAAGTTGGTGCTTATCATTTATGAATATATTTAAGTCTATTTTATTTTCTAAGTCTATTTTAAAGGATTCCCAGTCTGTGAACTTGTTCACGAGAAACGGATTGCCTTCTCTCTGTTTGACGTATTCACTAATGTATGAAATTATTGGTGAGTGATCAGAGTTCATATTAAATCCTTCTTCGGCACTTATAAAGTCAGAGGATATTCCTTTATAAATAAAAAAGTCTATTAAGTCTGGAATTTTTCTTAAGTCTGTTGGCCAATATGTCGGTTTTCCAGTTGATAGAACCTCTGATTTGGTTTCTTGTATGGCACTTAGTAGCTCTCTGCCTTTTGTAGTAGTTAGTCTGGAGCCCCAATAGGTGTTCTTGGCATTGAAGTCTCCACCTAATATAAATCTCTTTCCGAGTAGCGCTAAGAGTGTCTTGTATTGCTCTTTTTTTAGTGCGTGTTTTGGTGGGATGTATATAGCTGCTATAGTAACGGAGTCGTACATATATCTTTTCATTTTAATAGTTACACCGATCACTTGCATTTCCCGATCTTCACATGTTGAACATGGATGTTGATTGATACGGGCCAACACGGGATTTTGACTTGGAGGATGACGCAAATTAATAAGAGCTCTCATATTTGTGTTGTTGTTTCTATTTTTTTTTTCCGTGGTGATTTTAATTTTTTTTAGGTCAATGTTTAAGGTCAATAACGTGTTTATTTTTTTTAAATAATTTATTTTAAACTCGAGGTGTAGTTTTGAGTCCTGATACTTGTCGGAACTAACGGAAGGTAAGGACTCAACCCATATTTCACTTATTAACTCGAAATCTATCGCAAAATATACCATTGTATTCATAGATGAAATATGAACTATGTATATATTTAATAAAACAAGTCGAAAATTAAAAAAAAAAAAATAGTCTTTGGAGCAATTACTGCTGAAACTTAAAATGCAATTATCTCAAAAGTAACTTATTGTGGATTGAGTCCTTTCGGCTTAACTACTTCTAATTGTCGTGAGTTTTTTTATTTAATAATGCATGTTTGGCCCTAAAAAATAAAATAAATTAAAACATTACGAAAAAAAAGGTACAACAAAAGAAATATTTATTAAAAAAGGGGGGAGGAGGGCATAAATAATACATGTCTGATTCGTCGATACCCAGCTTAAACCATAACTCAGTAATATACTATGTACAGAGACCAGCACATCAATCTACCCCAATGTGTCTTTCTTTGATAGTTTTTCAACTTTATATGAAATTCATGTTCTATTGGGAAACAGCGAACAGGCGTAAATGTATGGAAGTCAGCCTAAGAACCAACAACAACATGCGATATATCATTGGAAAGGTTTTTTTATGTACTTTAACTATTGTTGTGACGAGAGGTCCAAAATCACTGTGTGGAAAAAGTAATAACGCAATAAAGCTAGACATAATATTACAGAGAAGTCATTTCCCGCTTGACACGACTACAAAACACGAAAACATGTTTGACGAGACAAAAGGAAAACATCAGCCGCGTTCGCCTGCGGGGAGGGGAAGCGTTGCATTTTATGTTCGCGCTTATTGAAACAAGACGTCAAGCATTCGTTTGTTCACTCGTTGAGGTCAAAGTTAGGTTATTATGTTTCGAATAATCGAATAATTTTTATTTAAAAAATCAACAAAATCAAAACAAGACTCTAGGCGCAAAATAACGATAAATAATTTTCTTTAGTAACAAAATATCATCATGAAGCGTGCGTTCGCCCGTGCAACAAGGTCCGTACTGATACAACCGCACGCGCTGTCACCCCGCGCACCCCGCAAACATTGTCGCGTTGATAATATCCATTGACATTGATACCGGGCCGATCGGGACATATATGACAATGTTAACGTGACTATTTTAAGACGGCACCGACCAAAACAGTCCAAAACGGCCGGCACGGTTAAGTTGATATAATAAATACTTTTACAATAATTAACCGAAAAAAAATGCTATGAGCACCGCAAAGAATGTGTTTACAATTATTCCGTAGCAAAAAAAAAGAAATATTGTCTAATTAAATAAATATAATTACGTAAAGTTGTGAGAAATATCTAAAAATGGCATGTTGGTGTTTAGTTGAATTTTGATACTAAACTATTGATTTTTTTTACAGAGTTTAATTCATATTAATCAGAAATGTTTATTCTACAATTCGTAGCTTTTAGATTTTCGAAGTGTCACCTGCTGCCTTATTCATGCCTTATTCATATGTTCGATAAGACTATAAGCAACGTACACCGCTCGGAAATTCAGTCGCCCACAAGAGCTCAGAGAGTGGTCACGTCTCATTGCGGAGCGACGCACCAAAAATGAGAAATCGCGATCTTTTGTGTACACATACGTGCTGCCACCAGATAAAATCGAAATCGATAAATGATCAGTAAAAAGTTTATTTACATATTCTGTACCGTTATCTGTCCTCAACACTTTGATCTGAGCACCAGTTTGTCTTTCCAATAATGATTGAAAAGAACAAAACTTTTCCAAAATCTCTGTCTTTGAAGAAATAAAATAAGGAAAAACGAAACGTGAAAAATCATCAATAAATAGTAAAACATATTTATTATCTTGAAATGATGATATTGACATCGGGCCACATAAGTCCGAATGAACCAACTCCAACATCTTTGTTGCCTTTTCATACTTAACTTTCTTAAAAGGTTTTCGGGCTTGCTTATCTTCAACAAAGGATCATTGAAATTGGTTAAAAATTGCTAAAGAAGTTTTATCTAAAAAAAGGGACCCTTTTAAAATAGAAGGGCGTAATGTTATGTTATGGAAATACAAAAGCCCAGCATAGCCATCTGACTATAGCAATCGCGAATAATTTGCTGTTATGCGTTGTAGAGTTCCGTTGCCTGCCTTCTTCACCAAATGATATTTACTAAATGAAAATGCTTGATATGTTACTAAAAATGTTAAAATCGGTGCGTGTGTACCTATATTATTTGAAGAATTCCCTCAATTCCTCAAGGATCCCTCATCAGATATGAGTATCGATGCAAATGGGACCAATCTGTTAGTATACCCTCACAAATAAAAAAAGAATTTTGAAAATCGGTCCATAAATGACAGAGTAATCAGGTAACAAACCCTAAAAAAAAAACGTACAACCAAATTGAGAACCTCCTCCTTTTCTTGAAGTCGGTTAAAAACATCAGTAGTTCCATTATGGAACTGTTAGTGGCAACGTTGTTTTCCGACAATCCAACAAATATCATAATATTTAAACCAATTTATACTTCTCGACAACCACTCTTTCCATTTGTGTAAACAGCATGAAAGTCGGTGCAGAAGATTTTTGAGTTTATCGCGAACAGGCAGATAGACGCGGTGGAAGACTTTGTTTGTACAGACGTTCAATAAAACGATTTTCCTCAAAGATCAGTTTTAAACAATCTAAATACATTAGTCTATAACAATCTCTTGATTATTTTAAATCGTCATGTATTACAAATCGGATGTAATAGCAACCGATTTTTTTCTTCCCACAGAAATTGTTTTCATAGATGTCAAAATGTACGTTTTAGATTGTCAGAACTTCAAGGCTTACAACTTTGAGGAATTGCCCCCTCTTTTTCTTGTAACAAAAAAAAAATGAAAATAATCCTCTATATACGTACTGCAGCTTTGCATAACGGACCATAGCACTGTGAACAGAGAAGCAGGAGTTAGTATTGTATTGTTGTGATCTTCATAAATAAAAGATAAAGTGCAGTCTTCTTATTATTTAGTGTTAATTTGGACATACAGCAAGTAATTATTAATTAGTATTATTCTGGAGACCATGCTACGTTCACGATCTCCATTGCAAAAGGAAGTGTCCATAGAGTTGTGTCATAGACACTCAAAAACTAGATGACATCTGTCAAACGATATTAACGTTTCGTTATTCATTTAATACATCATCCCCTTTTAAACAAAAAAAAAAACAAAACTAATTTTACATCACTTTGTCTTCCCCTTTTTAAACAAAAAAAAACAAAACTAATTTTACATCACTTTGTCTTCCCCTTTTTAAACAAAATTCTTTTCTTATAGTAAGCTACAAGTTATCTTTACACACTACCGTTATACATTTCTTATTAAAGTTACACCTTACATACTAGTTACACCTTACATACTACGGTTATACATTTCTTAGTAAAGTTACACCTTACATACTGTAGTTACACATTACATGCTACAATTACACATTCAACCAGTAAGCAACCCCTTCAGATGCAACACAAAGCCTATGCTGGTCGAATGAAGAAAGAGGTTCTTGTATATATTACATTATTCGAGTCTTTTACTTTGTATGACCGGTTTCCATTACAACCAACTATTGTTCCTTCTAACCACACATTCTTATGTACTTCTTTCTTAAACCATACCTTTTGTCCTTTTATGTAATCTTTCTTAATTCTACTTGTACTATTATAATTTTTAATATTTCTGTCTCTTTGTTTACTGATTTGATATTCTACATGGTAATTTAACTTGGGTTGTAAAAAATTATGTGTGTTTATTAATTTTGTTCTTAAATTCCTATTCATTAATAATTCACAAGGAGCTAAATTTGTTCCAGCCACTGGTGACACTCTATACTTTAACAAAGCTACCCTGATATCTGTGTTGTCTTCATGACATTTATACAACATTTTCTTAGCTATCTGTACTCCTCTACCGCCATCCCATTTGACTGTGGATATCTAGGACTAGTATAAGTATACTTAAAACCCCATTCCTGTGCAAATTGCTTACATTCACGAGAATCAAAAGGTACATGATCTGAAACAATTTCACTTGGAACACCAAAGTTACTAAATATATTTATTAAACTGTTAATAATTGCACTAGCACTTTTATTTTTCAAAAACATTATATCTAACCACTTGGAGTAGTAATCATAAACTATCAAATAACTTTTCCTCTTTAGCTCCATTATATCAATACCTATCTTTGAAAATGGTAAACTAGGAACTGAATGTGATAGTAATGGTTCCTTTATGTTATTGTTTTGATAAGTTTGACATGGTAAACATTTTTTAACAAATTCTTCAATATGACTGTCTATGTGTGGCCAATAATATAATTTTCGCGCCAATTGCTTCATTTTTGACATGCCTATGTGTCCTTCATGTAACGCCTTTATAATTGTCATTCTTTCACTTTTTGGTACTATTAATCTGTCTTTAAAAAATACTAATTTGTCATCAAATGACAAGTTATCTTTTATTTTATGATAACTATGTAAGTTATCTGGTATATTATTATTCTTGGGCCAACCATTCTTAATATATCCTATTAATTCTGTTAACTCAATATCCTTTGAACTTTCTGTAATTAAATGTGATTTTTGTTCTTCGGTACATTCTAAATTCTGTGTCAAGCCCACACAATGAATGACCTCATACATATAAGAATCATCTACTTCTTCACATTCCTGATACGAGCGTGATAATAGGTCTGCTATATACAAAAACTTTCCTTGTAAATATTTAAATTCAATGTTGTATTTTAGTCATTTTAATTTTAGTCTCTGCAATCTTGGTGATGGTATTTCATGTAAATGCTTCTTTAATAAACATTCTAACGGTTTATGATAATTAATAATGGTTATTTTATGACCATAGATGAAATAATGGAATTTTTTGGTGGCCCACACTACACTTAGCAATTCTTTTTCTATTTGAGAAAAATTTCTTTCTGACTGTGTTAAACTACGAGATGCAAAACAAACTGGCTTATTATTTTGTAATAAGCAACAACCAATGCCATCCTTGGATGCATCGCATTGTACTACAATTGGTAATTTACTATTATAATTCTGTAATATTAGAGCTTCAGTTATTTTTTTCTTAAGATTATTAAAAACATTTTCATGAACTTCAGTCCATATCCATTCTACATTCTTTTTTAACAATAAATGTAATGATGATGCAATATTGGCCATATTCGGTATAAATTTTCCCTTATTTCGACAGAGAAGGTGATAGTAAACTTATTAAAATTTTATTGTATAACCAAGTTTCCATGGTTTTTCTGAACTTCCAAAAAAAGAAAAAAAAAATCTACCCCCCACCCTTTTGGAGAAAAGCGATGTCCGCCACACCGGACATTATCGAAACTTAGTAAAAAAAGTGTTAAAATTACTTGTCCGTCCTAGCGGACTTAATCGAATACGTGAAAGATGTTACATAGTTTAAAGTAAAAGAATATAATAGTAAAAACGCCTTTATTTTTTTATAAAAGTACAAAGAAACTGTAAGGGCCTGTATTATTTAACATGAAAACTCAAAAAACAGTTGCGAGGATTTTTGCCCGTCACAAAACAAAGGCGTGTATCACATTTTAGGCAGTAAACCGTAGTTTTTTTATTGCAGTACATACAACGACCTTCTTCCTTCACTGACGGAAAGTGTGAAACTCCATCGTAGCGCGAACTGTCTGCCGGTCTTGTTTTACAAAGGTGCCTGATCGTGCTTTCATCCGTTTTCTTATATGTAATACTTTTGTTTGTGCTGATCAAACTGTGGTACACTTCGTAGCGGAAATCTTTCAGCCGCATGCATTTAGTGGCAGGGTTTGCATGTTTGCGATACAGGATCCACGCATTGTCGACGCAAATATCAATAATTTGTGCGAACATCGCCATGTACCAGCGCTTACTCCTGAACGGAGTTCTATACAAGGCGATCAACATGTCGGCCAAGTCTACACCGCCCATATTCTTGTTATACTCTTTCACAATATTGGGATAGTCAACATCGACTTTCCTCTTGGCATTCTTGCAATATCTTTTAATCCTACTAACTGGTTCGGCGTCAGTATAGGAACTGATTAGAGTAGCAGCTTTATTGTCATGCCACCTCACAACCGACAACTTGTTTTTGTGACAGACGGTTTGACTGAAAGATCCCCTTGGTTTCTTTTTCAGTGCCTTTTCGCTACTCAATTTTTCTTCGGCTCCTCTAAGGCGGTTGCTTCTAATGGTGCCTACAGAAAAAATACCATAATTTTCACGCAACAGGTAAACAAGTTCAGGTGATGTAAAGAAATTATCGAAACAAACCGTTGCTGGTTTCTTTTTGATGGTCTGACAGAGTCCAAGCACGACTTGGGTACCAAATCCTAACGTTCGCTCTTCATCGGTGAACTTGTGATACCTGAATGTATCATCCCCACCGTAGGGCAGAAAATCGTAAATCATGCCCGAAGTTCCAGCTCGAACGTACATCTTGAAACCCCATTTGACCGGTTTGTCCTTCATGTATTGTCGTCTTTTGCCTGCTTTTCGTCCTTTATACGGCACCATCATTTCATCGATACTGAAAGTGTGTTCGCCTGTTACACTCTCCTGAGCCAGACAGTTTTGTCGTATTCCTTCAAGCAAAGAGCGAACTTTGTAATACCGGTCAGAGCTTTCAAAGTTATTGTCCGCAAAGTGTAAGTTTTGGCGGATGGCTTCATACCTCTTCAACGACATAACACTAGCAATTTTGTCGTACCGATATTTTTTGGACCAGTAATCTAAATAAGATGGTAGCGACACAATGCCCATCAAAATTAGGATATCAAGAAAGTCGCGAAACTCATCTTCTGTCAAATTTATAGAGCGGCCTGTTTTTAGCACGGAATATGCGTTTGTTTCTTGTACAACATTAGCAATCACATCTTCTGAGAAAAACGTCAAAAAATAATCTAAAGGTGAACGTACTACGGGAGGATCTTCAACTATTGCAGTATCTTCTATCTGGGCTCTATGCAAAAAGGTACTCTGTTTCCATTTGTACGAAAGGAAAAACTTTTGAATTTGCTTGGGTCTCTTTTTTGTCATAACTGATGGTTCTCCGAGTCTTCTTTTTCTATGCACAGGTGTTGGCAACGAAGGTAAAGACGATATAGAAGGTAAGTTTGCAAAATTGGGTTCCTGCGACTGGTTTGGGAAAACTTGCTCTATAATTGGAGTCAAAGGAGTCGGGAAGTCGTTGTTGAGTTCAAAACTTGTTTCAGAAGGGTTTTCATCAGGGCTGTCTGCGATATTCAAGCGCTCTAGCGAAGATGCAATAGACGGTGCAGGTGAACTGAAGACAGAAGGCGGATTAGAGAATGAATGAGGCTCATTTTCGGCGCAGGAGCTATCACCTGTTTCAGACGGTGCACGTTCTGCAGGAACGAGTGCCAATATTTTTTTCGAGCGTGCATGCAGGGAAGACTGAAGCAAAACAAAAGAAATACGTGCTAAGCAAAACACCACCACCAATAAAAAAAAATAGTTAATACATGAACACAAAATGGAAAAAGTAATGGGGTAAGTATGAGGGCACACAGATACAGAGACTCATGGTGTACATTATACATAGACAGTGAGTAACCAGTTCTTACATAAGTAAGTAGTTTTTTAGGAATAAAAGTAAAGTAGTTACTTAGTTTTTAGCATGTAAGTGTAACGTAAAGGCTAAGCAGATAAGTAGTAGGTATATAATATACACCAGTGAGTACCTATTGAGAATAGGTGTAGGGTTCTTTTCACGTAAGTAGGTAGGTCAGGTAAGTAGGTAGACTACCTTTTAGTAAGTAGTTTTTAGCATTTTAGTTTAATGTAAAGGGTAGGTAGATAAGTAGTATCTTACAAGTTGGTAGGTACTGAGAATAGATGTAATGTTTTGACAGTACCGACAACTCAAATCTTTCACCTTTCATACCATATTTCGACAAGGTCCGCCGTGACGGACAAGCTATAAGACACAATAAATACAGGTGTTTCGACGAGGTCCGGTGTAGCGGACAAGTAAAAAACTCGATAATTATTATGAATAACGTAAGCAAAAGCTATGAAATCATATTATTTGAACGTTAGTAGACTAAATTCACAAAACACAAATAAAAAATCTACGCAACATAAGCAAAAAATAATATTTTTTAATAAATTACCTGAAAGACTTTCTTAGTGCGCGGTTTCGCCGACATTTTTTCGCCAACTGTCAAACTCTGGGTTGTCACACGCAAAATTTATTTTTCTACTAAAATTTAACCGACCTCCCAATAGCTTAGTAGTTTTTTTGTTGCAAAAATAGAAATAGACGGGGCGGTAAATTTTTTTTAAGTACTTGTCCGGTGGTACGGACAAATTCGAAATAAGGGTTAAGTAACTTACCATCCCAAGAAATATTTGTAAATTATTGTTTTTTATTACTGGGACTTTTCATATTTAATATGGCATTTACCCTATCCGGGTCTATTTTCATGCCTTTTTCTGAGAAGATATGTCCAAAATATTTTACTTCCTTTAATTTATATTGAAATTTATTCTTATTGAATCTAACATTGTGTTCTAAAGCTCGTTCAAAAACTTTATTCAATGTTGCATCATGTTCTTTCTCTGTATTACCACATATTAATAAATCATCACAATAAACAATTACACCTGGTATGTCTCCAAACGCCATTTCGCTATACTTTTGAAATATCTCTGGAGCAACTGACAAACCAAATGGCATCCTTAAAAAATTGTAACACCCATAAGGGCTGTTAAAAGTACAAAGGTCATTTGAATCCTCACTAAGTTTATATTATAAAAGCCATCTGTTAAGTCAAGTACTGAGAAACACTTCTTATTACACAATTTAGACACAATCTCATCTATAGTAGGTATTAAATAATGTTCTCTTATTAATACTTTATTTAGATCTTTTGGATCTAAACAAATTCTTATTGAACCATCTTTCTTTTCAATGACAACTAAATTGCTTACAAAACTTTTCGGGTGCTCGACTCTCGCAATGACTTTGTGTTTCACCAGAACGTCCAACTTGTCCGCGAGGCGCTTCATAAGTGCATTAGGCACTCTCCGTGGAGGTCTCACTACAGGTTCTACACCTGGTTGAATGCGTAGCTGCAGAGGACTCTTAAATTCTCCAACTCCCTGAAACAGTTTTGTATTCATATAATAACATTTTCCTTCATATTATTACACTCATTCTGAGTTTTAATCATATTAATATTAGTATTATTTATCAAGTTAAGTTTTATTAATGAATTTAAACCTAGTATTGGTCTAACATTCTCTTTTATTATTAAAAATTTCAAGTTTAACCATTCTTTTTCTTCATATTCTTCATTATTAAAAACTTTTAAGGTTATTTCACCTAATGGCTTTAACTTGCCACCACCAAAAACCTCTATTAATGTTCTAGTCTCAGAGTAATTTATATTTTTTTCATCATCGACTATTTTCTTCAAATCTGTTAAACTTAAAACATTAACCTGTGCCCCCGTGTCACATTTAAAACTGACTTTTTTATTTTCCACTCTTAGCATCTCAGTCCACTCATTATTATTTAAATCAATTGTGTAAACTAGTCATAAGTCGTGTACATAATTCTGATTTGGTTTTTCATCAATATTATGCACTTTCTGGTTGTTTATTTCTTCAACCTTACACCCAACACTGTAGTGATTAAACTTCTTGCATTTATTACATTGTTTGCCATACGCTGGGCACTGTCTTGGACCATGGTCAGTGTTACATTTCTTACACCTATAGAAATTTTTATTGAAATTGCCTTTCTTATTGTTAGTACTCTTATTATTATTATTAAATGGTTTATTTTTATAATTTGTATACTTAGCTTTGTCAACTGTGGTATTTTGCTGAGATGACCTCTCCACTTGCACGGCATGTACCTCCAAGTTGGTCAGCACCTTCATGTGTTCTCTGGACAGCTCTGCTGACCGACAGATGTCCACTGCTTTGGTCACCGTCAAGTCCTTGACTTCGAGTAGTTTCTGCCGTATCCGCTGTTCCTTGACAACCATGACTATCCTGTCCCTCAGCATACGTTCTTTTTGATCTCCGAAATTACAATTTTCTGCCATCCTTCTGATTGCTGTGTAGAATGCATCAAAGGATTCGCCGTCGTCTTGATCCCGCTTATTGAAATTGTAACTGTTAATAACCTCATTTTGCTTAGGTTTAAAATATTCTTCAAAAATATTTATGATTTCATCTAATTTCACTTTTTCTTCTGTTTTTAATACATTATAATAGATTTCTTGTGCTTGTTGACCAATGCAATTTAGTAATATTGCCGCTTTTCTGGTTTCGGCTAGTTTTTCAAAGCCGGCCGCCATCATGAAAGTCTTGAATCTTTGTAGAAACCTCTGCCATTGTGGATAACAATCGTCTATTTTATCGAGATTTAATCCCTTAGGCATTTTATATTCCACGGCACACGTCATGTTATCAACTTCTACTTTTTCATCGTTCGTCATTTTCGTTTTGTCGCACACACGTGGCACATGCGTTCGATTCGATTTTACTCACGTGGGTCACTTTTCAATCTCGTACTACGGCTGCGCCATGTATTGATGTGATCTTCATAAATAAAAGATAAAGTGCAGTCTTCTTATTATTTAGTGTTAATTTGGACATACAGCAAGTAATTATTAATTAGTATTATTCTGGAGACCATGCTCCGTTCACGATCTCCATTGCAAAAGGAAGTGTCCATAGAGTCGTGTCATAGATACTCAAAAACTAGATGACATCTGTCAAACGATATTAACGTTTCGTTATTCATTTAATACAAGTATAAAATAAGAACACAGTATATTATTAAAAAAGGCCAATTTTTACATTTCATGAAAACGTCTCCTTGATACAGACAGATAAATGATATTTGATGTGGTTGTGTCTTATCTTGGACACTAAAAGATACATATGGTTGAATGCTCCTAAAACTTCATAATATTTATTTATTTTTAATAGTTCACTGTACCCAGTCCCAAAAAGACTCAAAAATGTCACGACAGTACAATAAAATTTTGTAATATATTTTTTTTATTTATTGTGTCAGAGCTCGTAGAACAACCCCTAATTTCCAAAAAAGTTTGGAAGAGTTTTGTTCATTGGAATCTCTACTTTCTGATGGCGTAAAAAAAATATTATACATTACTATAGTAAATGTTCTCAGAAAATGCAAAAAATGGAAAAACTCCAATTCGTTTTTTATTCTTAAACGAGCTGAAATGTTTTATCGAAAGCAAATGTTTTTGTTTTAGAATATGCTGTAATAATACACACATCAAAAGTGTCTAGGGATCAACATATATTTTTGCAATAACTTTTCTCCTGATTGATATTAATTAAAATTTTCTTTAAGGATTCATCAAATAAAGTGTTTTCGTTTGTCACAGTAACGATAAACCAAGTCACCTTTGCATTAATAAAGAAATTTGCCATTTTCCTAATAAAGGGATTTTTGACATTTGAACCACTAACATTAAGTTCGAAAAAAAGACTGAAATAACAGTTTTCTTTAAAATTTTATTGGGTAACTTAAACAATTAATAATCCGTGTTTCTACTGCGAACACTAACAACACAAGAACATCGGTTTGGCATACTCAAAATGAGTTCATCCAAATCACTCCACTTCCTCTTCCTCCGCGGTCTTGCGCGCGTCAACACGTATTCGGTGTGTGCTCGTACAAGGAAATTCTATTTAATTGTATAAAGCAATTCCTACGTCAAAGTCATATACTGTTGTGTAGCCCAGTGTGCAAGCAGTCTTGTGCGCGTATTAGTTTGCATATAACTCAATAAACCACCAAATAAATACGATATCAATAAAAACGGTTGCAAAATTTTAAACAACATTGTGAACAGTTCGTGAGTCATCGTGCCAGCGCTCGGTCTAGCGACACGCCGGAGTCATTGACCGGCCTTGGAGCTAAGGACGAAGCGATCGTCGCGTACACCGACCATCTACACAGCGGAGGTGCGCCCGCGCACCCGCCACCCGCGAGGGACAAGGAACCACCTCTCATAATTGCCATCCTGCTCCTGCGCCGCCGCTGTTATTCACCGTTCGCTGGCCGCCTGACGTCAACACTCTCGTCGCACGATAACAACGCATGCTACATACGGCCACGGTTGTAACATACGGTTGGTGAGTGTTTCTGCTCGTTTCGCTTACCTATAAGTTCAGTTTGCGTTATACCTGTTAGTCAAATAATTACCAAAAATGGACAAGTCTCTCTCGGAATCAAATTTAGCTGAAATAAACTCGAACGAAATCCTCGCTACTCCACCAAACTACGTTTCCCTCCGTGGTAAAAGAAGGAGAGAGGATGACCTTGACGTGCTTAAAGAAGACATGATCAACATGATTAAATCGATGTTATTAGTACAAGAAAATGAGCTCAAAAAAATCACTCCAACGCTTATGGAAATAAAACAGACTAACTCCAACATAGAAAGCTCTGTGGCTTACCTTACGGCGCAGAACGAAGAGTTTAAAAAGAAAATAGAGCAGATGGAGATACAAGCGAAAAGAGACAAGGAGTACATCACCATTCTTGAGGAAAAAGTGGAAGATCTGCAACGAGGTTGTCGTAAGTCTAATATTGAAATAAAAAATGTGCCTCAGCAAAAGAAAGAGACTAAAGAAGATTTAATCGATATGGTGCTATGCTTGACTAAAAGTGTAAACTGTGAAATTACGAAATCAGACATAAGAGATATATATAGAGTAAAGGGAAAGAAACAGGGAACGACGAGAGTAGATGAAATTTCCACTACAATAGGGGTGCTCACCCCTATTGTAGTGGAAATTTCATCTACTCTTTTAAAGACTGACGTTATAAAGATGTGTAAAGCTTATAACACCAAGTATAAAAGTAAGCTCTGCGCTAAGCATCTAGGCCTTAAGAATAATGTGGACACCCCCATATTTGTATCGGAACAACTTACTGCTAAAGGTGCACGATTACACTTTCTAGCACGAGATCTTGTTAAGTCGAAAGGATACAAATACTGCTGGACCACCTACGGTAAAGTCTATGTTAAAAAACAAGATGAATCGCCGACTTACATAATTAAATCTGAATCCCAAATACAAGCTTTAATGCAAGACATATGACTCGAAGCAGGTCGTCTATACTACATGTCACAGTCTTTATTCATGATAATCTGGTCAGTAAAAGATATTATTGTAATAGTCTTAAGTCTGTTGTTAACTTCGCCGAAATCAATATGTTTGTTAAATAATATAATTAATGTAATAGTTTTAACTTATTTACACACTCCACACACATTTAAATTACACCTACAATTTGTTCTTTACAACGAACGCAAACATGCACTAACTCTTACATACACACACATGCAGCGCATTTATACGATCAACAAACAAGACATCAGCTCACTGTGTTTGCAGCTTATACTTGAAATATGATTTAATTCTTGAACTTAAAAACCATTCTCGTATCACCCCTATGCTATTGAAGCTCAGATTGTTAAACGATCTTCTAAATGAATAATACACACACAATTATGCAAGAAATAGACGATGTATCTATGGCTCAATCTACTCAACTACAAATTGAACAATTTTCAAAAAAGTTCAATATACAAAACTTAGATTTTACAATTGTTTCACAAAATATTAGAAGCATCTATAGTAACCTAAATGATTTACAAGTTACTTTAACCAACTTCAAGTTTGAAGTCGATGTAATCATTTTAAGTGAATGCAGACTGGACGCGAGCAAATCCACCCCCTATTTTCAAAATTACTTGACCTTTTCCACTACCAATCATATAAATCGCTGCGACGGCGTAGTAGCATACGTTAAAAACACGCACAAATTCAGTCAAAGAGGTAATATTAGCTCACGCGTCATGTTTACAAATAAGCCTGCCCAATCTTACCATCCTGGGTATCTATCGCTCCCCATGTAACAATAATGCTGACAATTTTATAACTTCTCTTAATGAGCACCTGAACTCCTTAAAATCATGTAAAAATATAGTAATAACTGGCGATATAAATATAAATATTATTCCTAAGACTCACGAACAAACTAACGAGCGTACAAATAGGAATAGTTACCTTAATATGCTGGCAATGCACGGTTTATTACCAGGACATTCACTGCCAACTAGAGGTGAAAACTGTTTGGATCATTTCATCTTGAAAATTAATAAAAATAAAAAAACTGCCTCTATTGTTGTTCTGGATACTACCATAACGGACCACTTCATGATATTTTTAAAGTTATCAAATATTTCAACGGCACATAAATGCTGTAAAACTAAAACAATTGTTGATTTTGCGAAAGCTATAGTAACCTTAAAAAGAGAGTAATATTTGCGAACTCAATACAATTAATGATCCCGTTGTACTTTCTGAACTTTTAATTGACAGACTCAGATATTGCCTTTTACAAAATACCATAATAACCTTAATTCCGAGAAATAACCGCATAATTAAACCATGGATTAGCATAGGAATCTTACGGTGTATCCAGAACAGAAATAGTATGCAGAGAAAATTACGCCTAGATCCGAATAACGACATTCTAAAAATAACATACAGAAGGTATCGTAACCACTGCAACAATCTAATTAAAAAACTGAAAAGAAAATATGACAGGCAACAGATAGACAAAGCAAAAAAAGACACAAAAAAAATGTGGAAAGCTATAAATAACATCACGCATCGCAAACATACCAAAACTCAAAATTTAAACTTGTTAGAGATAAAAGCAACCTATCATGAGTCAGTGAATCACGTCAATAACTATTTCTCTAACATTGGTAAGTCTTTGGCCGAGGAAATCATCTCTACCAATCTATCGCAAGATCAGGAGAATTTTAGCTTAACGGATTTACAAGTCTCTTCTTTTGTGCTGCTGGAAACTGATCCTCAGGAAGTTCATGGCATATTAATGGGTCTCAAATCTGAGAGCGCACCAGGATGGGACAATATCTCTACCAATTTTCTTAAATCTGCCCATGATGTGGTGGTACCAATCATTGCAAATCTTGCTAATCTATGTTTCACGCAAGGTATTTTCCCACCCTTTCTGAAACATGCCATCATTACACCTGTGCACAAGGGTGGTGATAGGGACGATGTCAGCAACTATAGGCCAATTGCGGTTTTATCTGCTATTTCAAAAGTCATAGAAAAGCTAATTAACACTCGATTAATAAATTACATGAACAAACAAAACATATTATCTGGCTGTCAATACGGTTTTAGGCAAGGAATATCGACAGAAGATGCAGTTTCAGGATTAGCTTCTCATATCGTTGAAAAGGTGGATACAGGAAAAAGGTGTCTCACTGTTTTCCTGGACCTAAAAAAGGCTTTCGACACCGTCTCTGTTCCCATCCTTGTGCGTAGTTTAGAAAACGTAGGCATAAGAGGAGTCCCTCTGGCTCTGCTAACAGATTATCTCCAGGATAGAAAGCAACGTGTAAAGATAGGAAACTATGTCAGTGATGAGTTACATGTCAGTTTCGGTGTCCCTCAAGGCAGTGTTTTGGGGCCTACGCTTTTCTTAATATATATAAACAACCTTTGCGAAATGAAGCTCCAAAATGGTCGTGTCTTTTCCTATGCAGATGACACTGCTATTGTCTTCTCTGGAGAAACATGGGAATCGGTACATCAACATGCTGAGGAGGGTCTCATGAAGGTTGCTAAATGGTTAAACTATTTTTTGTTAACACTTAACACCTCTAAAACTAAATATATAGCTTTCACAAATTACAACAACAGTCAGCCGGGACCAAATCATAACCTTAGAATACATAGCTGTGATAATCCTACCAGCGCAAATTGTTCTTGCATTAAAATAGAAAAAGTTACAAATATAAAATATTTAGGTATTATGGTAGACCAACGGTTATCTTGGCATTTACATGTAGATATGGTCATGTCAAGAACTAGAAAATTAATGTGGATGTTCAAGACTCTAAGACATGTTACTTCAAAGACTTTATTAAATCAAATATACGTTTCACTGGCCCAGTCAGTTCTAGTGTATTGTATTCCTGTTTGGGGCGGGGCCACTAAAATAAAATTTCTAGAGCTAGAAAGAGCGCAAAGAGCTCTCTTGAAAGTTATGCATTTTAAACCATACAGATTCCCTACTGATAGCCTTTACTCACTTACTGACCTTCTCACAGTCAGGAAACTATATGTACTCCATGCTACTTTAAAATTACACAAAACCCTCCGCTATGATTCTAGCCTCAACAAAAAAAGAAGAAAAGATCTTGTTGCACCAGAAGTCTCGGTTAAAACCTCATATGCGAAAAGACAGTTCACCAGACAATCCGCTTCCATCTACAACAAATTAAATAAACTTTTAAATATTTACCCTATGTTATATCGTGAATGTAAGATATCTTTAATAGACTGGCTGAAATGCAAAACTTATGACGACATTGAAACTCTTCTACAAAGTATCACGTGAAAACGGTCGAAGAGCGACATAAACACCCATGTACATACACACACACACACACACACACACTAACACACACACACACGCATGCCCCTAGTTCTAAGTTTAATTTCTTTGTATGGACACTCCTACATTATTATTGTTTCTAGTTTTAGAAGAGCGGGGTCTCCTAGCACAGGTATTTGTTTATACTTAAAAGGAGGCCTCTATGTAAGATTATGTATTGTAGAAGTTTGTAAAGCTAACTGAAATAAATTATTTATTTATTAATTATTAAATAAATTATTTATTAATAAATTAAAAAAAAAAAAAAAAAAAAAAAAAAAATCACGCTGTGGAATGGCCGCCCATGTTCGTTGCAACAACAAATAAAGGTCTTCTTGCGACTGGATACCCTCCATATTCGGCAGAGCTCTTCTCTGTAGCATATCCCATGCATGCTCAATCGGGTTCAAGTCTGGCGACTGAGCAGGCCAGGGCAGGGCATTGATGTTAGCTGCGGCGAGAGTCTGTCTTACAACTCTTGCGGTGTGCGGTCGTGCATTATCATGCATTAACTGAAATAAGGGACCGATTTGCACTTGTAGAGGAACGATGACGTCTGATACAATTGTCTCAGCATAAATTTGAGCGTTGAGGTTGCCTCTGATCCAAATCAACTCAGTTCTTCCGCCGATCCAAATACCCGCCCATACCATGATGGTTCCACCACTATAAGGATGGACTTTCTGGCAGGATTTTAATCGCTGTTGGCGTCCAGGGGTTCTCCAGTGTCGTATACGTCTTGTATCCGGTCTCATACCAAAACGAGACTCATCAGAAAAGCACACGAAACGCCATTGTTCTTCTGCCCAATTTCTGTGTTCAAGAGCCCATTGATATCGAATCCTACGATTGTGCATTGCTATAGGTGGTACCCGTAGCGGTCTTCGGGAATGAAGGTTTACTTCATGCAAGCGGTTTCTGACTGTTTGGTCGCTAATTAAGTTCCCTGAAGAGTGATGATGCCTCAGGCTAACATCATGGCGGTTATTGTTGGAGCTCTTCGAGTAAAGATTTGAATGTATCGGTCTTGTCTCCGTGTGGTGCAGCGATACCGTCCTCCATGGCGCTCAGCTACGGTACCAGTGCTTCGGTAACGTGTCCAAAGTCGACTGATAACACTCTGACTTGTATTCAGAGCTAAAGCCACAGTACGTTGCCGGGAACCAGCTTCTATCATTCCCACGGCTCTGAGCATTTCTTCCCTGCTTAAATGACGTCGCCGCTCCATAATAACGTTGGTTTTAATCAGTAGTAGGGAAACAGTAGCACTAATAATGTCTTCAATGCGTTGTATGTTTTTATAGGGAAAATATTGACAGCTGATTTTCATCTTTTACTCGAATTTGATTCACAGTTCCTGATTCAAATTATGAAATGCACCAAAAAGGATCCATATAAATTTATAAAATCATAAATTTATTACAAAGCCACATCTCAATCTCAAGAAATCCGCATAAAAATGCTTGATCCCTAGACACTTTTGATGTGTGTATTATCTCTTGTATCGTTACTTAGAATAGATGATTTTTTTTCTATTGAAATATTACCAAAAAACCCACCGCAGAGAAAGCAATGAGATTGAAAATTAATTGTAAGAGCGTACTTATTTATTTCTTTTTCTTCTTGTGATTTCCTATGTCTTGAGCTACGGAATGTAGCTATTGCAGTCTCATAAGTATAGTGACTTTGACAAGTTCAATTAATAGTTATGAAAAGATGATGTTAAAGTTTCATTTTTTTTGTATTTATTATCGATTCTTTTCTTGCTAGACGCCACTAAACGATTCAAAGCTGCTTTTTTATTTCATACACTTGCTTGTCATCTGTCTTATTGCAGATTATACAAACAGATTCATCCATACTGATAATCTGAAAAGACAAAATCAAATTAATAATGCCTTCAAAGTTTTATCATGAGTATAATTAAAGTTTGTATAAAATAAACGAAATTACTATTTTTTATTCTTGTACTAAAATATCATTCAATTTTATTTTTTTAGATTGTGTTACGTTAAACATTCTATTTATGAAAGAAAATATTACTATTTTTATTTTAAAGTTGATTAATATAGATTAAAATACAGATAGTTAAATACTATCTGTATTTTAATCTATATTAATCAACTTTAAAAGGTAAACCTTGCTATGTAGATTGCAAACGATTCTTTGAATAAAGTAAATTTCTCACATTTCTCTTAGAGTAACTCAACCTGCAAGTGTATTTTTAAAAACGATGTTGTACACTGCTCTATATCTCGAATACTGGCTAACGGTTTTTACAGCTGCTACGAAATAGCAGGTATTTAGTAAGGCCTAGACCCTCATAGTATAGGTTCGTCCCCATTTCTCTATGAAATTCCTTACAATGGGCTAAAAGTCACTCAAGTATATAAATAAAAATGTAAATTTTCATAAGCTGAAAATTGTACATAATGATTAAAACTTTTTTTTTTCGAATTTGTGTTTTTTATTTTTTTTTGCATTTACTAGAGTAATGTATATTTTTTTTAACACCACCAGAAACTAGAGATTTCAACGAACAAAAAGCCTTCAGACTTTTTGGAAAAAGCTGATATTTTGACGCGAGAATTTTCGATTGAAAATAAGGGTGCTATTATGGATATTAAGTTAAAATAAGGCGAAAAAAAAGATATTTTAAATCAAATAAATTACAGTGTATTTTAGACATAATAAGGTAAGTTTTCACAAAAATCGTAGAACAAATTTTTTTTTTATTACTACTATTAAAAAAGAGCTAGTTTATTCATTATTTATTTACATATTTTATCTATAATATGTATGTATTTAGAAGTATTTAAGTATGTTTATCAGCTGTTTAGTACCCATAACACAAGCTCTTAGCTTAGCTTGGGACTAGATGGCGTTGTGTGAAAAAGTTGTGGAATATTTATTTAGTTATTCCTTGTAAACAGGGACCAAAATAGCTCATTAATCCCTAGGGACAATTGATTTGAATTTGGAATGTGGATATTGTAAGTAAATGTTTCAATCAGCAAAGAGGTGATTCACAAACCATGCGAGAACTTAACAATGTGTTTAACATGTAACTGGCTAAAAAACTGCGAGCGCGCCAAATTTAAAAATAAGTTGATGAAAAATAAACAACGCGCAAAATGCATTCTGCCAAAGACATTCAATACATTGTGAAGTTCCCGCATGGTTTGTGAATCACCTCTTTGCTGATTGAAACATTTACAATTATTATTTTAAATCTCTTTGCATTCTGCTTTCGTTCGTAGTTGATTCATATTCAGATTTTAGAATTATAAAAAATGAGTGCGTCTTCCTCAAGTGAAAGTATTATATTGACTCCAGAGAATATTGTATCGCACGCTAAAAATGTGATGGAAAGTCTTTTACCTACAAAATCCCGTGAACAATATTACGTCAAAACATACAACAATTTCATCCTTTGGAGAAATGTAAGAAGAGCAAAATCTTTTTCGGAAAATGTGTTTGTCTTATGGTTCTGAATTGTACGTAAATAAATTCTTGTTCATAAGTTGCACTTACTTATTTTCTCATCGAGAGTGATAAAAAGTAGAGTGTCCACCTCGGAGCAACACTATTTTAAGCTCCAGTGACATACTTTTAATCCCTTGCTGCGCTCAGGATTAAAAAAAAACACTCGCCTTTAAAATAGTTGTTTGCTCCCTAGATAAACAATCTACTATTTTGAAACAGATAAAGATAAAAAACCAAAAACTTGGTTGTTTTTTACCTAAATTTTGGGGTTATGTGAAATAATTGAAAATACAAAAGTTGTAGATCTTTTTATTACCTACAACTTTGCCATTTAACTTTTTTCCATAGGACTTGTAGTTTTGCCGGAAATCAAGATAAACCATTTCTTACTCTTAAAAACTCACCCCCTCCCACTTCCCGAACTCGGATCGACCGTATTTTTTTTCCTTCCATTTTTATCATATTCCCCTTCTTTTCTAATGGGTTTCGTCCTATTTTATTTTTTTTGGTTTCAAAAATGATCGACCCTGGTCTAATAGGCGATTAAAGTTATTGCTAATTTATGATGTTGGTCCTGCGAGGTTGGTGTTTTACAAGTAACCCTGTATACAATTGACGATTAAAGTCTCCAATGGTTCTAATCGTGTCTCTAATCTCTATTGTCTCAAGTATTGGATTGTTTAATTGTAATTAAAAAAATACTGAATCTTTCCCATATTTATCTATAATAGCTCTCGCTCTGCCAAGACAATTTCAGTAAACTGATTACAATAATCGGTCTATCGGCCGTGTCTCAACTTTCACTGCACACTCACGCGGATTATCGCAAAGAATAACACTCACATTTTGGTAAACGCTGTCTCTCCACATCAAATCTTCGCCACCATTATTATTATGGTCTGCCTTGCGGCATTTCCACGGGTATACAAAGGAAGCTCCTTTGTAAAGCCACCGCCTATTTTGGAGTACCGATTTGGAGACCAGTGAGGTAATTCTTACGTAATCGTATGCCAGAAGCTTTACAATTTAAACAATTGTTGATTTTTTCTTGTTTTTGGAGGTGCATTACGCTTGTCAACACAATTTTTGTTTCCTTCTTTTGTGCTATTGAGTATTTCTACCGCATTCACTTCTGACTAAAATTAATTAATACTAAAATTAATTTCCTTTGTCCACCGGACCTTAACCTTAAGTTAACGAACACTTATGGCATACAATATGGAATCCATGGCTTGTCCTTATTACACAATTTTAATATTTTAAAGTTTTGATTATACGCAGTTTTTGCGAAGTCTGGTATAGTTAGGATTTCGATATTTTTCGAATAAATCACCACTCATACAGCAAAGGCAATCTTGATTAAGCACACAACATTTCTTGATGAAGACATGTCGAAAACAACAACAGAATATAATTAAGAGTCCAATAAAAAACGAAAATCTAAGCAAAATTAGTAAATGAATGATTCAGTTAACTATAACTCAAAAACAAAAAACGGTAAGAAGTAAAAACGGAAATCACGGGTAAGAAACTATTAATTTTTTTTATTTTTGTAAGACCATTGCTTGTTTTTTTCTAATTCTCAAGAAACGCTCGTTTATTTTTCAATATAACACCATCCAGAAAAATGCGGACAGTTTCAGGTTTATTTAACTCAGAATCTTGAATACAGTATCAGATGGAGGAAAAAAACTTGAGCGTTGTCAAGGGACACCCGTATGGACTGAAGTTATATAACTAGTTTTATTATTTATTATTAACAAAAAACCTGTATTTACTCTAAAAAAAATCGTCGCGACACCACACTGTTCAATGCGACATAGAATTTAGGCGAAACGAAAATAACTGGCTTGCTTTCTATGAGAGAGAGAAAGAGAGAACTTTTGGTCTTAATTTTTTCCGTCTAGCGCCCTTTCGCAACGCGCGATAAGGAACTTGAAATATTTTGTGTCATAGATTCTAGACCGAGTATTAAATTGCTACATCTGTCTTAAAAAATACATCGACGCTCTTCAGTCTTATCATACCTGAATTGAGTCTTTCAAACTGTAGGAATCTACCAAAAATCTTTTTTTTTCCGGAATAGATATTTAATCTATACTAATCTATATCTATATCTATACTAATCTATACTTCTATACTCTATACTAATATTATAAAGAGGTAAAATTTGTAAGTTTGTAAGTTTGTAAATTTGTATGTAGGGGGTAATCTCTGGAACTCATAATCCAATTCAAATTTTTTTTTAACTGGCTCAAAGCTACATTATTCCTGAGTGCTATAGGCTATAAATTGTTTCTATAACATGTATATTAACCGAGCTATCACAACTCTTGTCTAGCAAGTCGGAAAAAAATACCTCATAAAACAGAATTATTTGCGTGCGCTGCCTAAACAGTTGCTTAAAATTAAAAACAATGTATGGCTACCTGGATCGTCTTAATGATTTCTACAAAAAAGTCCGCGATACCATATCTCTATCTTTTATATTTAATCTTTTATACTTCATTTATTGCATTAAAAAAAAAAAATTTCGGCATACTTACGTTTGGTTGATTATTTGAGCAACAAAATATTCATTCATTAGACAATAAATTATTTCAGTATCACAAGAACATCATACAGATAAGATTTGCCATTTACAGTATATCAATTGGTCATACAGTTTCGGAGATAATATAAAATTACTAAAACGCAAAATGCCCCTAGCATAACTTTCATTGTGCAGACGTTTTACCTATTTGCCCATAGATGGCGTTCTGTAATTACGTCATTTTTCTGAATCGCGGTGTTAAGACTTTCCGTTGTCGTAAGAGTTAGAATTCTAATATTACATGTCAGTTGCTTATTGGTTTCGGTTCGGTTGTTTCGTTCGTATGGTTGTTGTTGATAGATACCTCAGAATCGAAAATATTGTAATTTCGTTGTACGTGATAATTGTTTTCAAGTCTGTGCGTAGTTTGACGAAATTAAGGAAACGAAATTAATTAAGGAAATCTCAACTGTCCCGGCAGACATCACAGACAAGAGCCGCTCGAGCGAGTACGCCGTACGGAAGAATCTGCCCCTGAAAATGAGCAATTGAGCAGCGCCTCTCGAGAAATCTATACTTATAATAAAAAATCTGTAGGAGTAAAATTTCTGTACATTGAAAATAAAAAAAAAATAGCGGGGGGTGTTACTAGACCGAAACCGAACCCAAAAATATGATTAAAAAAAAATTGTCTGTATGTCTGTCTGTCTGTCTGTATGTTCAGGTATCACGCAAAAACTACCGGTTCGATTACGCTGAAACTTGGTATACTTATTCTATAGTATCCTGGGCATAACACTGGGTACTTTTTATCCCGAAAAAGTGTATACAATAAAAAACAAACTTAATTTTGCGGTTCGATCCCTAACCCCAACTGCACCAACCGCAAATAATAAATTTGTCGTAGGTTACGTCACCCGCAGTGGAGTTCACCAAGGGGCGCTGCACACGGCTAAGATACTATAATGTTTTATCTTAAGAATACAATATAGTTCGCCATAAAATTCAATGGACTATCACACACTACTAAGATAATCTTCTTCTTCTTAGCGTGTCGATGGCAAACAAAGTCACTAAATTCTAAATTGAATGACTAACTAAGATATAGATAGATAGAAGACAGAAGTCAATTCTGTACATTGAATATATATTCAAAATTAATATTGGAGGATGATTGGTGATCGATACTGATGCCAAAAATGCAATCAGTAAATGTTTTGTCTGTCTCTATGTGCACGCATAGTTCAAAAACTATTACAGGGATTTTAACCAAACATGGTACGGTTGTAATCAATACGCCTAGGCAGGTTGATCTAAGTCTCAGTTGTTTTACACATGGTCAGTTGTACGTCGCTCTTTCCCGGGTCAGTAGTTCCAGAAATCTTTATGCATACATACCGGAAGGATCAACTTTGAAAGTAGTCTATCCGGAAGTATTATGCTAAAATTATTACGTTTCTAAATGAACGCACAGCCCAAACCTCTGGTATTAGAGACATGAAACTTGAAGGGGTGATCTTAGTGAAGAGTATGTAAGTATCCACTAAAAAACGATTTTTGGAAATTCAACCCTTAAAGGGAAAATGTCATTTTTCATAGGAGACGGAAGTTTGAAACCACGCGGGCGAAGCCGCAGGCAAAAGCTAGTTTATTATAGTAATAATAGATAGCTTCAAACATTTTTAGTGACACATCAATAATACTGACTTTTAACTGATTAAAATTGGCCATTATTTTTAACCCCCGACGCGAAAAGAGGGGTGTTATAAGTTTGACCGCTATGTGTGTGTGTGTCTGTCTGTCTGTCTGTGGCACCGTTGCGCCTATACGGGTGAACAGAATTTAGATGCGGTTTTTTTTATTTTAAATCAGGGCTTTTTGCGATGGTTCTTAGACATGATTCATCAAAATCGGTTCTGCCGTTTCAAGGTTATCAGCTCTTTTGTGTTAGCTACCTTTGCTATTTTAGACGTATATGGGTAGTAACTTAACTTTACACATATGTGTGGCTAAAAATTTCAAACACCTTGTATGTTATATTAATAAGCAAGATTATGGTATACTTGGTAGCCAGGATATCTAAGCAGTCTAATACACTTTTGGGAAATAAAGCTGATATGTCGTGTTTGGATTATTTTTAACCAGCATTTAATTTTGCACACAATGCACTGATAGCAACAGGATGAGCTGATGCTGCAGCCAGGCTATCCAGCATACCAGTAGAGAGCCTCTTAACAAAATAATAGCAGATATATCGTGTTTGGATTCGTTTTAACCAGCATTTGACTCTACATAGCATGCACTGAAAAAATCTCATAACTGTAAACACTATAAAACAAAATTAATGCATTTAAGAATTAAAAAAAAAAAATGAAATTAAAAATTTCGCTAAAATAAGTACCTACATAACAACGATTACTAAGAACATTCCTTACTTAAGAAGTGGTACCCCGACGTTACGTAAAATTTCATGGCTCAACGATAGGAAAGTACTATTATTCACTTTTCAAATATTTTACTTTTTTGCGGTGAGGGTTTTAATTTTTCTTTTATTTTATATTTATGGCACTTCATTTACTAGTTTGTGTTTTAATGCTTACAGTTATTAAAATTCACTAGATCATATTTTATAACTTGTTATTAATAATTCAAAACAAAGGACAACCGGAAAGTGGGGTATACTTTTTTTGTAAAAACGTAATATGTCAGCGTATTGGTACTTATTTCGTAGAATTTCCTAACATTAGAATTCAAAAATCCTATAAAAAATTAGAGACTTGTTTCTTATCTAATTAACATATTTGATGTGAGTTCATTAGCCGGCTCATGTCCATTGTTTTTCAGAAAAGATACCCTTGTAACACTTCAATGTTCTTATGAAATGAAAAAAAAATAAAGTGAAAAAGCGTTTATTCGTTGTTACATCCGTTTTACAAAATATTTTACTTCTGCCAAACTGTAAACAGTTTGTTGGCAGATGTAGCTCCCATATACAATTTTGATGTGGTAACTATTTGCTAATATTATATCAATAACAACTGGCGACGCTCTTCACATATTCGCATAGTACAAGCTCTGGTTAGTTTGGGACTATCTGGCCCTGGTTGGCGTGGTGTTAAAGTTTATTTATTTATTAGTAAATTCAAAATAGCTTACCTCGACGGTAGAGAGATCACCAACGGCCTGAAATCACATAAAAAGTATTATTTTGTTGTAAGTCGTGATTTAATAGCAAGTTTCTGAAGTTGTTTCTTGTATTTGAATTTTTAATCCATTTGATACTTTGATAACTACTGCTTTTTTAATACGTCCGTTTAGACCGCGCGGCCATGGCGTTTTTATGTAAAATAAAATCCACCCCAAGATTTTGTAAAACCATGTAAAAGTCGATTCCCAAAAACTATAAATTGCACCGCATTGAAGATTTTGTTCAACAGCTCCTGAAATATAAACCTAGGATTTTTTGTTGTATTTTGTTAGGTTTGACAAATTCAATTCTATGGTTTTTTTTTAAAACTTGAGACCTCTGCGATGCTTTTTCAGCGAGATATTGGCGAAATACTAAATTTTCACCATTTCGACGGCGCGGTCTTAGTCTTACAGCTCCTGAAGAATGCAGTGCAACTGCAAGATAAAGGTGTATTCCACAGTGGTGTTAAATTCAAACAAATTATATTATAAAAGATTAAGTTAAATGAATTTATGAAAATGAATTTGAAAAGATTTGATTGGTTAGCGGGCGTGGCTAGGCCAACGGATAATGATGACTTTACTGCATTCTTAACGCGAACGTACTTACTATAGGATTTTTTGTTGTATTTTTACTAGTTTTGGCGTTTCGATGGCGCGGCCACGTTCAAACCCAACTTTTTAACCATTGCCTTGACAAATTTATGGGTCTTGGGAATCTACTTTTATATGTTTTTACTAAAACTTGGGATGGTTTTCATTAAAAAAAAACGTTATGACCGCGCGGTCGAAACGGACGCTTTTAAATGCCTACATAGTTTGTTACTTCTGAATGTTAAACTGCAAAACAAAATGCAATGCAAATGCAATTTCTGTGCGTGTCCCAAATAAACATATTTTCTTTTCTTTCTTTCTTTCTTTCAAAACTGTCGGGCATGTCCATTTGCCAAGCCAATGTGTTCAATATCGCAAACTTGTCACGCATTCACCCAATGGTATTAAAAGTATAAAGGTGAAGTAAACAACATTCGATCTTCATAAACGGTACGCTCGCGTCCGTTGGGGCGCGACACTACACTGAGGTGAAGTGTGGCTAGTTAGCCACATTTTAACGTGTCACTTGCTGAGCACGTATAACCTATCTACACCTTTTTACTTATAATATCATTGCATTTACCATATAAATTGTTGAAAATATTGTCCAAAAAAAATCGTGAGTCATCAATCATCATACTAATATTATAAATGCGAAAGTTTGTTGAATGCGAATGGATGTTTGATACTCTTTCACACAAAAACTACTGAATGGATTTTAATGAAACTTTACAATAATATTGCTTATACATCAGAATATTGAATGTCCAAAATATAGCGATAAGTGTAAAGTAAATAGGAAAACAAATCTGCCATATGCGAGCTATTCTGGGGTGCTGTATTATAAGTCATTTCTCTTTTATTGTCGGCTAGCTGACCCGACAGACGTTGTTCTGTTTAATTATGAATATTAATAATAATAATCATTTCACATAAAGACGCTAACAACCAAATGGGAAGAGATGGGTATTGTCATCGGTGAGGCGAGGTTGACAAACCTTCGGTTCGCCGATGATATTGTCCTTTTCTCTCCCACAGCCGCAGGACTAGAACAAATGCTTCAAGATCTTAGTAACGCAAGCCTTGAGGTTGGACTGAAGATGAATATGACAAAGACCAAAATTATGACCAACAGCTCTACGAGAAGCGTACACGTAGGAGGGGAGAATATACAATATGTCCAAGAATATATCTACTTGGGCCAAGTAGTCTCTTTCCAGGCAAGACAAGATAAAGAGATTGCAAGACGCACAGAAATCGCCTGGAAAAGCTACTGGTCCATGAAAGAGCTATTTAAGGGTACTCTACCCCTGTCACTAAAGCGCAAGCTCATGGACATGTGTATTCTCCCCATCTTAACCTACGGTTCGAACTCGAGACCTATGAATTGGCAATCCACCGGCCACACCACCAGGCTATCACTGGCTATCACTGGCTGGCTGGCCGGCATGCCTGAGAGATATATGTCTCGACGGCATGTGATGCCAAGTCAGAGGCCCATGGGCGGCATTAAAACTCTGACACCAGGTTAGTTACTAACCACACGATAAGAAGAAGAAGAACCTACGGTGCCTAGACTTGGTCTTTGACTAACATCCTAAAGTCCAAACTGAAGGTTTGCCAACGTGCTATGGAGCGCAGTATTCTGGGTGTCAAACTCACAGATCGTGTTCGAAACACCACACTGCGCTCCAAAACCCAAATAGTCGACTGTGCACGAAAGGCTGCTGAACTTAAATGGGACTGGGCAGGACATGTCTGCCGCATGCCGAACGAGCGATGGGCTCTTAAAACCCAGAATTGGTGCCCTACAGTGACACGGGGCCGCGGCGGACCACGAAGGAGATGGCGGGACGACCTGGATGTCTTCCTTGAGAATTGGAGAGAGGTGGCGCAGAATCGTGACCGATGGAAGGAATGGAGGGAGGCCTTTGCCCAGCAGTGGGACAATTTGGGCTAAATAATAATAATAATAATAATCATTTATTTCGGACCATATTCGATCCATTATTTGTTAGTAATACACTTATGTCTATGTTAGTATAATTAAAAGAAGAAAATAAATAAATACAAGAAGAGACAAAGATTAAAAGAGAAGGAGATTAAGTTCGAATTGGAATCATTTATAAAAAAAATATCAAAAAGGTGTTTAAGATTCTAGTGTTTTATCGAAAACAAAACTAATGATGTGTAGTGTATCATAATACATCATAAGTTTTATTTTCGCGTATGTAAATAGTTTTGAGGGTATTTCGACACGAGAACAGGCGACATATGACTGACCATGAGAAAAACATGGATTTTCTGATTGTGCTAGGAAGGTCTGAATGCCCCGACCTACCGAATACCAATATCGAGCAATTCTTTGGAAAAAACTCCAGGTAGGTCGTTCTGCAATGCGACTCATATTTAGTTTTAGCATTTTAACGTCTTTCCATAAAGTGGATGACTTTAAACTTGCATTAAGTGCGTCAGCTGATTTTCGCCTGCCAATCATTGCACCACCAAACAGGTATTGGTTCTTTCATAAATCTTGCACCGTGCGGTCTTTTGCTTCCAAAGATTTTTTAGGTGCCATCGTGCACTCATCCCAAACAATTAATTTGCTCTGCTGCAACACTTCCATCACAGAATTTCTCGAAAGCTTGCAAGTTGGTTTTTCTTCTGATTGTCGTTTTAAGAAAGCATTTAATTTTGGGTATTCACTTATATCCACGTTGTTCCTTATTTTCAGCATACTTTTTATCATCGAAAACCTCGACCATAACGTAGAAGATTTTAATTTTGCTGAGAGTTCGGAGAAGTATGCCAACATAACATTTTCTGTAAAACTATTTGCTTTTTTCTCCTCTCTCTACGCAGTAAATTCGTCGTATGTGGATATGTAGCGACTTTTTGACTTTTCCGGTAAAATCATCTCCAAAGCATGTTGTGCAATTATACCACCGTTCCGGTGGTGTTAATTAAAAAAACTAGGGTCGAATATACTTATTTTGTGCAACAAACAACTAGAAATCGCAAGGAAAATTTCTGAAAAATGACGCCAACCGTAGAATATGAGCAGGTATTTTTTTTTCTTCACCCATTCTGGTAAGCAAAGGGAACTATGCCCATACAGCCAAGTCTTCAGGAGAAATTTTTATTGATATGAAATGGAACAATCAAATCATGAAATCTGATATTGAAACAATAGTAGCTTCTTTTTAGAAATATACGTGTTTGCATGAATCATAAAAACTTCTGTTTTTTTTTAGTATCAACTTCATGGTTGGTTTTTCTTTTTAATAGACATTATTTTGACAGTTAGGAAAGAGAACGCACGAGTTCGGAAAAGGTAAAAAAAAACATGAGTATGTAATAGCCCACATCCCGAACGCTATACATCCCTGCAATACGCCACTTTTTGAGCAACTGTATTAAAAATATCTTTTCGTCTTTTTACTATTATATCCTTATCAAAAGTAAGTGCCCTGTGTTCCTTTAGGAGTGTGGCAGTGATTATAATACAGGGTGGCAGGGACATTGACGCACAACCGCTTAGCATGGATTCAGTACATGATTCTGGACACCCCTGCGTTGAAATTTTACGTTTTTTTCTGCAATTTTTTTACTGTAAACTGTATGAAACCATTATTTTTACCTAACCCTATGAGATTTTTAATTAAGAAATAGTAAATACACTTGTTTCACTTAAAAACAGCAATGAAAGTAAAACTCGAAAGAGCTACCTGATCAGCTGTTTTTCTAAAGTTCATATGCGAGGTCAACACTAACATGTAGGTAGGTCGATTCGCTTCTAAACGCCGGCGCCGCCGCCGTCTTTGTCGGCAGATTGCGAAATATCCCAATGCATCTAACAGACGAAACTTGAGGCATTTTACTCATCTACATAAATGAATGATCCATTTATTACTTTTATTTTAGATTCATTATGGAGGATAATTATGTTTTTAGATCTTTGTCGTGTTACGTAAAGAAGATTAAAAAAAAACGAGTAGACGCGTATTGATAGCCACGTAATTTTTCGACAATTTTTGTTATAAACATTAATTTTAGTTTTGAATGCAGTTCAACAATGTAATTTATTGTTTCAGAAAAACACATCCATTATCGCAATTAATTTCATGAGGAGGTAACTAGGTACAACTTAATGTGTTTGTACACTCTATCATTTTGTTGATCTGTGTCCGGTAGGCACAGAAAAAATAATAAATAATAAAGTGCGGCAAATTGAAAAAAGATTAGTAAACCTACATTTCTTTTGCATTTCTCCGATTTTATCGGATTTTTGTCAGTTCCTAGATTTCGTTGATCGCAAACGGGCGTGTTGTTTGTCGCGAATTTGTGATCATAACGTAGGTAGATTTTAATATCAAAAGTAAT
This sequence comes from Euplexia lucipara, assembly GCA_921972225.1. Taxonomy (NCBI): domain Eukaryota; kingdom Metazoa; phylum Arthropoda; class Insecta; order Lepidoptera; family Noctuidae; genus Euplexia; species Euplexia lucipara. The sequence goes on along the minus strand of OV179142.1, from coordinate 14,714,414 downwards.
TTTCTCTGTGCGTGTTTGTGTGTGTGTGTTTGAGAGTGTCGATGCACAACCATGGCCAGCTCTCTAACCGGACTTGAACCCATTAGATTTTTTTCTGTGGGGTTACGTCAAGTATAAGGTGTTTGTGACCGAGTGCAATACCGCAGCAGAAATGAGATCGCATTGTGAATGTGTTTGCGACGCTGTGTGAGGAGTGTGTCCAGGATCCCACTATTTTACCCCGTGTCCACGTTGAAACTCTGCGCCGCGCTCAGATCTGCGAGCGACCACTTCGAACCCTATCTCATTAGGAATGAGCGAGATTAAGGTAGGTAAGTTAATTAATTGAACATTACTGGATCGCTAAGTTTTAATCAAGAATCTTTTTGGTATCAATTCTCATCGGTATCGCTATTTTATGAGAATAAGTTAAGGTATTGTTAGTTTTATTTCCATATGGGGTACTTTTTAAGTAACTACCATCAGTTATCAAGACTGATTAAGTTCGGCGATATTTCGTAGGTACGTTCACGTATGTTCGGCAGCGAAGGCGCGCGGGGCGGCGGGGGGAAGCGCTAGAGACGTATGTCATGTGTGTGTTGAGTAAGTTATTGATTATATATTTTTCCAAAGTAACTTCGTATTTCTATCTCTTTCATGTTTTCTTTTCAGTTTCTTTATGAGATTGTTACAATAATTCCTATACCGACTATACGTTATTTTTTAAATTTCATTGTGAATATCTAACCGAGATTCTTTTTGTAATTTATTGCGGTGTTTTATGCAGCGCAGTAACCCAGGAGTGATCCATGGTTTGATTATACGTCTACTGCTAGGAATGTTTGTTATATTAGTATTGTGTTTAATAGTTTCATTTAACTTTTGTATCAGTCGACTGGTTAACAAATTGGGATCGTTACAAAACAGCAACTCACAATGATTTTTCTCTTGTAAATCTTTAAGCGCTTGCTCAAGGTTGATGGTGTTAGTTTTAATAATAAAATATCTGGTTTTTATTTTACATAGTGATAGAAAGGTAGTGTAGTGATCCGTTATAGATATTTTTAAAATGGCAATTGATGCAGATGTTTTTCTTTTATGAATCCTCAACATGTGGTGGTCCAGGCGGTTCTTTTCTCTGGTAGGTAACGTATGACCGGGTAAACTACCATAAGTCGAAAGTATATTTAGGTAGTTCATCCGGTTTTTCTGTTCGTGAGACGGTTCAATAGTTTTCGGTCTAATGTTAATATTTATGTCACCCGCTAATATAATGTTTTTTAGGGTCGGAAGAAAATCTAAGGGTAGACTGAGTGATCCCGACTGTCGACGCAGTGGTGACTCCGGGCGTCCGGCTCCCTGTTAATGCGACACAGGTACTTGTCGAAGCAACCGTGCCCGGTAAGCACCTGTGTCACCCGAAACGACAGGGAGCGGTGCCTTCTCCCGAGCCAGCGCTCGAGCGCCGGCCGGACCGCCTCGATTGTCATCACGTCAAGAAACGTGAGTGCTCAACTTAATTTAAGTCGATCTGCGGTCCGAAATGTTTATCGGAGGTACCTAGAGATTGGCGGCTTTGTTCGTCGCCAAGGAAGGCCACGATCTCGGGTCTTAACTGAAAGGCAGGATCGATTCATCGTGACGACCAGCTTAAGAATTCGTCACCTTACCTCCATTGAGATACAAAACCAACTTCGCGACTTCCACGGAGTATCTGTGAGCGCTCGAACTGTTCGGAGAAGGTTAAAAGAACGCGATATGGTACCACACAAGCCAGCTAATGGGCCCAAACTAACGCGAGCCCACCGAACAGCGCGCCTTCATTTCGCACGCAGTCATTTAAATTGGACACAGCAAGATTGGAGCCGTGTACTCTTTTCTGATGAGTCTAAAATTGTGTTACAAGGCAATGATGGAAGGAAGAAGGTCTACCGACGTAAGGGAGAGCGTTTCGCACAATGCTGCTTTGAAGAGAGGGTTGCTTATGGCGGTGGCTCATGGACTGTCTGGGGCGGTATATCCGCGAGCGGCAAAACTCAACTTGAGGTTGTTACAGGACCACGGCTGCCAACATTAAATGCTGAAAGGTACATTCGTGAGTGCATAGAACCTCACGTGATACCATACGCAGACTATGTGGGCCCGAATTTCCTTTTTATGCATGATAATGCAAGAGCCCATGCGGCCGGCATCGTCAGGGAGTATCTTCGGGATGTGAACATCACAGTTATGGACTGGCCAGCCAGAAGCCCTGACATGAACCCCATTGAGCACATGTGGGACGAGCTAAAAAGACGTGTTAGGGCTCGTCAGCCAGTTGCCCAGACGATGCAGCCCTCCGTGACTTAGCGAAAGGTGATAAGTCACGTGGTCAAAACTGTTAGAAATATTATTATTTATATCAAACTGTAACATCAAATAAACACACTAGCGCCATTGTTCAACTCTGTTCTGCTCTCTGGTCTTCTATGTTGTCTGTGGTCTGTATGTTTTATGCTTCCCTTTCGTAATAAAACCGTTCATTGTGCTACACCGTTTTTCTGTCGTTTTATTAGGTTATGGGCCCAGACATGCTCTTTAGGGACTAGTAAAAGTATAATAAGTGAATATTTTGGTTAGAATAAGCTAGCATAGGTGTAAGCGTCGAAGTTTTAAGTGAAGCCTATTGATGTTGTTGAAAATTTTCAAAAAGTAACGAAAATGGCTACCAACACGTCGTTCTTAGCTAACGTTCCTAAGCTAAAAGGACGTGAGAATTATCACGAGTGGGCGTTTGCAGCGGAGAATCTGCTTATCTTAGAAGGCACAGCAAATTTTATCAAGCAAGAAAGTGCAACGGAAGCAGCCGCAGACGATGCAAAAACGAAGGCCAAGTTAATCCTTACAATTGACCCGTCATTGTACGTTCACGTCAAAGATGCTACAAGTACGAAGGATTTGTGGAAACAGTTGCGGACTATGTTCGATGATTCCGGGTTTTCACGAAGAATCTCACTGTTGCGGAATCTGATATCAATTCGTCTCGATAATTGCGATTCGATGACGAGCTATGTGACGCTAATTATCGAAACGGCTCAGAAATTATCTGGTACAGGTTTTGCTGTGAACGATAAGTGGATTGGCTGTTTAATGCTGGCAGGTTTACCTGAAAAATATTTACCTATGATGATCTTTCATGTACCATACCGTGACCTTTCATGTTTTCTCGAAAGCCTAGGAACCTTATGTAGAAATATACTAAATGACTAGAATAATGTAAGCAAGAACCGTTGTTTGTACAGAGAAAATTTAATTGAAAAGTCAATGGCACAACTCACAAGTCATGTTGTTTAACTAAAAAGTTTCCACACTTCCCCTCAAACAACATTCATCATCAGATATCCTCACATTACATCACAGCAGACACACTCAAATTCAGATCGCGCACACATTTATTGAATGCCACACGACCTAATGGTTTTGTCAGCACATCTGCTGGGTTATCTTCCGTGCACACATAGTCCACACGTTCAACATTCTTAGCAATGCAATCTCTGACATAGTGCGTCCTTAATGTCTATATGTTTCGTTCTTCTATGCGCTACAGAAATGTACGCAAGTTTAATAGCACTCTGATTATCTACAAAAATGCAAATAAACTGCCGCAAGTGAACTGCCTTCTTGGTTGCCTCCGAAAGCGCAATATACAAGGTGTTGTTTTGCATCCTCGTCAAATTTCAGGAGGTTGTCATAGAACACATTAATAATCAATTAAAAGTACGTTAACATAAAAAAAGCAGCGCTTGTTAGTTATTACTAACGCTTTTTTTATGTTCAAATTTAACAGTATTTCAGAATTAAACCCTTAATACAATACAAATAAAACAATCACCCGACTTCACACACAGCGACAATGCAGATTTACTATCTATTGATGAGTATTTCTTGATTAAAAAATTAATTATCTGCTCAGATCCCATCTAGTCGAATGGTTGTGAATAAGCCAGCTGAACTGGTAAGGTTAAGATGCTGAGGACTCAGACCGTCGAGACCGCCAGCGGACCCGCTCCGGAGGGAGAGCAAATGGCTGTGAACACCTCTCGACCTGTAATGGTGAGGGTATCATAATCCGAATCAGGGGGGTCGGGAAAAGAAATATCTCCTGGTGGGGCCGGGTGTTTGCTCTCAAGAGCTGCGAGGGTATCCGCAGAACACGGAGCCACCACATCACTACTGAAAAGAGTCCTGGCTGCTCCACTAAAGACACCTTCACTTAACTTTGTTTCCACAAGATGAGATATACCTCTTGTAGAAGTACATCTCTGGGTCGGTAATTTTGAATCTAAATTGATATCCGAAATATTAAAATTTTCCATCATTTGTGCAGATAAAGTCTCTTTGCCTGCCAAATTCTTTTGTTCATGGAGAACTTTGTAAGGGAAGGTGAGTAGTTGTTCCCAGACATTTAACGAGTTGTCCTGGGCTGCAAGGCGAACGCAACCTGCCAGACGTTGTGCTACAAGTGGTCTAGCACCACGGGGAACTCGCTTTAAAACAGGAACAGAATTTTAGAATTTTGAAAGGGTTTTCCAAAACGGATCGAAAGTGTATGTTGCCGGTATTAAAGGTGTAGATGTTATGACAGGGTCTACTACATATGCATTTTGGGGTCTGTGTACTTTCCCAAGGTGGACCTACAGACCCCGCTTACCTGGGAACACAGAGGACATCTTTCCACTGATGTTGAGGGTTGATCACCACCATCACTCACCGCTGAGAGACAGATGGACTAGCGTCGCGTTCTCAACGTCACCACCCAAACTGCACGTCAGCTCAGCACCAGCAAACTCTAACCAACGTTGAAAACAGGAGGCGGAAAAGGATGACCAGAAAGGATTAACTAATTCACTTGTAATAAAGGGTTTAGAGTTTTTGAAAATTGTGTTTGTTGTGAGAAGTGACGTTTATTTAAAAACCATTCGGAATTTGAATATTAAAGTTACAATATATTATGTACTTCCTACAGTCGAATTAAGGGTTAACACGGTTTTAAGTGAATAAATTGTAACAATAACATTTCCTCAAATGTAAATTTATTGTGAAAATTTGTAGATAAATTATTTTATAAAAATTGTAATACGCGATCAAGTTTACATCTAAATCAAATTGGTCAAATCTAAACTGTCGTCGAGGTGTCAAACTCGCATGAAATAGCCTCATCCTCAGGGTACGGATGGGAGTCCAGTCCCTTCAATATACCGTCGTCCAGCGACGGGAAGGCCCTTCAAATGGTCTATAACGCGTTCCGGAGGATTGTGGTTTATGGTGAATAGAAATATCTCCCCTTCACAATAGAAATGCTTTCTCGTGTAAATAGTCTACATGCCTGTATTTGGCAGTCAACGCGTTCGTTACTAACAGCGTGTCAAGAAACGGGTCCTCAAGCGACCGTTTTCGCAGAGAACATATCTCGCACAATATATATGTAGAGTCTCTCAGTAGGAGAGAAGAAGCTGCACGAATTTGATGAACGCTTGCGATAAATCTCGCTTCGAAGACGTGTCGAGATAGTGTCAACGGTTGTACAATAAATTTACCCCCTTGGGTTGTACGAGCATATGTGCCACATGTTTTAATACTATTATTAAGTAATAAACATATTGTAATATACGTTTTAATACTTTTTCATGGTCTGTATACAAAATTATAATGATAAATAAAATATGATTAAAATATAATGCCAAAAAAAAAAATGTTTAAAAATTTCATTGTAAAAAAATGCGTGATAGAAATTTTTTATACTAAATTTCTATTTAGTACTATTGAATCAATAATAATTATTCATAGTTATGTAAAGGAGACATCATTTTTGCAGACCTGTGTAATCGGTGCAACTACGCCGTGATTCATGTGAGCCTTTATGATCTCTGTGTCGGAAGTTGTTGCGCCATGGGGCCCGGTAATTTCTATAATATAGCCACCCTTATGAGCAAAAATAGTTTAAAAATATTACTGAACTTGTGCAGACTGTACTTTTTTTTTAAATAAAAATCATACTTTTCTGTATCTATTAATAAGTACCATCACATATGACAATGGCTAGCAGTTCAGTTACTCATGGACATACACAAATTTATGTTAAACATAGATACACAGTCAATAACAGAAACAACAGCAAACTAGGACACACATACGCACATACTTATGTTATTAAAACAAAATGTAAAGACTTTGTTAATCGAACCTGCTACATTTTCCGTCACATCTTGCGACTTGTGGAAATCATGCTGTTCGGAGGACGTGGAACACTATCCGCTCGTGATACAATTTTTTACTAGTACGGGGGGATACGGCGAATCAGTGTAATGACAGCCAATGTATTTTAGTAGCCAAAGCTTTGTCTAACAGTTGTTAAAGTTTATTAAATAAATTATATGTAATACTTGTATGATTGGCTGTGGTTATGCAATTAAGAATTATTATTATTATAGTTCCATTACCTCCATATAATGATCCGGGAATAGTGAGCAAATGCCTTAGTATGTCTTCTCGACTAATATGGTCGAACCCCTAAAGGCCCCAAATGCCACGGTACAAACTCAGAAGTAAGGCATTCATTCGAGCAATTTTCGTCCAATAAGGTCAATCCAAATGTTCTTTCTTTGGTATTGTCGTCAGCACGTGGAGCTCCTCAAGTTCCGAGTTGAGTTCACGATTACTGACAAATGCTTGCACTGACTGATCTGGTCCCCTCATATCTGTGTGGTTCTTTCCTCAAAAGACCATCTCAGACACTAATCTGCATGGATCTTACATGATTTAACTAAGATATTGTCTGGACTTTAAAAAAGACTACAACCTCTGAGTTTCTTTCGGTGTTTCTTCTCAGAGTAGTCAGATAGTGAAACTCCGATCTCATCTGCTTGTTAAAAAAATGACGTGTAAAAGTGTTTGTAATAGTTATTTATGATACTAGTGGAGTAAGTTGGTTTTTACAAACGAGTAGACGAATGTAAGCCCGAGACGAAGTCGAGGGCTTACCATAGTCACGAGTTTGTAAATACCGTTTCTGCACGTGTATCATACAACGTTTTTCAACACATTTGCGAAAAAACAGTACAGTAATGTAATGAAACAAACTTTTTCTTCAAGACTATTTTTAATGGCAAATAAAAAAATTATACAACTTTACAGATAGGTCACACACTTGGAAATTTGTAGTAAAATTGGAACAATTATTAATATTAAATGAAATTTGGTGCTTTGGAAGCTTATTTGACTGACTGATTTCACACGTATTATGTTGAACTTGTGGCGTAAACGTCGGCGACGACGGCGGTGACGTCGGTGGCGGCGGAGCTTGCAGCGGAGGCGGCGGTGCGGTGGCTGGAAGTTTTCACGTGAGGTAGAAGGACGCGGTTCCACACCATTATCTATATTTATACACTTTGATATCTTGTCGCCTATTTCAATTTTATTATGCACCGAGTCTTCAATATAACCCTCTGCTACATTATTATAGCGCCATCCTCCGCGTCGTTTCAGTGTAATAGTATCGGCTCCGGAATTAGCTAGTAATGTTGCAGAGGTCCTTCTAAAGCTGTGACCGGTATAACTAGCCGGATTTTCCAATTTCAAGAACGTGGCTATTTCTTTTGGCACACTACCGATTTTGTTAACGCCAACGACTTGCCGCATGCATTTACCGTTTTGGTATTTTTGAAAGAATCCTGTTACTTTTTGCGTTTGTAATTCTAAGAGCTTCATACTTCTTGACAATTGCGTAAAACTCACCATGTATGGTGAATGTACGGGGGATTTTGGTTTTTGTGTCGGGTATCTTGACAAGCAATAAGTCCCCATGATTTTCGATATCACTCACACTAGTTGGCTAATTCTTGTCGTCTGCATGCTCCAGATATACCAAAAATTAATATAGCCTGTAAAAAAATAGAAATAATTTAAGTAAGTAATTTGATTTTATTTAGCTGTATGCAGTTCCGTACAGGTAAATGACCAAAATAATTAACTATCAAGTATAGGTACCTACCTTCTAAATTAAAAATAGCCTTATAAACTATTATAGCAAATAAGTAATAATGTGATGTGCCTACAAAAAGGTATTAAGTAAATAAAAGATTTAAAAACGTACCTTGGTTCCTAAATAGTTTTCATCTGGCGCGTCATTAAGAAATTTTTCTACGTTAGCTGCAGTGAATACTTTTGATTTCTTGCTTGTATAGCCATCTGACTGTGTCGTTTCAAAAATACATGTAGTTTTATGTATTTTGTTAAATCTGTGTCATTGAAATCAATTAACTTCCTTACACATCTTTTTTCTCCAAGTTAATTCAGAAATGCTACCTCAGGAATAATTACAAGTTCATAATGCTACAGTCAATTTTTTTTTGGGTGGGGACCATACGTATTTACCCATTGTCCTGTGTGTGCGTACTTACGTTATTAAGTTAAGTACCCAGTATTACTCTGATTATTTAGGGTTGCTTGGATTTGCTTTCTAATTACATTTTTGCTTTGAAAAAGAATGACGATTCAGAGAAACTCCTTGTTGTATGTCTCCACCAAACGATGAAGTGGTGAACGCGAGCCAATGTTGGATTTCCAGAAGGTAGTAGCAAAAAGACGACAAGTTCGTTCGTTCGTTTGAGTTACTTCACGTACAATCGTACATCCGACAATCGTCCAGAAGTTTTCGTCTTGACTTTAAGGTCAAAATATGATCTTTTGACCTTAAAGTCTTTTTAATTAAGAAGTAATTGGTAAGTTTGACATTTATTTCCTATAACACCTAAAATTCACAGCGGAAAGGTATTTAGGTTGTACTAGTTCTTACGCTCCACTGTATTTTATGTAAAATAGGTTCCAAATGGGTACTACAAATTCCTTCTGTGGCATCATAATAGATTTATAGGGGGTAGGCCTACCCCTATGGGAAAAAGGCGTGAGTTTATGTACTACCTGTCTAACTGTAAAGGAAAATCGTGTCTTCTTCAAAACCAGATTGATGCCACTTGGTTTTGACAGTTAGTTTACTAGAATTTACTTTACTGCATTGAATTTTGTACTTACTACTGCTGTCGCATTGAAACCTACAGCCTGAAATGTACAATTATAATTAAAATTACTAGTAATATAGTAGTACCGTCAACAAATTTGAATCATGACCCACTGAATATAATTGATGAGTTTACATAAATCCTCATTATGCATATCATTGAACTCTTACCTACAAGTGTGGGCCTACATGTACCACTAGTGAACTAATGGAAAATTCGAGTATGTAATGCAATATCCACACTAAATATCGCCGAAGACTCAGTACTTGGCAGCCTGCGAATGTTGGACAGATTTAAGGGTCACGGAACTGACGCTTTACCAGCAGTATATCTGCGAGGTTGTGCTGATAGTCTAGTATCCCCTATTGCTTAGAAGGTTTTTAGCCGAGGGTGCCTTTCCTTTTTTTGTGGAAAGCCGCGTTTATAGCCCCTGTACATAAGATAGGTTCAAAATCTGACGTTAAAAACTAGTGCCCGATATGTATTTGTAATACTCTCAGCAAGGCGTTTCAGAAAATAGTCCATATCAACTCGACGATAACCAATGGCATAGGCCCTTATCGTCATATTTTTATTAAGCGATGCTCAACAACCTCTAACTTTGTTGTAATTGTAATCTGAGTTCCTAAATAAATATTGTGGAAAATATAGTAATGAAAAACACGTTGTACGATGGTTGCTATATTGGAACCGAGAATTTATTTTTATTGACATTACAAAAAGATATTATTTTAAAACCTAACAAAAGTATCTTAGCAAGTAAGTAGGTTTTACAACATCCGCCCTTAATGAAAATAAAAGATAAAGTAGTAATGCTAAACACAATAGAAAATAATAAAACATTACTACCAGACTAAACAGAAATACAAAACATAAACTGATGACAAATAAATAAATAGAAAATTATTCTACCTATTCATCATTAAACCCATATTAACAACGCACCTAAGATGAGCTATGCGCCTTAAAGACTTGGTTAAAACATCGGCTGTCATTTTATCCGTAGGTATAAACTTTATATCTATAAGACCCTCAGGAACCTTTTCACGAATAAAATGATATCTCGTATCAATGTGTTTGGTTCAATTATCTAGTTTCTGTGCACTTTGACTATCGTTGGATAGCAACACCCTATCAGCAAAACCAGTAATGTCACACACTAACCATCTTAGGAAAATAGCCTCCTTTGCAGCACTGGTCAAGGACATATACGCAGCTTCTGTAGACGATAAGGCTACCGTTGGCTGCTTCTTACACTCTCAACTAATAGGTCCACCTGCTAGCGTGAAGTAGTAACCAGTGTACGACCGACGGTAATGTACACTGTTCGCCCAGTCAGCATCCGTATATCCACACAGACGTCTATCGACTTTCCTATAGGTAATACAGTAATCCATAGTACCTTTCAAATACTGTAACACCCCTTTAGCGGCCAAACAATGCCTCTTATCATAACAGTTATTAAACTGACTGAAATAGTTTGTGGTATAAGCTATATCGGGTCTCGTATTCACAGCTACATGAGACATCCTATCAGGTTTTGGTAAGGATATTCGTCAAGAGATGTTGGTTTACCTTTCTCCAACTTGTTATTCTCAAAAGGTGTAGACATCTCCTTGCAATCCTGCATATTAAACTCTCTAAGTCGAACACTGTCTGGATACAGTTCTTCGGACTGACCACGATTTTATCGTCAACGCGGTTAATATTTAAGCCTAAACAATACGACAATGCACCCAAATCTTTTAGCGAGAAAAACTTTTCCAAGTCATTTTTGACAGCATCAAACAATATTTTGTTCTTTGTAAAAGACAATTCAGACCAATTTCAGTTTTAACTGGCCTCTCAAAGATATTGGAAAAAATAATAAACCGGAGACTAGTTAAATATCTTAAAAGTAATAAATTACTCTCTGATCATCAATTTGGTTTTAGGCCTAAAAAATCAACAAACCAAGCTGTTCACCATCTAACCAATTTTATAAGCACAAATCTGGATAACGGCATGCACACCATAGGGATATTTTTAGACCTAGCCAAGGCTTTTGATACTATTTCTTGTTTCTGTATATATTCTATTGTTTTATAAATTATTGTGTGTATGTGTGTTTTGATGACTGATGTCAAATTAATATTTTTCTTTCTTTCTTTCTTTCTTTCTTTTTCCTTGCTTTTAAACAAGCTGGAAATGCTGGGAACACGGGAAGTTCAATTGCAACTTTTATCTGATTACCTTAGCGACCGCCACCAGTGTGTAAAAATAGGTCAATACATTAGTTCGGAACTTAAAAATACCTTTAATGGGATCCCACAAGGTAGTATTTTGGGACCTACATTGTTTTAAATCTATATTAATGACCTCTGTAACTTGACGCTTCAGAATGGTGTGATTATGTCATATGCGGATGACACAGCTCTCCTGTTTGCAGCTAAATCAAAGGCCGAGGTCTATGAGGTAGCACAGAACGGTTTTAATCATGTATCTAGTTGGCTTCATAAAAATCACTTAACATTAAATACAGATAAAACTAAATACCTATTATTTACAATGAGAAGCACTAATCAAACGCTTACTAATCTAAATATTCAACCGCACAACAATAATTGTAATTTGCATTATGCTGACATTGCATGTGTAACTTGTCCCGCTTTAGCGAAATCAGACGATATCAAATATCTAGGGGTCACGATTGACTCGAATCTGAACTTCCGCAAACACATCGATTTATTATGCAACAGAGTGCGTAAACTCATATACATTTTTAAAAACATACGTGAATTTGCCCATTTTAAATTAATTAGGCAGATTTATTGGGCTTTGCGTCAATCCATTGTCAGCTACTGCATAACATCCTCGGGTGGTGCCGCTAAATCAATTTTACTACCCCTAGAACGCGCCCTAAGAGCTGTTTTAAAGGTGGCTACTTTTCGCCCATATAGATATCCTACGTACCAGCTACATACGGAATGTAAGGTGCTATCAGTACGTCATCTGTTTGTTTTGAATGTTGTCTTATTTCAACACACTGAACTTTATTTTATCCCAGTACTGTCAGATAGGAGAAGGAAAGATTTGGTTTGTGCTAACTCTAGGACTAATCATGCTTTTGCTCGTCGTTTTTATTTATTTTTAGGACCTTACTTGTATAATCAGATTAACAGAGCACTAAAGGTTTATAGTTTAAGTAATAATAGGCGTAATCTAATGGTTCAGGAACATTTGGCAACACTCAATTATTCGGACACGGAAAACTGCTTGAAATTGTAAAATAAAGTTTCCATCTACCCGCTCTAATTTTAAGTCTCTTTGTTTAACTAATTTAATAATAGTCTGTCTACTTTAATTTTTAATTTAAACATAATCGAGTAATTAGATTATGTAAATCTAATTACTCTCTAAGTCATTGGAAACATTGTCTTGTTTATAATTTAGCTTCTAATTAAGCATTGCATTCTATATTATAAAATATTTGTAATATTTATTTTATTGATAGCCTGAAACACAGGTTTTTCATAAACCTAGTTCAGGCAGATCCATATTACGGTTAGATTTAAATTTTCATCCAATGGAATTAATGTAAATCATTATCTTTACTTTACCTTCCACTTGATTATTTTTTTATTTTGTTTTAATTAGATCGTCAACATATATCAAAAACGAAATAAAGCAACAATTTACTGACAAGCGTTAACTTCGGGAGTTGCCCGTGGTCCACTTACGTTTGTCCACCTGGTGAACCACGGGCAATTTTTTTTGCCCGTGGTCCACCTCAGTTTTATTGGGTGTACCAAGGGAAAAAAATTTTTCCCGTGGTCCACCTGAGTATTTACTTTTGAGAATCTATTGCCCGTGGTCCACCTATCATATTTGACGGCGCGTTTGATTATTTCAACATCAACGGCTAGCGTGGGGGAGAAAGACATGATGTCGGATCAGTTGAAGTTAGGCAAGCAATCCGTTCGCAACCCGAGCATGCGCTACGTTTTTTGTGGTGTCTAGTGATTTGGTGTGCCTAATAATTATGTATTAAGATTCTCATTATATTTTGTGCGAAATATTTTGTGTAACTATTTTCCTCGCCCGACACCCACATATCTTAGTAAAATCAAGCAGATATGTGTAGTACGTATATATTGCGGATTGTCCTAACGTCCCTTTATATTAAATAACAAGATGACTATTATTATGAAGATAAAGATCCTTTTTGAAAAAAAACAGTGAATTTGATCAAACTAATGAAAATCAAAAAAAAAAAATAACAAAAACTAGCTAGTGCGAGTCGGACTCGCACAGGAAGGGTTACGTAGCCGTAGGTACGTGCAAATTATAGATTAAGGTAAACCAAAAACGTGGAAAAATCATTTTTCATGCATAAGGACCCCCCATTTTTTGATTATTTGTAATAATATTTTTTTTTTTTTTTGTGGTAATCAAAATACGTAAACTTATTGATATGGTACAAATAAAAAATCATCTTTTAATCCGTAAGTTTTATTACGTATAAATGAATAAAAGTTTATGGTACTATTACATACACCATTGTTAAGTAACTTTAGTCGCAATATACCAAAGTAACGTTATTAAAAAGAAAAGGTGACATATTTTTTGAACAAACAGAATATAATCGTTTTATCCATATGTAGCAAAACTTAATTAACTAAATACCAGTACGACATGTTTACTGTTAACAAAAAAAAAAGAATCTGAAACGCACTAACTATCTGTCTATGTAATATATAAAAATCCGTAAAAAGTAATAAGTACTTCCCTATCGCAATTTTTCCAACGCCAATCCCGTGGAAATTTCTTTATTAATTAATTGTGATTGCACAAAAAATATGTCGTCATCGTTGTCGACAAATAAATATTTCCTTCGTTTAAAAAAAGTCTTCTTTTCAATGTTTTGTAACACTGTTAGCAGGCGTGTAATGGTCGCTTCAGTTTTTTTTATTTTTTTACTTAAATGGGAATGGTACGACTCTGTAACATTGTTCGTCCGATGTTTTTGACCAAACACGCACAAAATATCGCTAAAATTCTTAGTCATCCAAAAATTGTCAATGTATTTCAAAAATTTTTCCATTTTTGGTTTTTGAGTACTTTCGAGTTTTATGTACTCCCGACCTTCTGCCATAAATTCCTTCGGTAGTAATGGTAAAGCCGATGTAAGCCCTGTCAACCTTTTTTCAGTCTTACTTTTTAGGTTTAATTTTTTGGCTTTTTTTCAAATTGCTTTAATCCAGTGGTAGTAACACCCAAGGAGCTCAATTTCTGGAAAAACTTCTTGGACGGCGTTGATGGCAGCTTTTTCGAAGTCACAATGTAGTTTTAGGGGTTTGAAATTTGGCAGTTGTGACTTTATTAAATTGAATACGGTTTTGTAACTTTCTTGTTTTTTATTGGGCATTAGTGCGTAAATCAAAGGTACAGTTTTTGTTGTGTCCATGGTGCTTCCAACATCGCCATGAATGGAGTACAATTGATAAAAGGGTGCAGGACACGAATCGAAAGTAGCATCGGCGAAAAATTCCTTTATATCAGAAAGTTTGTCTCTATTGCTTCGAGAACAAAAAATAATTATGCGAGATTCTTCATAGGCATAATCGGCTAAAATAAAATCGGCAAAGTTACGTGGCAAACTGACTTCGTTAAAGTTTTTGTAAACAGTTTTATTGATTCCCAATGCCTTATTCCTGGCGGAATATAAACTGTGCTGGCAACTGGTGAATGACGGTACATCGGCTACCATATCAAAAGTGCTTGATTGAATTTTTGCTAACATGTCATTATAAAGTTTAGGCACTGGGTTGATACCATCCATGACGTGTTCTTTTAATTGACTAAATTCCTTGGCAATAAGATTTTTAGCTAGATTGGGTGAGCAAGAGTGGTCCCGACTTCTCATAATAATATTTTCCTAAAACAAAGAAAGTTAAAAAATTAGCACATTAGTACCTACCAATTTTGTTGTTTTGTTTTGTTGTTTTTATTTTGTTGTTTTGTTGTTATATATACATGATAGATATTTACCTTAATAATTATGTTGCCTTTGCACTTTTCTTTTCTATAAGTAGAACATCGCCACAAACTTGAGTGGTTTTTAAAATCTTTTACTTTATAATATTGAAATGCTTTATGTAAAAGAATGGTACCACCCTTTCTTGTAATAAAAGTAATGTTGTCGTCTGAATTCATTTTGTGAAAATAATTGTAGAAAATAATATTTAGTTATGACTCGTAGACCTACCATGACACAATGACGTTGTCAACATAAAAAGAATAAATTAAACAAATAGTTTATACTGTACTGCTATCTGCTATAATATTATTTTCTATGTAACCATGTATAAAAACAAGATGTTGAAAATACTCCAATGAAATTTAACCTTTTTATAATACTGGCCATCTCGCAAGTTATTTGTTTGGTTGTAAGTGGTTTTCCTCAGTTATTCTCGAATGTTCTAGTGTGTTGTACATAAATAATAAAAGACACATTTCGTATAAGTCTGCGTTCTTTATTTTATCACAGCAAAAGAAATGATTTCATTTGATTTATGTACTTATGATATGCACATCATAGGTGCAGGCGCTGGTGGTAATGCAGGTGGACCACGGGAAAGAAAAATTACCCGTGGTACACCCAGGTGGACATAGGTGGACCACGGGAAAAAAAAAATTCCCGTGGTACACCCAATAAACTGGAGGTGGACCACGGGCAAAAAAAATTGCCCGTGGTCCACCAGGTGGACAAACGTAGGTGGACCACGGGCAACTCCCGGTTAACTTAAGTCTCCGGCCGTATACTGTGCGCGCGGGCGGTAGGTGGTGTATCACCTGTGACGTCACACTAACACTGTGCCGATTGTAAATTAACGGGATTATTAAATGTCTGTAAAATTTAAAATAATTGATATGCTGACATAAAACAAAAAATAGTTTATTTATATTCACATAGGCTCTTTTGTGACAAAGTGACAATCAATTTCGCATACCCAGTAACATTCTCCATTCTATAAACAATGAGGTGGTAAAGTAGTTTTCGAGATATAGAGGAATATCTTCTGTCCCCGAGTTGCCGGGCCTCCGCCGGCCTCCTTCGTCGGCCTACGGCCCCGTATCCATGGCGTTATCCGAAGTTGTTTTTGCCAGCTAGCAGCTAGCCATAAAAGGTTGATTATCTGTAATACGCACCTTAAAACTGTATTCAATGAATTTGAGTTCGGGTGTCACCGCTCGCTATGATCTGCCGAACTATTTATCGAACTGCTCATTCCATCATGTTTACCGCTCATTCAGTTATTGGACTGCTCAATTATTTTTAGAATTGACATTGTATGATAAAATAACCAAATAATTGATTTTTGTTTACTGTCCATGTTTTACTGCCGCAATAATTAATCAACCTCCATTAAATGAAATATGTGCTCAATATGTTTTTCAACTGATCATAATAACATCTCGAATATTTAAATAACAGCTCAAAAAATAGTGGGAACTATTTTTTTTAAATAACATCAGCGTTAACAAACCCATCAACTTTAAAAATTAGCTAGTAAAGCCTCACGTAATCTTGGCTTTGTAATGCACACCTGTGAACCAATCAGAAACCTTCATAGTCTTAAGATTGCATACTGTGCCTATGTTAGGTAGAAGCATTTTATAGTATTGCAGACTCAACCTATCCCTGAACCTCAGATGGCTGCTTCTTGGTTTGACCAGATCTGGCACCTATTGCTTTCAAGGATGATACAGGATTAAACTTTTGTTAGGAGTGGTTGGAGCACGCTATCTTTTAGATGTTGAATTTTTTTCTCCGATATTTTTTTATTATTGATCTACCCCTTCAACAGTCTCTTTTCAGAGGCAGCGGTGCGCGTCTCCATTTCTGTATCTAATTCTACAATTGTCATTTCAATGTCAATCTCCTTGCATTAGTTATGCTAATCTATGTAATATGAAAATGAGTCGCTGAATGTGTTGCGCAAATCTCGAGAACAGCTGAACCGATTTCGCAAATTCTTTTTTTAAGTATTATCCTTGAAATACGAGGATGGTTCTTACGCAGAGAAAAAAATAATAAATTGCCTGAAAAGTCTTCACTTAAAACAACACTTCTAACCTCCCATACAAACGCTTCGATTAAAAGAAATTTGAGTTTAAGTGGAGCGGTTCCGGGAAGGCAAAACAATTGAGTGGCATTAGTCTATCTATATACATAATATATATATATATATATATGCCTTTATTACCTTACCTTTATTTTTTTATTAATATACCGTTTTGCCTTCCCGGAACCGCTCCACTTAAACTCAAATTTCGAAGCGTTTGTATGGGAGGTTAGAAGTGTTGTTTTAAGTTAAGACTTTTCAGGCAATTTATTATTTTTAAATAATATAATAATATTTATTTATTTTCTCTCAGAAAGGTACAAGTTGGTACATAGTATCTAAGTTACAGGCGGATTCAAACCTTTGTGAGAGTCGGAGTCTATACGGGGTTTGGGACCTGTGCCTGGTGCGAGCCTGGAGCGAGTCTGGAGCAAGATTACAATATTAACTTGCACATACGTACGAGTACTACAGGATTGTGAAAAGCTAAAGGTATTGAGAGGAATATAAAAATCAAGAACGGCTGGGCCGATTAGGTGATTTTGGTTTTGAAATATTTGTGGAAGTCTAGGCAAGCTTCAAAGGGTGAGTAAATATGAAAAATAATGCTTGGAATATAGTAAAAAACAACAATTTAACTTTCCCTTAGGCTATTCCTACCTGTCAAACATTTATTTATTTATTTACTTATTTATTAAAACTTTTTTCACTAGTAAAATAAACTGTACAAAGGCGGACTTAATGCCTTAGGCATTTTCTACCAGTCTACCTTAAGTTGGTGCAGAGACAGAACATGGTAGGCGCAAGAAGGTAACAAAAACTTGAAAGAAAAATAAATTATTATTTATGATAAATACATATATACATACATATTATATAAAATCCAGAGACACCTAGGTCAAGAGAAAAAAAAAAAAAAGATATATTAATGGAGAAACTAACATTTGATGTTCGACTTGTCGTCGGTACGGTATACTCCTCTCAAATTAAAGAACGTATTTAACCCTTAAAGTCGCATGATGATTTTTGTTAATGAAAACAAGTAAAAATCATTTTAATGGTTTATTAGGCATATATAAAAGTTACAAAAAAGATAAAAAAAAATCTAGACCTGTTTTTTGGAAAAACCTATGTATAGTATACTATACGGTGCCACTTTTGCTCGAAACAATAAGAAATCAGCAATGTATAGCATACTATACGTTGCGCTATTTTAGTGCTTCGTGTGGTAAGCCAAAACAGTTTCTACCTTTGACATAACATAAATGTATTTTGCATTTAGTGCACATTGTACTTGCTTGACCTCCTTTACAATATTTACATCTCTGATACCCGGTTAACTGAGGCCAATGATCGTATTTATCATACCTCACATCATCAAAAGGCCTCTCGGCCAATGGTTTCTTTATCTTTTGCCTCTCAGGTACAGATTCAACTTCCTTTACAGGCACGGTTCTATCACGCTTCAGAAGTCCAGCGTAGATTTCGTATCGAAAGTCTTTCAAACGATCTTGCTTCCTCTTCTTATTTATTTGTCTGTCATGTCTACGACGTAACAGCCAAGCATTATTTACACATATGTCCAAAAGCTGGGAAAAAATATTCATGTACCATCTGTGAGATTTTATACCTGTGCGGTATAATGCTATTAGCAAAATCTACACCTCCCATGTGGCGATTATAATGCTTCACAATTTGTGGACATTGTATATCGACGCGACTTTTTGACTCTTTGCTGAAACGTTTGATATTCTCAAGGGGAAAAGCGTCAACATAAGAGCTTACTAACCTCACATGCTTATTATCAAACCACTTGACCACACTCAGTTTGTTTTCATTGCAAACCACCTGAGTAAAAGCTCCTCTTCCTTTCTTCTGTAGCGATTTATCGTCAATCATTTTGCTCTCTGCATCCTTCAATCTATTTTTCCTAACAGTCCCTAAACTATATATACCATAGTTTTCTCGTAATATATATATTAGCTCTAAAGACGTAAAATAGATGTCAAAGTAAACGACACTACATGCTTGATTTCTTATAGTTTTGCATAACGCTAAAACTATTTTTCCTCCAACACCCAAGGATTCTTCTTCATCGGTAAATTCCACACCTCTAAACGTATCATCGCCACCGTAGAGTATAAAATCGTAGATGATTCCAGAAACACCAGCTCGAACCAAATTTTTAAAGCCCCACTTACTTGGCTTGTTTGGGTTATATTGACGACGACTGCCTGCTATTTTACCCTTATATGGTATAACCATCTCATCTATACTGAAAGTATTTTCTTCTTCGAGGGATAAACATTGAAACCGAATACATTCAATTAGAGGTCGCAGTTTATAATACCTGTCAGAAACATCAGCTTGGGTGTTGTCAGTAAAATGTAAATATCTTCTTAGTTGCTGAAAACGCTTCAAGGACATGACATCTGCAATTTTCGGATATCTAAACGACGATTTCCAATAGTCTTTGTAAGAAGGTAAAACTACTATACCCATAAGAATGTTGATGGACAAAAAATCGAATATTTCCTCTTCTGTAACTTTGATTGATTTGCCAGTTTCTTGAACGCTGTACAAATTGGTATTCGTCATTATATCACTCATCATTACTCTGGGAAAAAATCGATAAAAATAGTCTAAGGGTGACCAATCAGTAGGTACTGCATCTTCAAAAGTAGGATTAGATATGTCAGCCCTGTGTTGAAATGACACTTTCTTCCAACGAAAACGTAAGTTTAGTTTTTTGATACAGCGTCTTTTGACTCTGTTAGTGGCAATAGAAGGCCCAGTACGCTTTCTTTGTCCACGTGTCCTCAAAGGTGTGTTAGTTGCCATGGCAGGAGATGGTTGAACAGACGTCACAGAACCAATCGAAGAAATTGAAGGAATTGCATCATAGTTGCATTGCGTAGGGCTCGGAAATACAGCATTCAGAATTGGTGTGAGGAGAACTTGAGCATTTTCTTGTTCAACATCAGAAAGGGCTTCTGCGTTTGATTCTAGATCGCCCTCTGAAGGGTTGGCTGGCGAAACTGGGCAGCCTAGAATGTCGAGCCTTTCAAATGACGATTCTAGTGACGGTGCTGGTGAACTCTCAGCTGTTCTCGCTTCATCACCACTGCTCGATTCATCACTAGCATCAGAATTAGCATTTAGTGCAGGAACCAAAGCTAATATTCGTCTAGCTCTTCCGTTCATTGTGGTCTAAAACAACATAAAGCAAACATGCAAGTCAATCACCACCCAAATAAAAGCCAAGACGTTATTTATGCACTCTATAGAACTCGTTTCATATCAAATTATCAAAAAATTGTTAGTTTCATCACATAGTAGCAATTGTGGCGTTGTATAGTATACTATACAAATAAAAATAGTGGTAAATGTAAGCAACTGTAGCATTGTATAGTATACTATACATGTATATAAACTAGTTAAAATAATACAAACACCACATTTTCCAAGTTAGTCATCTAGCAAAATTAGTAGAATAACTATTCACCTTTACATTTTATGCATTGGAAATCTGTAATTAGTAATAAAAACACTGAAATTACCAAAACTCACCTTGATAATAATTTCTGGCTGCGACTCGTTCGTTATTTTTCACAACTGATTTGAATTTATCACAGTTTAAAAAAGTTTTGTCATATTGACTTAGAAAAAAACGTTCAGAAATGTAATTTATGATAAAATATTACAGATAAAATAAAATAAAACTGGACAATATTTTTTTAAAGTTAGACGTATAGTATTCTATACAAAGTCACTTTAAGGGTTAAATAAGGATTTTGAATCGACATGTATGTAAAATATTGCGATTATTGTGTATTCAGATTTGAAAAACACGAAAAGTTAAATAGTGTCACCATGACAACGGGTCAACATGATGATTTTTACCACCCTTTCTTCGTACATTAGTCGTCTTAAAACGTTTGTAGGTCACGGCCGCGCGCGCATTCCGCTAATCCTACTTTACGTATTGACAATAATTTGTATTGTAACGCGAGTCCTAACACTTTAGACGAGCTAAAAATAAAAATCATGAGTGCATTCGAAACTGTGAAATCACAAACTTTAGTATTAATAAAACTTAGGGACAATTTGCGGTGCCGTGCTCAATGGGCTATTTGACAAAATTTTAGTTTTTAGTCCCTCATCTAGATTACAAGAAAATATTCGACACATATTTTTTCTTTTTTCACTTAATCAAAAAACAACGGCGATACATCGAGTCAAAATGTCGCATGACGTCACTAGCCAGGACAGTTTATACTAGTTAATGACGTTACAAACCCCCTCTCCTCAACTTTAATGCGCTTAATCTAAGCAGTTTTCCAACAATTTGAAAAAGAGAAAATAATAATCGTTATAATATTATGTATAAAAATAATAATCTAGATGATGGACAAAAAGTTAAATTTTGTCAAATAGCCCATTGTGTTTACAAAACGAAGGTGGACATTTCGAACAATTATTAAAATACACGTTAGTGTGCCGATTTGATTTATTGTAAATATTTAATAATTATTGTAATACTGTGTTTCCAACTTTTTAAATATACGCCAAAAACACAATAATTGATTTGTTGTCCTAACAAACATTATTCAGGTTATACCTTATACGTAAACATTGTTTTACTTTTTACTCTTATTGTATTTTTGATCGTCCTAAAAGTATGTAGGGAAATTAGGTTTCACAACATTTTTGTAAATCGTGCGTGCGCGCGGGAAAGAAATCCGCGGGCGGCCGGGCGACCAGGGATTGGCAGCGTGATTCATTTATAGCGAGAATGTACAGACGCCAGAACATCAAGCTAGCCCAAACTGTCACATTTTCCTAATTGAACATGAACCTTATTTTGTTAACCGACTTCAAAAAAAGGAGGAGGTTCTCAATTCGGTTGTATATTTTTTTTTTTTTTTTTAGGGTTTGTTACCTAAGTACTCCGTCATTTATGGACCGATTTTCAAAATTCTTTTTTTGTTTGATAGGGTATACTAACAGATTGGTCCCATTTGTATCAAAACTCATATCTGATGAGAGATCTTCGAGGAATTGAGGGAACTCCTCAAAAAATATAGGCACACATGCACCGATTTCAACATTTTTAGTAACAAATCAAGCATTTTCATTTAGAAAGTAACATTTGGTGAAGAAAAACTGATGAAGAAGACAGGCAACGGAACTCTTCAACGCATAACAGCAAATTATTCGCGATTGCTATAGTCAGATGTCTATGCTGAGCTTTTGTATTTCCACAACATAACATTACGCCATTCTATTTTAAAAGGGGCCGGCAGAGATGTACAGATTAATGTTTAGAGATAGAACTTCTTTAGCAATTGTTATCCAATTTCAATGATTCTTTCAAGTTTTGAAAGACTTTCTTTACATACAAAGAAACTAAAAATTACAAAATAAAAACTTTTTTACAAAAAAAACAACCGACTTCCTAAAATAAAACTAACAGGTGAAAAATAACTCCAGTTTCGGAAGTCGGTGGCCAATAACGAACAAAACAAAACCACCAAAGCCACAGACTTCCGAAACTGGAGTTATTTTTCACCTGTTAGTTTTTTTTTAAGAAGTCGGTTGTTTTTTTTTTTAGAATAAAGTTGAAAACTTATTGAAAGTTTACTAATTTTACATTTGATATGTTATAATATATTTTCTTGACAACACATAGTATTGTTTATTTAAGTTTGTCGCATCTATTCAATTTCATCCTGTATAACAAAAGTAAAGTTCATGTATTAACGTTCACAAATAACTCTTACCGATGCTGATGACATCATACCCGTGCACTGTAGGACAAAAAAGTGATTATTACACGTATTGCATACTCACACCGCAAGCATTGTTTTACATTTCAGATAATTATGACTTTGTTTAAACATGAAAATATTATGTAAAGACAAGCCAAGTTATGATTTATTTTATTTTACTATCTCTAAACACGTTTTCTTAACTTAAAGATTTCGCTCTACGGGGACGATATTTTTTTGCGAGAGCGACTGTTATTTTGCCCGACCACAGACAATACAAACTTTATATAAAAATAGCCGCCTAAAAATACATTATTAAAATAAGAAAATGGCTAAAGCTTATAAGTTGTAAATGTTGTAGTCAGCCATTGAAAAGGCAGACAAAGCCCACAGTATAGAAAGCAGTCGCCAGGCCCTTTATCTAAAAAGAGTTTGTTCAGAGTCAAGAACCGATGATTTTGTATCATCGTATCGCCAAATCGTTCTTATAATAAATGATAATCGTTTCTTATGTTAGTCTTACATTTGCATGGCAGTCCGATCCTTTGCACTAGAACAGGGAAAAAAGTATTTTTAATAGTATATTTACCTTGTCAAAGTCATAAATTAAAAAATACTAGCTGTGTCCCGTTTTTTTACTCGCATATCCGTATAAATCTTACGTTTTTTTGTGTCGTGTTTGTGTTATTCCTGTGTGCAACGCTCACAAAAATATCTCGCTGATTCCTTCTTTTCCGACTTACTTGATATTATGTTAAATTTTGAGCAATTTACTGAGTAAAATCAAAATCAAAACTCATTTATTTTAATTAGGCTGAGGATCAGCACTTTTTGAACGTCAAAATTACACAAGAAATCCCACCAAAAACGCAACCCCCTTCGCCACTTCCTATTATTTTTGCTGGAAAGAAGAAGCGACGGAACAAAATCTCCAGCAACACGTCTGTCTGATAAGTTAGAAGAACTTGAATTTGTACAGTACAATAAATTATTGTTATAAATCAATCAAATTAAATTATTCGCAACTTGTTAGCTAGCACACTCCAATATTCAGAATACTAGTCATATATAGCTACCGACATTACACTAACTAAGCTCAAGCAAAAGTAAACTGAACTAAAAAGAAGCCTTTCTGTATAAAGTGTGTGCCCGCTTACATGTGCAGCGTTTGATCATATCTATAGATCTGCGAGCAATGTCACAAAATGATAAACTAGGACTATCGAACTTAAATAAAACAATGAACAGTTAATAGTACAAGTAATACAATAAAAACTAGAACAAAACCAAAGCCAGCAAGTTATCACAAGCAGCACCCGTTTACGAGCATAACTATTAGCCTAATGGCTGATCTAGCTGATGGAATGGGGGTAATCCCCCAAGCCATGTTAGAGGGAAGGTGGCAACCCGACCCTCGACGCATCTGAGGGAGCATGACGTCTGACGAACTTGCAACAAGTTATTTACGTATAATTAACCAATAAAAAGTCGTAAGTCTCTAGTTCTCCACATAATGCATCTGATTTTAATACAATGTAATGAAAAGATCATGTCAACACAAGAAATAAAATAAAAATTTAACTGGCGTGCATAAACAATGATATAGCCAATGAGTAAATGTAATTTATGATATCCTTCATGCAAAGACATTCAATACTAGTTTACTATAAACGGGACATCAGGAACAAATCATCCAAAACTTGTGTCCTAGTGGACACAAGTCTATGAGATTTTTTTGTACGCTCCGCTGCCGCTCGAATATTCATATATTATTCTAGATGGCGTTACTGAGACATGGGGTTAAAGCTTTTCTATGACATTTCCTTGACATGCCCGCCCTATACCTAGAATTTTAAATCTCTTTGCCTTCATGTAATTCATAACACACATACACACATCATAACTTTTAACTTTTATTAAAAGCCATTTAGAAGTATATTAAGTAACGTCCACACTGTCATTATTATGTATATCCATTCCCACAAGCTTGACACATTCATAATAATAGTAAGAGAGATAATACCTTTGCCGTACAGTTGATAACCGATTGCTGAAATATTAATAAGTATTTGTTATTTTTGTTATTTTAGTTTGTATTCATTTCGAACATCATAATATCACGCCCGTTATTTCCATAGGTGTTCCTGTAGGACATCCACTTTTCGTCAGTTACGTTTAAGTCCCAAGTAGAGAAAGGGTTCGCCTTCTATACTAGGGGACTTACAGACGCAATCTTCGGGCTGCTATTAAATTCCTGGTGGATAGACTCAGTAACGCTTTGTCCGACCCAGGGAACGAAAACCCGAGACCTTATGCTCAGCAGTAGCATTTGCGATTACTAAATCAATGGAGCAGCCACATTTAACTCAGCCAATTGATTTAAAAAACAAATACACGTCAAATAAAGTACAAGTTATTTGAAACATTATTTAATGGTCTTTAAGCCATGTATGTATTCACTGAGCAACAATATTATGGATACACAATGTCTGAATCGTCACGTAGACACACCTCGCGTTCATATTCGTGTTCACCTGTTCTGAAAATGATTTGTTTCGCTGCTCTCCATCCTAAGCGGAAAGCACAGAAACGCGCCTTAAGGCTGCAGTCTTGCAAAATTCTCTCGCTGCGAATTATTTGCGCATCTTTGTATTTTTTTTTAGACAAACTAATGAAATAACACGAAATATTATTATTGCACATAAATAACCATAATATAAGTAATTAGTTTGTCTAAAAAAAATGTACAAAGATGCGCAAATAATTCGCAGCACGAGAATTTTGCAAGACTGCAGCCTTAAACACGTACTTAGTATACACAAAAACAAAATTATGTGTTTATAAACTGTCCTTGCTTTGTGAACACATGAGTTTCGTCTAGACCAAGTTGCCCATCCGAATATAACTTAGTTTTTCATCTGAGTATAACTTAGATTTCCATCCAAGTATAACATTAGATAAATAAATCAAATAGCTTAATAAACGAAACAACATGAATACCCTAAAATCGTCTTAATAAAAATCGTTGTCACATGAAACCTGGATCTTTCCGAAGTTGGCGACAAAATGACACTAGGCTTCCTATTAAACGGGACAGAAACATTAACGACGGCAGTAGCACGTCGCGACTATGACAAGTAGAATACCATTCAGTAAGAAGCGGTCTCATAGGGCACTCACTGCCATGAAATGATTTTCAGTGACGTAGTCACCACGATATCTGTTTAGTAGGACTTCCGATCCCTTTTTTTAAATATTTAGTTTACATAGTAGTGTTGTATTCAGCATAGTTTTAGTTTACATAGAGAAGGAGTGCAGGAGGCGTACCGTGCCTACTTACTGATATTTGAGTGTAAATAGATACAAGCTACACGGATACAACAGCAAGTCAAAATCGAAGTGCCGTGTTTTTGCACCATGAGTTAGTTAAGTAGTCTAGGCGATTACGTGAACTAATATGAAGTCTTCTTTCAATTGAACTGCCCTGCCGTCATTATTTGCAGCATTGTAAAACTAACTTTTATTGATCTATTTTAATAAAATTGGAATAAAAGACTCTCGTCCTCATCGTCTCATCTGCATAAAGTTATAGCGACGCACATAGAGAAAAACGTCCAATAGTACTTCTTAGATTGCCACAACTTTAACTTACTGCTACTACTACTTTACTAACCTACTTAATTTCAAAATCGCCTCGGAAATTTTACAGTGGAGTGTTAATATTGTTGACATTTAAGTGTTTGATGTGGATAGAACGCGTTTTTTCTTACGGATTAAGTTATATTCCTATTTTATCACGGAAAAATGTTTCTTTCATCACTCTCTTTTATTTCAACCTGAACTTGCAAAGCATATTTCATTCCTACAACGACCTATTTTAATAATCTTATTAAAAGAGAATGCCAACGTTTCCTTCAAGTCTCGGCCAGAACCGACAAAGATGAACTATATGTCATAAAAAAGGAAAATAATTACAGAATTTGATAGTATAATTAGTTTTCTAAAAGAAGTACACCAAAAAAAGTTATAGTTTTTGAAAGTTGACCACTTACTACTTCTAATTTTAACGAAACTATGAACTAAAGTATTAAATGATTTATTATATTATTGATTTTTGGCAAATTGTATCCACAATATTATTGTGTTTATAGTAAATATATATATTACATAAGTATCTACATTATTTTAGAAAGAAATAAAAAACACATGTATACTTTTGACCATTTATTATTCATCAAACAACACATCATATTTCATTAATAAATCGTCTAAAAACTGGGCTGGAGGGGTTATATTTGTATGATGTCTTGCCCAACTGAGGAACCATAACATTGTCATTGTATGTGCACAGCAACCTACGGTTTGTTTCATTTGGTAAGTACCACAAGAAATTAACATCAAATCTTCTTGTGTAAGTTGAGGGAAGTTTTTGACAGTATTACAGTAAGCAATGACAACTACAAGATCAAGTGTTGCCAGTACTATAAAGACAGTAAAGGTAGCAATTTATTTTGAAAATCGATACTTAACTGTTTTGATTATCGAATTGAATTATTACAATATTATAATAAATATGTTAATCAATATTTATATTCAAAAATATAAGTAAACGATATTTAATATTATAAGAATTACTTATAGAGAGTTATAACTTATGTGAGTAATACATTCATTTACGTAGCTTCATAATCATATTAATGGAATCGATTTGCAAGTGCAATTTCGAATCGATATTATTTTATTTTGGTATGGCAACATTTCTAATTGAAATGGTTGTTAGGAAACGTGTTGATAAATTAAATAACTTTTTAAAATGACTTTTAAACGGTGTACTTCCACAGACTTTATTTATAGTGTATAATTCTTTTTATTTTATATTATGAATTATCATTAATATGGAAAGCTTGTCGGACACTACATGATTCGAGCCGAATCTTGGCAATGCCCTTTGTGCGGCCAGCTTACTGCTCAGAGACTATGTAGCAGGTCAAAATATAGGTCAGCCGGAAACACTGGTACAAACACAAAACCTGACAGGTTTACCCGCTCAGTTAAACTCAACTGACTGAGCGGGTAAAATAATTTAAAGATTTACAGTAGAGAAAGCTAAAACGGTTGAATTTCGTTCTAATGGACGATTACTCGTGAACCCTACTAAGAAGATTTACCAGAGTTTGTTTTTCGAGAAATAATAGAGAAAGCTAAAACGGTTGAATTTCGTTCTAATGGACGATTACTCGTGAACCCTACTAAGAAGATTTACCAGAGTTTGTTTTTCGAGAAATAATAGAGATTACATTGAATAAAAAATAAAAAATAATATACATAATTATAAGAACGTCATTATTTTTGCGTTTTTTTGCTAGAGCTTAATAATAGCTGTAACTCAAATATTGTACCATGCTTATGGCACGGGTGAAAATGTCTAATAATCTTGTGTTCTGTGATTAAATCATACTATGATGATATAATTACTGGATTTTAAAACTTACTCGAAGTGCCATTCCATCCAGAACACTTTTTTGACCAACAAGCACAGGCATCTACAATGAAATAAAGTAAAATATGAATAAAATAAAAAATAAAAAAATACTCTTACCTTACGTGATTTTACTTCTACCTACCATATACCAATATTGAAGTAAAAATACAAGACAGACATAATAGTACATTTTCGACAGCAATTTTTTATTTTGATCCGTGTATAGGTTGTGATAGCAAAATCCGATAAATTGAACTGGCATAGGTTCTAATTAATGATGATGTTTTCTTATCTGAGTGAAACTAATGTCTATGCCGCTTGAACTGAAATCGATTATTCGACTATGAGATCACATTACAATGTACAGAAGCCAGCACATCAAGTTACCCCATTATTTTGTTTGACATAAAGTTGAAAAACGATCAGAGAAATTTGACACATTGGGGTAACTTGACGTGCTGGCGTCTGTACATACCTAATGGCGGCCACATACGTAACGGTATACCTGAATGGTATACCGGAACTAAAGCCTTGTGCAAGTATACCATGGTCCATAGTGACCACACACGATTCAAGTATGCCTGTGCAGTCTCAGTTCTGCGCCTGTGACAAACCGAAGAAGTCGTGTTGTGCAATAAGTAGACAGAAGAACAATGACGCGGATAAAATGCAATTTATCGTAGTACCATAGACTCGGCACGTATACATCGTAGATGCCCCTGATTTCTTCGAATTTTCGACATTTTTCTGTTTTTTTTTTCTAATTTGTTATGTAGGTATTAATTTTTCTAATTACTGATTCCTGATTCGCGTCCGGCTCTATTTCTTTCAAAACACCTACCAATTGTTGATATGCAGCGTTATTTTTGTCGCGAATATGGTAACTTCCTGTATAAATCTATAAACTCTTCTAATTTCTCTCTATTACTGCTGCGTTAATCGACAGACATTTTGGCGCAAAAATAAACACACAAACTCACCGAAGCACTAGCGCGCCTGCGACTGAAGCGTTCCGACACACACGCTCATGCATACTTGCACAAACCAGTTTGTGCAGGTATACAGATCGTAGTTTTGATCTGCCTACCAGACTTGTGCAAGTCAGGAAACGTTTTGTCACACATACGCTCCGGTATACTTGCACAAGCCTTCAGTTCCGGTATACCGTTCAGGTATACCGTTACGTATGTGGCCGCCATAATGCTTGTTATCCAAGATTGAAAATGTTGAGTTAGTAAATTATTTTTCGTCACCCACGGGTTTTCCCTAAGTGAAGCTGAAACGTTGGAAATGTTTGATAGAGACAGGGTACCGTCAACTTTACCGTATTTTTTTACATTTTTAACTACACACATCAAAAGTGTCTAGGGATCAAGCATTTTTATGCGGATTTCTTGAGATTGAGATGTGGCTTTGTAATAAATTTATGATTTTATAAATTTATATGGATCCTTTTTGGTGCATTTCATAATTTGAATCAGGAACTGTGAATCAAATTCGAGTAAAAGATGAAAATCAGCTGTCAATATTTTCCCTATAAAAACATACAACGCATTGAAGACATTATTAGTGCTACTGTTTCCCTACTACTGATTAAAACCAACGTTATTATGGAGCGGCGACGTCATTTAAGCAGGGAAGAAATGCTCAGAGCCGTGGGAATGATAGAAGCTGGTTCCCGGCAACGTACTGTGGCTTTAGCTCTGAATACAAGTCAGAGTGTTATCAGTCGACTTTGGACACGTTACCGAAGCACTGGTACCGTGGCTGAGCGCCATGGAGGACGGTATCGCTGCACCACACGGAGACAAGACCGATACATTCAAATCTTAACTCGAAGAGCTCCAACAATAACCGCCATGATGTTAGCCGTGAGGCTTCATCACTCTTCAGGGAACTTAATTAGCGACCAAACAGTCGGAAACCGCT
Organism: Euplexia lucipara; assembly: GCA_921972225.1. Classification (NCBI taxonomy): domain Eukaryota; kingdom Metazoa; phylum Arthropoda; class Insecta; order Lepidoptera; family Noctuidae; genus Euplexia; species Euplexia lucipara. Next base: position 14,684,089 of record OV179142.1, on the reverse strand, counting down.
TGCATGAAGTGAACCTTCATTCCCGAAGACCGCTACGGGTACCACCTATAGCAGTGCACAATCGTAGGATTCGATATCAATGGGCTCTTGAACACAGAAATTGGGCAGAAGAACAATGGCGTTTCGTGTGCTTTTCTGATGAGTCTCGTTTTGGTATGAGACCGGATACAAGACGTATACGACACTGGAGAACCCCTGGACGCCAACAGCGATTAAAATCCTGCCAGGAAGTCCATCCTTATAGTGGTGGAACCATCATGGTATGGGCGGGTATTTGGATCGGCGGAAGAACTGAGTTGATTTGGATCAGAGGCAACCTCAACGCTCAAATTTATGCTGAGACGATTGTATCAGACGTCATCGTTCCTCTACAAGTGCAAATCGGTCCCTTATTTCAGTTAATGCATGATAATGCACGACCGCACACCGCAAGAGTTGTAAGACAGACTCTCGCCGCAGCTAACATCAATGTCCTGCCCTGGCCTGCTCAGTCGCCAGACTTGAACCCGATTGAGCATGCATGGGATATGCTACAGAGAAGAGCTCTGCCGAATATGGAGGGTATCCAGTCGCAAGAAGACCTTTATTTGTTGTTGCAACGAACATGGGCGGCCATTCCACAGCGTGATTTGGATGAACTCATTTTGAGTATGCCAAACCGATGTTCTTGTGTTGTTAGTGTTCGCGGTAGAAACACGGATTATTAATTGTTTAAGTTACCCAATAAAATTTTAAAGAAAACTGTTATTTCAGTCTTTTTTTCGAACTTTAATGTTAGTGGTTCAAATGTCAAAAATCCCTTTATTAGGAAAATGGAAAATTTCTTTATTAATGCAAAGGTGACTTGGTTTATCGTTACTGTGACAAACGAAAACACTTTATTTGATGAATCCTTAAAGAAAATTTTAATTAATATCAATCAGGAGAAAAGTTATTGCAAAAATATATGTTGATCCCTAGACACTTTTGATGTGTGTATTTGTTAAACAGTAGGTATGCAAAAAAAACTCGAATCTTAAAATAAATATATTCTTTCCAATTAATCAAAATACCGAGGTAGGTACATAAAATAATCACAATATATAAAATTAATTCAGTCTCTTGTAAAATAAAAATTATCTTAACAAAAAAAAGCTAACACAAATCTTAAAATTCTCTCTCCAAAAGTCCAAAATCAATAATCAAAATACCCAAGTTGGTACACCAATCGAATATTAACCTTCCTTTACTGTGATAAGGTTGAAAATCTATTAAAGAAATTTGACAGATTTAGGTAGGTTGATGTGATGGACTAGTATTACTAGTATTAATTATTTGATGTCTGCACATAAAATAATCACAATCTACAGAAGTAGGTAATTGAGTTTCTTGTTAATGTAAAAATATAATTGTAACTAAAAAAAACTAAAACAAATCTTAAAATTCTCTCTCCAAAATCAATTAGCAAAATACAGGTACATTAAATAATCATCCTGTCGGGGCACAATGTATAAGCTAACTCAGCGAATATAAATTATTGGTGACGCACGGCTGTGCCCGTGAGACAGAGGAGTTACAAATAAACTACAGTCGTAATTATACGTTTCAATTAAACCTGCACCCTCAACACAAACTGATAGAACTCATTACATTGAGACCTTACCTGAGTGGTACAGTAATTAATATCTTAAGTGGTGACCCCGACGTGATGCTGGATGGCGCCGCCGATGTTCCCAAGGGTGCAGCTGTGGTCAACCCCATCATTCTTGCTCTGGGAATGCATCGTGTTGAGGAGAGACATGACCTAGTGTTGAGTTTACTGTATGTCGGCCAACATAGTGTGGATCATACATACCACTGTCTTCAGGATTTTGTGGGGGACATGTTGGGGGCAGGGCGTGGGTGTCTTCTTCTTCCTCGTCTATTTGCTGGTGTTTGCCTGACCTCGTGGTGGCTCTTGAGGATGGTTTTTTCTTCTTGGTTGCAGGGGTCTGGTCTGTTGACGCTCTTCTTGTGCATGAGGATGGCCTTGCGGTGTCCATGGGGAGCCCAGTGACTCCCTGGTGAATGACTTCACCGCTTGCCTTACTTTCCATAATGTGGATGGCTTTATTCAGCTGGTCCTCGTCGTCAAGGTGCATGATGTCTTCCATGTTTAGTCAGCCTTGGTGGGTCATTTTTTTTAAAGACACGAGTGGTTCGCTTAAGTGTGCTAAAAGAATGTTTGCTTAACCTAGCTCTTAGCATGCTAGTGTCTTCCTCTTTTTCGTACATGGTCATCTTCGTCTTCGGTGTCCGACTCTGCCCTCCCTTCACGACAGGATATCCTAGGCGGGTCAGTTTTGCCTTGGTTTCTTCGGAGAGTTCTTCTAGTTCAGGGATGGCGGTTTTTCAGATGTGTTTTCAATGAGGGTTGCGTGGGTGGTAGGGTGGGATTGGGAATTCTGAAAGTTTTCTCCTACGGTCCGGTTAGCTTTTGCGAAAGCAATAGCGGCGTAGTTTAGATCTGGATAATGGGCGGGATTTAGCTCTGGGTGTGAGTTTCCGTCACGCACCCTGCTGAAGGCTAGTATGGGGTCCTCGGCTCTAGCTGTGTCCCATCTGCTCTTCAGGTCTACGGCTTGATCCAAAACGGCTGGGATCTCAAGTGCCCTACAGTGCGAGTGAATGAAGACTTCCATATACTGGACCGACTTCAAAGATGAGAAACATGCTGGTCCTGCTCCATAGGACAATCATTGGAGTCTTGACAAAATCAACCTGTTTGCTAATCTAATTATGTACCTGTGTATTGTTTTCTATTAATTTTGTTTTATTGTTCACTTTTTTTTTAAATTAATGTTATTACATTTGTAAATATGTGAGCACAATGTATCTAGCTGTACCACATGTAATTATTAACTCCATTGTTTATTTTTTTTTGCTTAAACCTATCTTAGTATAGTACTTTTATTCTAGGTGCATCGTTCTCACCTAAAATCTTATTAATGTACACACAGTATTGTAAAATCGATTTTAAAAGGGTAAGTATGGAGTTTCTTGCCCATTTTTCTCCATAGAAGTGTTCTCCTTGAAAGTGGTAACTAGAATCCTTCTTTAAAGTTAATTTTTGGTGGGCTATTTTCCCGCTGGGATGAGGTCAACGATGCCCTGATATGAGAGCGTTGCTTGCCATCTCTTTGTGTAGGCAGGGATGTTTTGGGGGTCACGGGCTTGGCTAGAGTCATCGGAGAGGAGAGATCGATGGCCAGGATCCCCTGATCTATCTCTGCTGTAGTTGAACGGGGGCCTCTTCGTGTGAGGCCATGCGAGCGCCTGTTATGCAGCTCACATTGATAGGACCAGAGATAACAGTAGGTCCTCTGTGTACTTTATACCTGTAGGTGAGTTTTCACCCCCTGCTACATGTGTTGCTCTTTAGTTGGTTATGTATGTGTAAGTTTACGGGGAGCCCAAGGACAGGGATAGGTTTTGCGCTAGTACAGTGAACCCCATGATGGATGGCTGGATGGATGAGGCTTGAATCCGAAAAATTTTAAGACGCAAATAAAATGCAACTATAATTTTTAGATACTGATTGCTATCCTAAGTTTAATATATCCTACTATATGAATTGGTAGGACGACGCCTTTGATCACTGGAAAAATGCCGACAACGTCAAAACAATCTCGCAACGGGCGTATGGATGCCAGGGTTGTCACAAGTAAACAATATTTATGAAATTATTTATTTATCGTAGATCAACACGGTTAGTAATATTATAATTAAAACAATATTATAACTTAATACAAGAATGTAAATAATTTTGAACCCGCTCTTTACTGCATATATTATTAAGAAGTTGAGTATGACAATAAAAAATCGGGAGTTGCCCGTGGTCCACCTACGTTTGTCCACGGGCATTTTTTTTTGCCCGTGGTCCACCTCAGTTTTATTGGGTGTACCACGGGAAAAAAATATTTCCCGTGGTTCACCTGAGTATTTATTTGTGAGAATCTATTGCCCGTGGTCCACCTATCATATTTGACGGCGCGTTTGATTATTTCAACATCAACGGCTAGCGTGGGGGAGAAAGAACATGATGTCAGATCAGTTGGAGTCAGGCAAGCAATCCGTTCGCAACCCGAGCATGCGCTACGTTTTTTGTGGTGTCTAGTGATTTGGTGTGCCTAATAATTATATAATAAGATTCTCATCATATTTTGAGCGATGATATTGCGGACTGTCCTAACGTCCCTTTATATTAAATAACAAGATGACTATTGTTATGAAGATTAGGATCCTTTTAAAAAAAAAAAACAGTGAATTCGAACAAACGAATAAAAAATAAAAATCTTAACAAAAACTAGGTAGTGCGAGTCGGACTCGCACAGGAAGGGTTACGTACGTGCAAATTAAAGAAGGTAAACCAAAAACGTGGAAAAAACATGTTTCATGTATAACCCCAATTTTTTATAGTTTTATTATGTATGAATGAATGAAGCTTTTGGTATTGTTTTATTATTTGGCCATTGGTAATACTGGCCATTTAAAAAAGTTATTTGTTTGGCTGTAAGTTGTTTTCCTCAATTCTTCTCGAATGTTCTAGTGTGTTGTACATAAATAATGAAAGACACATTTCGTATAAGTCTGCGTTCTATATGTTTTATCACAACAAAAGTAATGGTTTGATTTGATTTCCCTCCTTGCGTCGTACTCCTCAATGCTGAGGGTCGTGACCTCCCTGCTTCATCACCTTTTTTTAACCCTCGACGCAAAAAGAGGGGTGTTATAAGTTTGACCGCTATGTGTGTGTGTGTCTGTCTGTCTGTCTGTCTGAGGCACCGTAGAGCCTAAACGGGTGAACCGTATTTAGATGCGGTTTTTTTTGTTTGAAAGCAGAGTTTCTTGCGATGATTCTTAGACATGATTCATCAAAATCAGTTTAGCCGTTTCAAGGTTATCAGCGCTTTTGTGTTAGCTACCTTTGCTATTTTAGACGTCTATGGGTTTTAACTTTACATACAAACATATGCGTCCCTTAAAATTTTAAACACCTATGTGTGTTATATTAATAAGCAAGATTATGGTATATTTGGTCTGATGCAGCCAGGATAACTTGCAGACTAATACACTCTTGGGAAAATAATAGCAGATGTGTCGTGTTTGGATTCATTTTAACCAGCATTTGATTTTGCACACAATGCATTGATGGCAATAGGATGAGCTGATGCTGCAGCACTTCAGCACACCAGTAGGTAGACGCTTAACAAATTAATAGCAGATATGTTGTGTTTGGATTTGTTTTAACCAGCATTTGACTCTACATACAATGCACTGAAAAATTCTCATAACTGTAAACTCTATAAAACAAAAATAATGCGTTTAAAAATTTTAACATAAAAACAAAATTTTAAATTTTAAAAACCCCCACTGCAAAAAAGTAAAACATTTAAAAAGTTAAAAATAATACTGTCCTATCGTTGAGTCATGAAATTTTACGTAACTTCGGGGTACCGCGAAAATAAGTACCTGCCTACATACCTACGAGTACTAGGAACATTCTTTACTTAAGTGGTACCCCGACGTATCACATCATAGGTGCAAGCGCTGGTGGTAATGCAGGTGGACCACGGGAAAGAAAAATTACCCGTGGTACACCCAGGTGGACATAGGTGGACCACGGGAAATATTTTTTTCCCGTGGTACACCCAATAAAACTGAGGTGGACCACGGGCAAAAAAAATTGCCCGTGGTCCACCAGGTGGACAAACGTAGGTGGACCACGGGCAACTCCCGTAAAAAATGCAGTGAGGCGTATACGTATATGAGACGGCCAAACTTTCTTTTATGGGCCATCGAGTTAGAAGTTCATTTTTTTTTTGGATCTGGGGCTTTTGCGCAAAAGGACAGATGCGCGAATAGACACTTGCGCGCCAAGAAACTTGAGCGAATGGACTTTTACGCGAAAGGACAGATGCGCGAATGGACACTTGCGCGACTGGACTTTTGGGCGACTTAATGGCAACTGAAGTTTACTTAATGGAGTAAACATAACATTACGCTTGCTATTACTTGAAGGTGGTTTTTTTTTGGGTTTTTCGTCATCGGTGTCGTTTTCATGGTTTTCGGGGTCGCTGATTATGAAAAGGTCAAAATGAAAATCAAAGATGGCGCCAAAGAAACTTTTTGGTTTTTCTAACATGGGTGTCATTTTCGTGGTTTTCGGGGTCGCTGATTACTAAAATTACGAACATCGTTTTGTTCGAATTATGGGAGCGGCTTTCCCGCGTCTCGCCCCTCACACCCCGCACGATTGCTCTGTCTAGACGGCTTCGTCGGACGACTGTATGTTTTTAGACTGTGATAATACTATGTATGTTAGGATGAAAAGGAGAAGTAACTCGCCCTTAAAACGACCTACCGACCAGTTTTTCGACTAAACGTTCCTGCGGCTAGTGACCCGGGATAAAAAATATGATATGTGCTATTCCTAGTTTTTGCGTGAAAGAGTAACACAAATATAACACATGCATATAAACTTTCGTGTTTATACACTTCTGGACACATCTATTGGCCCACCTTAGAGTTTAGGTTTCGATGGCCCCTACCGAAATATGATTGCTAGATTGAACAAAAACTGTTGATGCAGTTTTAAACCTGATACATTTTACCATCAATTTCGATCGTATTGTTTTAAATTTGAATTCAGAATACCATACGACATGGAGCTACGCCTAACAAGTCGGATATGCGCCTTGTTAAAGGCAATTGATTTTTGAATAAAAAACATGTTTTATCAAATAAAGGTTTAATTTAATAACGCGTGTTGCCTCCATGGCCATCTACCACAGCTCGCATACGATTAGGCATAGAGTTTATCAACCGCTCTATGAAATTTTGAGGGATCATCTCCCATTCCTCTTCTATGGCAGTTTTCAACTCCTGCATCGTCTGGGCAACTGGCTGACGAGCCCTAAAACGTATTTTTAGCTCGTCCCACATGTGCTCAATGGGGTTCATGTCTGGGCTTCTGGCTGGCCAGTCCATAACTGTGATGTTCACATCCCGAAGATATTCCCTGACGATGCCGGCCGCATGGGCTCTTGCATTATCATGCATAAAAAGGAAATTTGGACCCACATAGTCCGCGTATGTTATCACGTGAGGTTCTAAGCACTTACGAATGTACCTTTCAGCATTTAATGTTGGCAGCCGTGGTCCTGTAACAGCCTCAAGTTGAGTTTTGCCGCTCGCGGAAATACCGCCCCAGGCAGTCCATGAGCCACCGCCATAAGCAACCCTCTCTTCAAAGCAGTATTGTGCGAAACGCTCTCCCTTACGTCGATAGACCTTCTTCCTTTCATCATTACCATGTAACACAATTTTAGACTCATCAGAAAAGAGTACACGGCTCCAATCTTGCTGTGTCCAATTTAAATGACTGCGTGCGAAATGAAGGCGCGCTGTTCGGTGGGCTCGCGTTAGTTTGGGCCCATTAGCTGGCTTGTGTGATACCATATCGCGTTCTTTTAACCTCGAACAGTTCGAGCGCTCACAGATACTCCGTGGAAGTCGCGAAGTTGGTTTTGTATCTCAATGGAGGTAAGATGACGATTTCTCAAGCTGGTCGTCACGATGAATCGATCCTGCCTTTCAGTTGTGACCCGAGATCGTGGCCTTCCTTGGCGACGAACAAAGCCGCCAGTCTCTAGGTACATCGCAGATCGACTTAAATTAAGTTGAGCACTCACGTTTCTTTGCCTGTGTCCGGCCTGAATAAGTGCCACAGCTTGGGCGGCGACTTCAGGTGAAGTATCCATAGATTATTGATAGAGCCTCACCTTAATGTTAAGAATAAGTAATGTTTATTGCAAAACCAAAGATTTCAATCACTTTTTCAAGAATTAAATCGAAGTAAACCAATAAAACCAAGTTTTCTTAGTATTCGATTGTTTGATCTCAACAAACAGGCTCCAAATTGTCTTTTGTTTCTTTAAATTCTGTGTTCGAAATTCAAAAAAAGACTATTAAATGATATTGTGAATGTGCCAGGTTCAAAAACTGTCTAAAAGCTTTTTGCTCGACCTAACATAAAATTTTAGCTAGGACCAAACGAAACTGAAATACAAGGTGGGCCAATAGATGTGTCCAGAAGTGTAATACACTTCTCATCAGAAAAATCGAAACATCTTCAAGTTCATCAACTTTTGTAAGGATTTTAATCAGAAGAAATGTTTATATATAGGAATATATGTCAAATGTCGTTTAATTGTGAGTTATAAAGGGTGTCTCATTCAAAGCGGTCAGTATGGGAAAGTCTGAAACTATAAGACATACGACGATCTGGGGCCCAATTCTGTAAAATAACCAACTTGTCAATAGTGTGTCGGTAGTGTGTAAGTTGTGTCTCAATAGGCTAATCATTGACATTTGGTATTCTACAAATTATTTGTGGTCGTTGACATACCACTGTAGTGCTATTGAAACGCCATAGTAGGACTATAGTAATAATTGGTATTCTGCTACACTATATTGTGTCAATGTCATCATGATGGCCAAAGATACGGTAGTCTGTAATTATTTTAAGCGTATTTGACAGTTGTGTCTATCGTGTTTGAATTGTGTTTTGGCCACCGAACCGCTATTGTGAAGCCATCGAGCAACGACACCTCTTTTCCTTATGAAATTGGTCATATTTGTTTATTTGTACTATTATTGATGTATGTTTTTACCATTTAAAATAAAGTGTACGTGACTGTGTGCGTCTTACGCTGTGAAATTTATTAATTGGACGACTGGTAAAGGTTCACCTACGTCGCGTCCAAGTACGTCATACAGCCGTTCTTGCAGTGGAGATAATTTTTTGGCCCTTGAGGGTCCGCCTCCTAAAGCAAAAGTATAACAATTGAGACCATGTTGAGGTGTAATGTAGAGCAAACTATGTATTACACGAGAGATAATTAAATACTTAAAATTGTTAATATGTACCCACCTGTAGCTGACATTTCAGCTTTCTCCATTTTAATTTTTTTTAATAATTTTGATTTATACTCATTGTAGTACTGAAAAAGGTAGAAAAATAATAATGTAAGTATAGGTACATCTATCTGTATATAAAAGGCAAAAGTGATTGACTGATGTATCAACGCACAGCCCAAACCGCTGGGTCTCTATGTTCCTGTGGTCTAGGGGTTTAATTTGGCACATAGATACCTAGTTTATAACCTGGATTAACATGTAGGATACTATTTATCCCTTTAGTATGATCCCATGGGACAGTTACCGAACTTCACGCAGGCGAGGCCACGGGTAACAGCTAGTCTAGGCTAGTCTAGCTAAAAATATACATCAACAAGAATATCTCATGCTCACCAGTCTCCACTGATCCGGCGTTTTTTGCACGCAGTTTGCCGAGACACTGTTGAGCACAGTGGAGCATTGCTCCCAAAGCCGCCTAGCCTGACTGCGACCTTCTTTGCTCCTGTTGAAGTAGCCAAGAGCCAACTCTCGGTTGGATTCTAAAAAATCTATGAGAGCCGAGAGCTGGTTTACGCTCACACTTGCCATGTTGCCGAGCCTGAAATGTTGTTAATTTGTTATGTGGAAATTGATAACTCAAAACCAACTTTGAAAAAATATTTGCATTGCACTTCAGAACAGAAATTATACCACTAAACATTTAACACGTTGTTTAATTATCCTCCCAACTATAATTGGGACTTTTTTACTTACCGTATCGTGATCGTTTCAGATGATAATCTTCTATCTTCTTCTACTTTCTAATTTAATTTGAAAAATAAAGTTTGAAACTAAGAAAACCGCCGCCGCAAGTATTTTGACAGTTGTTTTTTTTTTCAGAAAGGCAAAAATTGTCGTTGAAAAATCTTGTTTTTAACGATCATCGCATGTTTTTACTGAATATTGATGTTTTTGATATTAAAACGTTTTTACATTGTTATAAAACCCATAGTAAAAAGATTTAATTGATAAAAATAGGATTTCAAAAAGTGGTAGGTTTGATGTACCTCTTTATTTGCATGGTAGATTTTTGTTAGCAACACTAAAAACTATAATACTGCCACACTACCGACATACTATCGACACACTACTGAGACACGAATGAAACGACATTGAAGTTTTTGCAGAATACCAAATTTGCAACAGTGGCAACATAATGTCGATAGAGTGTCAATGGCGTGTTGCTTAACGCAAAGTTACAGAATTGGCCCCCTGTTCTGAGGAACCATGTCATCGATTTTAATAACAAGAAAAACTGCATTCATACAATTAAAAAAACATCTGTACTCCGTTCGGGAATCGAACCCGGTTACTTTGAAAAAAAAAAACCCACACTATTTCTATTTAGATATCGATTGTGTAGGTCTTAAGCAATAAATGTCTGTATGAAACATGATGTCTAAAATGAATAAAATGCATTGTTTCCACATACTTTAATTTATTTTAGTAGGTGCTCAAAATAGCCGGGTTTGATTCCCGAACGGAGTAAAAATGTTTTTTTTAAATGTATGAATGCAGTTTTTCTTGTTATTAAAATCGATGACATGGTCCCTCAGAATAGATCTTCTTTTGTCTTATAGTTTCAGACTTTCCCATACTGACCGCTTTGAATGAGACACCCTGTATATGAGGTTTTCAAATCCTAATGTCAATATTCTAAATTCAAATACCATGGAGCATTATGGAAATTGATAAAACAACACACGTAATTATAAAAGAGCTAAGAAACGTAAATTTAATAACTTGTATTACCCTGAGCTCTTATGACTGCTTCCATACGGTTCTTCATCGATCGGATGAGAGTCACGATCAAATGTTGTGGCATTCCATTCCTCCTGGATTGTATACATATGATTTAAACAAAAAAACTTATTCTGACTACCTAAAGTACACACAAAGTATACAGAACACAGAACAAAAAGTTTTAAGATAAGCGCAAATTTTTCAAGACACATTTGTCTTAAAACATTGAACCATTTCATTTATAGGCCAAATAAATAAAATTCTTATTTTGAATTAAGAATTTTAGGTACCTCTCAAGGACCGCCATTATTTACGACAACCATCCGTCAAGCACCGCAGGCGGGCACTTATCGTAAGCGTATTCTGACCCCGGTAACAAAAACTGTTATTGCTCCGTTTCTATTGCTTCTATTCACACACTTATGATGTGGCTATCAAATACAATGTAAACAAGATTCTGATTAGACCTCAAGAAATAAACATATCCTATTGAAATCGGAGTACTTGCCGAATATAGTTATGTTGCTGTATTAGGTATGTCGATTTCTGACTAAACTGTGTGATGAATTTACACGAAATTTTGGGAACTGACTCCTGAATAGACTGGTAATCTAATGATAATGTTATTTTACGAGTTCTGTATCCGATTCCTGCAATATTCTGCTCCTGATCAAAAGGTCTAAGTAGCAAAATGTCCAACATCGCGAAACGTCTAATGAGCAGTAAGTCTAATTAATGATCTATAAAAGTTTTGTATTCCCATTTGTATAATAAAAGTACTTTACTACATTTACACAGGTATTATAGAAAATTTTATAAAAACAGCAAACATGAATTTTATTTCAAATCGACTATTTACAGGTACTTTTGAGTTGTCAAGATCATTCAGCTCCAGGGTCGTGGAGTATGTGATGATTTCCAGTAAAAAATTAAATGTTAAAGTGAACAGGCATCTTCTGGGTAAGCTCGCTCCATCGTAGACTCTGTTTTTGTTTGACTTAAACTAGAGTCAAGAGCAAACCGCTTAAAGTCTATTTGGAAGAAAATACAAATACAAGAAGCTCAATCCAAAGCGGAGATGAAATCTGCAAGAAACCATCCTCGGAGTCACTTTTGGAACCTTTTATGTGTTACAAAAATCCTGGTTACAATATCCTTGTTGTTCCTATAATGTAATAATAATGTACAGAAAGAAATACATCAACACAACCCAACCTGAGCCCCAGTGCACACGTACCCAATCCATACATACCCGGCGTTTAGACAAAAAGGATAGTATGACCGAGAAAAGGAGTGTCTCTACAATTTGTCGTCTGACTGTCAGTTTGACTTTGCGGAAATAACAAAAGGCATACTCTCGTGTCAGACTGTAATGTCAGTCCAATCTACAGTTTCAAAATAAGATAAAAAAAAGTCTGTCAAGTGAAGTCAGTCAAGCTGAAAATAAAAAAAATACTCTAAATAGAGAACTACAAAAAAAAACTAGGAGTAACTATGGTATAGTTTAAAACAGGGCTTTAAAAAAAAGCAGTACATCACAAACACACACAAATGACGTACGTCGCGTCACTCCAGCCTGGGAACAACGTGTGCACCGACGACGTCGAACGCGACATCCATTCTTCATGAATTCGTCTAGTTTTTTGGGCCAATGTTCGGCCACGGCCACATTTGTCGGGCCCAAACTACTCGGACCACAATTTGTGGTGGACAAGGTCTTGGCATGTGTTCGTGTTGATGTTGGAGTATCTGCTCTACTAATTCTAATCTAAAAACTAAGTGTTTTTTGGTTACAGAAGTTGAACCCTCTAGAATAATTCTGGCATTTAAACTTGAGCAATTGAGAAGGCGTTTGAAGACCTTCATTTTCCATTTAGGGCATTTTTTTCTTTCTAGCAGGTATGGTTCCTTCCAGCATTTGATCTTTACGATCAACGCCTCCCATACCCTTGCCTTGTTAAAGTCCAAAATTACTTCAGGTTTGAACTGAGCCTCGCGAGAAGGCCTTGTTGAATGCCATGATAGGTAGAGATGGTACTGATCTTCCGTTTCTTGTCCTGGTATGCCATGACAGTGATATCGCCGGAATGAGGGGCTGTTAACTGGACTTCTTTCAGCTTACACAACGATATCAGTGGAGGAACATTGCGGCGGCTGGCACGCACTGTCCCTAAGCAATCCGTTTTTCGCGTCTTTAGAAATCAGGCCAGTAGAGGGGGCTATTAAACCAATTGTCCATAAAAAGAGTATACCTTTTGTCAAGGAGAGGATGGATGAGTGTAAGAACGGTGGCCGTGCTTTTCAGCAGTGTGGACGGGAAAGTAGGACCGTAGGTGGTGGCTTTGCCGAGGTATACAATGAAGACCAAAGATAGCCAATCGAAGACTCGCAGACTTCACCCCGAACTTGGCCGCCTTGGTCTTAAAATACTGGCGGAATTTGAGGTTCCCTTTCCATAAAGTCAGGGATTCGTCAATGCAAGTGTTTTGGGATGGGACATAGGCATCCTTAAAGCGTGAATTTAAATGGTCTAAAATGGGGCCAAATGAAAACAAACGGTCGGAATTGTCAATCGGTCTGTTGCAGTTATCATTAAAATGGAGAGCGCGGCAAAGAATTTCATATCGTCTACGGGAAAATAACTTTCTAAAGATGTTCGTTTGGAAGAGAGGGTTCACAGTAAAACAAGATTTCGTGGAGGGCATCCGGATAATCCGAGCATCATCCAGAAGGAAAATAGGACCAAAAGCTCGTGAATATTCGTGTCATACCAATCCCGGCGAAAGCGATAACGATTGGTCTCCGTCACATTATGTGACAAAACGCTATCATCCCAGTACTGCCTAAACGCCCCATACGCGTTTTCAAATGCAACAACTGGCCTGTTTCCTGAGGCTGAAATTGTTCTCGCTCGACTCTATGGTTATTCATAGGTAACCATTTAAAGCGAGGTGAAATTTCTCCTCCAGCAACAAGACCTCATCCTGGCCGTTATCTGCATCCAACCATTCCTCATCCTCATGCACTTCACCATCTGCCATCACTTGCCTCCTTGTTTTCGCTGTCGCTCGCTCTCTCGTAGCTAGTCTAGCATTCATTATTCGCATTACTTTCGCGCTCAAATCCTCAGGCACATCATCATCATTCACGTGTACCTCTATCAACCTATCGCCTTTCTGCCATTGGGGCTCACCTGCCTGTCCCCCACCCCTGCCCTGGCCGCGTCCTCCCCATCCTCCTCGTGCTCCACGCGCGCGTCCCCTTCTTAGCCTACACGGGCACCCCCTTCCTCGCGCAGGCTGCAGACGCTCCACTGGCTCAGCCTCTTCCTCAAACTGAAGGTGTTCGTCAGCGAGACGTAATTGATCACCCAGAGCATCGATGTCACCTTCCTCTAGCGTTTTGACAACGTGCCTACGAAAAATAAACAGTAATATCATAAATATACGTCAATAAATGTCAAAAAGAATAGGTAAAAAGACAAATACGAAAATATAATTACTCTGGGTGAAGTTCAAATGGCGAGGACTGAGCGCGCAGCGGGCTTTTTTTTCTGCAAAAAAAGATTTGCGTTATTCCTGATGTAACTCAAAAACAATTATTTTGATGAAAACATGTTTTATTACTTACGTCTGAATGACTGCTGGCGCACTCGAGGAAGGGTGCGGCACACTCAAAGTCGATGGATTTGCTCTATCAAAAATGGTTTTTGTTTTAAAAAAGACTCTTAACCTTTGAAATTCCGTGAAATGTCATCTCAAAAGTCATTGAGGAATTGATTGCCTTAAAACAAAATGGCGGAGGAAATATTACTTTAAACAATAAAAAATAATAACTGTATTATTAAACGATATTTTATTAATCTGTAAACTAGATATTACTAAGTGATATATTTTTTATCTAACAGGCATCAAAATCAAGTGATCATCGATGCAGAATATTTGCTCTACAAGTTCAAAATTTAGAAACCAGGCTGTCGAGTAAATTTCAAGATATATATAAACACATCATCAAAATCCGAATAACAAGGCCCTGTGTTATCTAATTATTTTTATATTATTTTATATTATTTTAATTAGTTTTATTGCGTGTTCTGTATTTTAGATTTCTATTATATCAATAAAATTATGTAAACAATTTGACGAAAGAGCTTGAGATGTTTACAATAACACCACTTGAAATTCGACCCGACTAACCATAAAAACAACTAGGGATGCCCCTTCACTTTTTGTAACTTTATCGATAGTTGTTCTTTTTATAGGGGATTTTGGTACAAGTGAATAAAAATACAAACTCAAGAAACATTTTGTTTTATTTACAACTAGCTGCTACCAGTGACTTAGCATGATTGTAGAAAATTATTATAGGTAAATACACTACTACTAGAATTAGCGTGAAAAATTAACAAAAATATCCATACATATAAACTATAGCGTTTATAATGAGGATTAAAAACAATCAAAATTTTAACTTAAGACTTTGTTTTTAGACCAATAATACTAAGAGAAGTTGAACCAATCATTACGATACATACAAACATTTTCAAGTTTTTTTTTCATATGTACATAAAATAATACAACCAACATTATGAATGGACATAAATATAGACAGTTTGAAAGCTAAGGCAGTTCGATATTTAAAAACACGAAAAATAATGACACAAACAATGTGCTCCCACTCATAAAAGTTAAGTCTAATATTTAAAATCACATTTATTCATTTAGATAGATAGAATACTTCTTATGAAATCGAAATAGTTCCACAATTAGGTTTTCATATGTACACAAAACACGCAAATTATACAGTCAGAAGGCTGATTATGTAACTGACAATAAAATCATGTAGATGAACTGGAGAAAATTACTCTCAGTTGCATTTTATTTAATTAGTATTCTGTTAGTAACTGAGCCTGTCAAACCCCTCATCCATAATCACAAAACTATTTTGAAAGTTACAATTTTATTATTTTCAATCGTGTATTGTTAGCAACAGAGATACGTAATCAGCCAGCAATTTTAAAACTATCTATATTTTATTAACTTTATGTATAAAGTCCACAAATATTCTACATACATAAACCTTGCACTCCGTATTCATAAAATGCCTATCATAACATACAGGCATTCTCTACATACAAACCTTGCACTGTTTTGCATAAAATACCTATCACAATAGCTATTTGTGAATATTTGGGAAGAATTGAAAAAAAGAAGAAAGCGAAGCATTACTACTGTGACGTATGGTATGATTTAAAACAATTCGTTATACACAGTGGCACTTGGCAGGTTTCACAGCAGTACGGCGTCTTTTGTGTTATCTTGTTCCGAAGACATACAAAACAACGCTTCCGGAAATTCCGGTTGTTTGCTGCTGTGTAATCTGATCGTTCCATCAGAACGGGCCAATGTGTAGGATGAATTGTTCTCTGAGGATGTTGGTGCGTAGGTCTACTGATGGAAACAGTTGACTTACGACTCTGCGGACAATGTGATAGATGATTCGTGAGAATGGTATCTACAAGACTAAGACGAAAAGCTAAATGATTATTACGTTTTTGTGTAGATGATTCTACAAGAATGCGAGCGTTAAGGACAGAAACATTTAGGAAGCGTTTAAAAAGTTTTATGTACCATTTGGCACAACGTTTCCGTTCAAATAAATAAGGCTCGAGCATTTGATCCTTCATATCTACACCCCCCCCCCCCCCCCATTAATTTATTATCATCCAGCACCACCTGCGGTTGAAATGGTACTGGACGATATGGTGGACGCTACGGCACTGTAGGCAAGGCAGTAGCTGAACCATGACAAGTAGAAATCATGGTTACTTGTTTCTTGTCTTGCCACGCTAATATGGAGACATCGCCGGAATGTCTCGCTATTAATTCCCCCCTTTTAAGCGGAGCCTTATTTATTATAATGGGAACGCGAGAAGATCTCAAGGTACCAACGCAGTCGGTACCATTGAGCTTCAGAAATCTAGCTAACAGAAGCGAATTGTACCAATTATCCATAAATAGCCTATATCCTTTGTTTAGCAGGGGACTAATGAGCTTCTTTACAACAGATGTACTCTTGAGTTCACCGGGCGACTGGTCCAAGTCTGTTGCACATTGTTTACCGGTGTAAACAATGAACGACCACAAGTAACCAGTGGTACTCTCGCAAAGCTCAAAAGTCTTGATACCAAACTTAGCAGCTTTGTTCTGAATATACTGTCTAAATAGCAATCTTCCTTTCCATAGGGTCAAACTCTCATCTATACAAATATCTTTACGCAAAACATAATTTGCCTGAAAACAAGAATTTAAATGATTAATTATTGGTCTCAGACGGTAGGTATAGTGGATCAGAGCTGCTAGCGGCGCCAATGTTGGAGGGACCTGGATAATTATTTGCTGCGGGGTCGGAATCTACAAGATGTAATGCTCGGGTTATCATTTCATACCTTCTCCGTGTGAAGATGCGTCTGAAAACTTCCGTTTTCAGAAGAGGATCGACAGAAAAACAACTGACAACAGTTGGCATTCTGACGATCCCCAACATCATCCAGAACGAAAAAAGGCATAAAATTTCGTGAACGTTACTGGGATATGTAGCGTTATAAAAGGAAAAAAAAAAAACTTACACCACAATATACGTATAATTTTGCTAAAAGAAATCAAAACATTTTTTAAAAAAAATATAAAAAAATACAAAAAGGTATAAAAAAGGTATTGACGACAGACTTCGAAGAATTATTTGTAAGATGCGAAATGGATTAAGTTTAGAATTAATAGTAATTTGGATAATTGTGGTTGCAACCCCTGGTTATCCTAATTGTACACGGTTAGATGATGCCCGTGGTTTAAAAGATGTTTAAAAACAGCACATTCCGCGACCTTATGACACGAATTTTTGTTTTATAGTAAAAAAAAAACTAGAACTTTCTAGCTACAAAATAAGTGAGGTTGTGAACAAAACTCAGGCGAGGCGTTGACGTCGCGATGGACCTACGATGGTTGGTTCCGTTCGTAGTCACATCCGGATCCGCTGCGTATGCCGATAGTTAGGGCCCGCTGCGTGTGCTGAGATTATATCGGCGTGGGTTGCACCAAACCGCCGGTTTGGGGTAAAACTTGGACCGATTCAGAGCGAATCTATGGCGAGAAAAATTCACAAACATTAATGCCATGCCTGAGGCAGACAGCCCGTTAAGTTTTAAAGGTTTTAAATACATACCGGTCCTTTGTGAGAAATAGTATTAGCGACGGGAGTGAAAACCGCGTCGGACTTTTATATAACACTTCACTTATCACAATAGAATTTATAACGTGATTAGTTTATAGGTACGGCGATGCCATATTTTTCTATTAAAACGATTAAATATTGGAAGATAATGCAAAATAAAAAATTTTCAGCTATATGTCTTCTAGTCTGATCGTTCAATGACAGTCAAAAAATTTTCTTCTGTTCGAAGCTTTTTCACCGTTCAAACTTTAAAACGAAAATTAGAAGAAAAAAAATTACATAGGTTCATTACAAGGAACAAAAAAGTTTTTAATCAGCCAAATTAATTAGACAGCATGATAATGCTGCAATATCCCCTTTCTAAGAAAAAAAAAAAAAAAAAAAAAAAAAAAAAAAAGGACGAAAGTACAAGCGAGGAAAAAAATAAAAAACTGGAACAGACAAAGACTGAAGCAGGAATCATTTCTGAATCAAAACGATATCGAAGTGCAACGGATACTGGATAAACACGGTGGCCACCACATCTAAACGTTATACGCGCGAACTCGCGATATCTCTATTTCTTTAATGGAGAATATGGAAAAAAATCGAATTCATAAATCTAAATATAAATCGTTCAATTAAAGACAAACATTTACCTACCACATCCTAAGAACTATGAAGGACAACCAAGGAACCATACATCTAAAAGTAAAGCTAGCCTAACTTAACATAAGACTTAACTAATACCTAACAACAATAAGATCAAAAATCCGGAGATTATACATCTAAGTATAGCTAGCCTAACTTAACATAAGACTTAACTAATACCTAACAACAATAAGATCAAACCCGGGGATTATACATCTAAGTATAGCTAGCCTAACTTAACATAAGACTTAACTAATACCTAACAACAATAAGATCAAACCCGGGGATCCCCAAAAATATAAATAACGTCAAGTCCATCCTTAGTTATAGAAACTAAAAACAAGTTGGACACAAAAACAAAAAACTAAATTTGATAAAGAAACCTTAAGTCAATTAAGTCAAAGACTCAATCTCGACAACAGAACAAGAGTCGGAAAAAACTCAAGTTTGAGTTAAAATTCAAACTGAGTGTTGAATAACACGACATTTGTGTCAAACTAAAAGAAATAAAATAACCTGAGAACACAGGTTAACACAACACAGAGGTTCATAGTCAGACCATGAAGTTTTTAACATACTTATGCAAAAACATTCCCATAAACAAAGGGGAAAAAAGGTTTAGAAGGCAAAGGTTAATGTTAAAATTGAACAAAGAGAATTTAATCCAATTTATTTTAAGATATCTTTAATATGATATTGTCCGGAGTGGACTGAATCACAATCCTGTAGCAAATAGGTGGTCCTAGATATGACCCTTATCACACGGCACTTAATAAAACGTGGAGCTAGCTTTCCAGAAAAAAAATCATTCCCAGAAGACTTTGAAAAGTTCCTTCTCCATACAGTATCACCAATATTCAGAGTAACAGCTGATCGCTTGGAATTATATGCACGTGAGTTACGTTGGAAAGCTTAAGAAAGATTATCAGCAACCTTTGCATAAACTTCGCTGAGAGAAGATAGGTTAGAAGCATGACGAGCCCGACTTTCTGCCAAATTAGAGCTTCGAGTCTGACTATATACACGTCTGCTATCCATAAGGACCTCTCTACCAAACATAAGAAAGTTAGGCGTAAAGCCAGTAGCTAGATTAACACAAGAATTGAGGTAAAGCTTAACTTTAGGTAACATTTTAGCCCAACTTCTTTGGTTTTCACCAACCAAAATACCTAAACACGTAATAACACTTTGGTTGTATCGCTCAACCGTATTTGCTTGGGGTGTATAATATGGCGTAAAAGTGGGTGATGGAATATGGAAAGATCTGAGAAAACTAAGGAATTGATTACTACGAAAAACTGTAGCGTTGTCGCAAAGAATAGTACGCGGAACCCCAAAATTAAGGAAAATTTCAGACTCCAACGCTTTTATAACAGAAAGAGTGTCAATCCTTTTCAGTGGAACTAGCCACACGTATTTGGAAAAAACATCTACCATAGAAAGGATATATTTATAACCATAAAAAGCACAGGGCAGGGGACCAATAATATCTATTGAGATCATCTCTAAAGGCAAGGAAACCTCTTTAGGGTAGCACATCTGTCCGCGAGGTTGCGTGTTTGAAATTTTATAGGCCTTACAAACCTCACATTGACTTAACGTCGAAGTAACGTCACGAAACATATTTGGCCAGTAGAACAACTCCCTAAGCTTTAGATACGTTTTAGTAACACCGGGGTGTATCGAAGGAAAACTATTGTGAATTTCCCAAATAGCGTCTGGAACTTTTTCAGCTGGTAAGACCACGCGCCATGGTTCAGAAGATAAAGGGCTAATAACTGGCATGCGTCTCATAAGGATACCGTTATTTATAACGTACGCTGGGAACATTTGTGGCGTGTCTCGAGCACCAATATATACCTTCTTATACCAACGGTCATTAGTACGATCAGGACCCTGGTCAAACGAAACAGGATTAGCATGGATCCTGGATAGAACATCAGGCACTACGTGTTGAGAGCCTTTACGATGCACAATATCAAAAGTATATTGGGAGATGACAGTTGCCCAACGTGCCAAACGACCAGATGGATTGTTAAGGGTGAGGAGCCACTTAAGAGCCATATGGTCTGTTATGACTGAAAACTTCATACCATCTAAATAACATCGAAAATGTTTAATTGAATCCAAAACGGACAAAAGTTCACGTTCTGTAGTACTATAATTACGTTCAGTTTGAGTGAATAAACGCGAATAATAGGCGATTGGATGTTCAACATCGTCTATCTTTTGTGTTAGTACCGAACCAAGACCGACAGCTGACGCATCACACTGCAGGATGAACGGCTTCGAGAAATCAGGACATGCCATGACAGGCGTATCGATTAGCGCTTGTTTTAACTTAGTGAAAGCCTGATCGGCTGCATCATTCCAACTCACTGGATCATTGCCCTTCCTCTTACCGATAAGGGCAGTAAGGGGTGCAATTATAGAGGAAAAACCTTTAACGAAACGTCTATAATAGGAGCACATACCAATGAAACCGCGTAATGATTTAGCAGAAGTGGGGGTTGGATAATCCCTAATTGCATCAAGTTTACCGGGATCGGTTTGAAGACCCTTTTCGTTAACAATATAACCCAAATATTTTAGTTCGCTTTTGCAAAACTCGCATTTTTTTAAATTTATAGATAAACCTGCTTCTTTAAGTCGAGCAAGCACCTTCCTGAGCAGCGCCATATGACTAGCGAAATCTTTAGATACGATTATCAAATCGTCAACGTAACCAAAAACACAGTCGTCGCTGGTAGAAGTAAACTCAAAGTTAACGATCAAATCAGTCAGACGTTGCATCTCCGAAGCAGCGTTCGTTAGACCAAAAGGCATCCTAACAAACTCAAAGAGACCACGCTGTGGAACAATAAATGCTGTCTTCTCACAACTTTCTTTATCAGCAAGTGGAATTTGCCAAAAAGCACTTCTAAAATCCAATGAGCTGATATACCTAGCACCACGAAGGTTATCGAGGATATCGTGAATACGGGGAAGAGGATAGGAATCTCGGATTGTCACACTATTCAGTTTTCTACTGTCGACACAAAAACGAACAGAACCATCTTTTTTTGTCACCATTACCACAGGGCTAGCCCATGGAGAACGGGAAGGACGAATAACATCCATATCTAACATTTTGTCAATCTCTTCATTGAGAATCTTCAACTTGACTGGAGATAAGGGATAATACCTTTGACGGATAGGGTAACCGGTAGTATTAATTTTATGAGACAACCAGGTTGTTTTTCCAAGACCGATTTTATCCGAAGAGATAACCTCATACTCCTTAATAACTTGTTGAAGACAAGACTCTTGTTCCGGCGTGAGGATATTACGAGGATGAATATAACGAACCTCACAAACCGAGGAAACTTGAGGGGGAGAAGAGTGCTGAACAGAAGGTATAAACATATTACCATCAATATTTTTATCAAAAGCCTGACTAAAAATAGACGTCAAACCGAATTTATTCCAAAATTCGATACCTAAAATAACAGAAGAGGACATCGAACTTGCCACTAAAAACTCATGAATAAAAGTTGTACCGTTAAATTTAACTGGAAGGTAAACAGTACCAAGAATATCAATCGGCGAATTATTAGCCGATATAACACGTGGACAAGCGTCTTTTGATGTCAAAGAAATACCAAGTTGCTGAATAAAATTATCGCTAATAAGCGACATCTGGGCACCAGAGTCGAGCAATGCTTTAACAACTCTACCGCATAATAATATCTCTATAAACGGTCGGTTATCAAATGAATTTGAAGTAAACACTGGAGATACTGTACGGAAAGAAGCGTACCGCCAGTGATCTAGGCATTTTTTGGATTACATTTCGGACAATCTCTGGTAATAAATCTAGGAGTGCGACACTTAAAACAAATCGTGCCAGTAATCTCCGGGCAGGAACGGTAAGAATGACCTATTTTATTGCATTTTAGACAAAGCTCAGATCGATTACAGCTAGGACAAATCGAAGACTTACTAGTAGTTGCTTGATTGGGTGTTTTGTTCGTTCTGGGTTTCGTCGAGTTAAAGACCTGAGAATTCGGCTGGTTGACAACACAGTCGAGACTGGCTACTGCCTTAGGAGGTTTTAAAAATGACTCAAAGTGTGTAACAGCCTCAATCAAATTGTTAATATCATGGTGTTTTTGGATTGACAAGCATGGCGTATACTTGGGCAACATGTTATGCGTGATGATACGCAACAACTCAGTTTCTTCAATTGGCTTATTTAGTTTTGCGTTTAAATAGGAAACCTCAATAATAAACTCTCTAATAAGTTGTTCAGGTTTCTGTTTAAGGTTACGGATCTCTTGACCTAATCTAAATTCGAAGTCAGTCGTACCGAATGTATTTAAGAAAGCTTCTTTGATCTCGACGAAGGTAATGTCTGGACGACGGATCGACCTAAAATACTGAAGCGCTACACCAGTCAAGACTTCATGGAATCGCCTGACAACATAGCCATAGGGCAAATTGTCGGCCTCTCTGCACTCCTCTAAACTGGTAAAAAATTCTCTAACGCAGGTCTTACCATCATAATTAACTTTCCACTTATTTAGTGAAAACTGCCTGGTATATTGTTGGCATTCGTCCGATCTCTCTGGAGAAGGTACGAAACTCTGCGAAGAAGTACGAGAATGTCTCGGCGGGATAGGTGGTGGTGGTCGCGAAATTATAGGGCTATCACGACGTGGAGTTTCACCTAAAGGATACTCCTGCGAAGAAGCACGTGAATGACTCGGCGGGATAGGTGGTGGTGGTCGCGAAATTATAGGGTTATCATGACGTGGAGTTTCACCTAAAGGGTACCCCTCTACCGACATGATGAATCTAGAATAGACCTAATAATGGAAAAAAATAATAGACCAAAGTCGATTGAAACCTAGCGAAAAAATAAGCCGAGCCTGTTGCTGTAACAACTGGACAAAAATAACTCGGCGGCCAGCAGTCAGCAAACGCCCATCCAGTAAACAAAAAATATAGGCTAAATAAACGCACACACCAAGCTTACCTTGAAACCCGAAGCCTAAACATACATACGTCACCATATATACCCTACGGGTTCTAACTACCGCAAACTAAGGATATGGAATAAAAATCAGGAAACCTATCTTTATATTTGCTGCGATAAGTGGATAAAATAAAAAACGGTTATGTGTTATATAGTTCACAAAATTATTTTTCATTAAAAAACATTACATTTCATGAAAAAAATATGTCAAGGAAAATAACAGCTTCACAGGTCTGTTATGGTGGTATTAATCCTAGAATATCTTTCTTGAATGGAAGAATATCCGCAACCTGAAACAAGTAAGCTTAAGAATTATTAACTCCCAGAGGGAGTGACCATCCTTAGAAAGGCAAAAAAAAATATTTTATGTAGAATCATTTAAATTTCAAAGTTATTAGGTAAAAACACTTACTTATATTGTTCGGGCGCCAATTTTGTAGCGTTATAAAAGGAAAAAAAAAAAACTTACACCACAATATACGTATAATTTTGCTAAAAGAAATCAAAACATTTTTTAAAAAAAATATAAAAAAATACAAAAAGGTATAAAAAAGGTATTGACGACAGACTTCGAAGAATTATTTGTAAGATGCGAAATGGATTAAGTTTAGAATTAATAGTAATTTGGATAATTGTGGTTGCAACCCCTGGTTATCCTAATTGTACACGGTTAGATGATGCCCGTGGTTTAAAAGATGTTTAAAAACAGCACATTCCGCGACCTTATGACACGAATTTTTGTTTTATAGTAAAAAAAAAACTAGAACTTTCTAGCTACAAAATAAGTGAGGTTGTGAACAAAACTCAGGCGAGGCGTTGACGTCGCGATGGACCTACGATGGTTGGTTCCGTTCGTAGTCACATCCGGATCCGCTGCGTATGCCGATAGTTAGGGCCCGCTGCGTGTGCTGAGATTATATCGGCGTGGGTTGCACCAAACCGCCGGTTTGGGGTAAAACTTGGACCGATTCAGAGCGAATCTATGGCGAGAAAAATTCACAAACATTAATGCCATGCCTGAGGCAGACAGCCCGTTAAGTTTTAAAGGTTTTAAATACATACCGGTCCTTTGTGAGAAATAGTATTAGCGACGGGAGTGAAAACCGCGTCGGACTTTTATATAACACTTCACTTATCACAATAGAATTTATAACGTGATTAGTTTATAGGTACGGCGATGCCATATTTTTCTATTAAAACGATTAAATATTGGAAGATAATGCAAAATAAAAAATTTTCAGCTATATGTCTTCTAGTCTGATCGTTCAATGACAGTCAAAAAATTTTCTTCTGTTCGAAGCTTTTTCACCGTTCAAACTTTAAAACGAAAATTAGAAGAAAAAAAATTACATAGGTTCATTACAAGGAACAAAAAAGTTTTTAATCAGCCAAATTAATTAGACAGCATGATAATGCTGCAGATACCATTCAGACTGGAAAGCAGCAGATAATTTAGTGGCATACAGGTTCGTTTCAGCCACAATTAAGCCTAAGATGTCATCGCTCCAATAGGAGCGAAAAGCATCATATGCCGAATTGTAATAATGAACAGAACCTGTACGCTCTGGTCTAAAAATTTCCTCCTGGCCTTGAAAGGACTCCAAAGTCGACCATTCAAAATGAAGGTTCTGGCCTTCCAGTCTTGGGAGACTATCCGCTCTATCATTAGCGTCGAAGAATTTATCACCATTTTCACTCCCGCTATCAACCTCTCGTTCATTTTCTCTCTCAGCTCTGGCAGCACCTTGCATTCTCATCTGCCGTCTTCGTAATACGTCCGTCGCCAAACTTACTAGATCAGGGGGAACGTCTTCGTCATTCATCCAGATTTCAGTCAGTGGGTGTCCCACCTCCCACTGATTGTTCCCCCTGCGGCCCCGGTTCGGATGCCCACGCCCTCCTACATTCGGTCCTCGCACACCCCATCGTCCACCTCTATGCCTACTCATTCTTCTTTCACTAGCTTCCCTTTCATTTCTTTCACTATCATTCATTACACACTCCTCAGGGGACACATACAAATCGTGGGCATCCGGGAACCAAAAAGCGACCATGTCGACCGCCACCGCCACATCCATGGCGCCATCGTCCACCTCAATGCCAGTCCCAGCGTCCAGCGGTTGGCCATTCTCCCCAAATATTCCAATGACCCGTGGTAGGGTCTCAGGTGCAAGTTCGCTATAAAAATAAATACTTTTACTACATTTATTTCATATACGACCATATCTGTAAGACACGGAAGATGAGTACTCCTAAATAATGTCAGTAGATATAAACTTACAATTGCGACGACAGATTCATTATTATTGGGGATCGTGACCTGTCGCGGGACGCTGAAGGACGCGGCGATGAATCCTAAAATAAATATTCAAACGTTAAAACCACTGAAACCCAACAGAAATATTTTAAATCGATTAGAAGAAAACAAGTATTACCGTTGTAACCGACCGCCTTCCTGTAGGGCGCTCTGGTGACGTGAGAGGAGAGTAGGGGGGAGCCTCCGGAGAGGGTGAATGCTCCCATGGTTCATCCTAAACATACAAAAAAAACATGCAAATACACCGCCACCAATAACCAATAAATCACATTCAGCAAACCACAATAAACACAATACCACTCCAGGAAAGCTCCCCATGCGTCCCGGCGATGAACAGCGACGCGAGACGTGCGAGACGTCATTCTAAAATGTTCAAAGAAATATAAAATATCCATGCAAAATATTCCCCTCAAAATGCGATAAAAAAGTTCACAAATTATTATTATAGTAACAAATTATAAGGCAAACATTACAACCTCATCGTCCACAAACTCCTCGAGTTCATCGCCGCTCTCCCCTTCGACGTCCGGATCTTCCTCGTCGTACAGAAGATCCAGGAAGTCCCCAGGAGGCTTCTCGTTCACGCGCCAATTTGACATGTTGTAAAACTGGAGTTAGTTTTCAACTGTTAGTGTTTTTTTAAGAAGTCAGTTGTTATTTGAAAAAAGTTTTTTTTTTGCAAGTTTAGTTTCTTTGTATGTAAAGAAAACATTTCAAAACTTGAAAGAATCATTGAAATCGGTTAAAAATTGCTAAAGAAGTTCTTTCTAAACATTAATCAGTACATTTCTGCCAGGCTTCTTTTAAAATAGACAGTCGTAATGTCATGTTACGGAAGTACAAAAACCCAGTATAGACATCTGACTATGGCAATCGCGAATAATTTGCTGTTATGCGTTCAAGAGTTCCGTTGGCTGTCTTCTTTATCAGTTTTTCTTCACATTCAAATTATACTTTCTAAATGAAAATGCTTGATTTGTTACTAAAAATGTTAAAATCGGTGTGTGTACCTATATTTTTTAAGAGTTTCCTCAATTCCTCGAGGATCCCTCATCAGAAATGAGTTTGATACAAATGGGACCAATGTGTTAGTATACCCTATCAAATCAAAAAAGAATTTTGAAAATCGGTCCATAAATGACGGAATACGGTGGTAAAAAACCCTAAAAAAAAACAGCCGAATTGAGAACCTCCTCCTTTTTTTGAAGTAGGATAATAAGAGAAAAAAATATTACATTAGTACTTATACAGGGTGTCTCATTCAAATCGGTCAGTATGGGAAAGTCTGAAACTATAAGACATACGAAGATCTGTTCTGAGGAACCATGTCATCGATTTTGCGCGCACGCACGGACGCGTACAGACGTATTACGGATCGTGTGTGTCACTAAACCACAAATATTTAAAGTTTACTATTTAAAGTTTTAAATGGAGCCGAAGTGTAGCGGCTGCGATGCTGTTGTTAATGATTTACTGTTTATCCGCTCCCCTGACCTTTGTGTTCACGTAAACCCAAAATTAAAAATGCGTAGTTGTTCTACTAAAGTGGTCTTGGACTTCACTTGAAACCCGGAATGGAACTTAGCATGCTAGCTCCACTGGATAACCCAATTACCAAATACCACTTTAGTAGAACAACTACGCATTTTTAATTTTGGGTTTACGTGAACACAAAGGTCAGGGGAGCGGTTATGGAGTGTTCGCGAGTAAAATGCAAAAAGAAATTCCATCTGATTTGCCTGGCCTTAACAACGGAAGATGTTCAAGCTTTCACGCCTGAATACAAGAGTCTGTGGATATGTCCCGAGTGCATATGTACAATGCCGAAAAGGGGTAATACAGACACTCCTGTTCGAGGAACTGCAGTCTCCAGCAAAACGGTTTCACCGAGCAGCCATGTAAACACCGCCGAGAGAGGAAGTCGTCGGAATACAAGTGAAGTGATCATTGATACGAAGAGTCTACTTTTAGACAAGATACGAGAGTTTCGATGGGAAGTAAAGTCTCATTTGGAGCAACAACGGAAAGATTATGTTTTACTGCAAAATAGATTTATCAATAAGGAAGAAGAATTAAAGGAAATAAAACAAATATTGCGGGTAGTTCAACAAAAGGCAAACAAAGTTGAGATACTAGAAGCAAAAATTAAAACACTAATGGAAAGAAATGAGAACCTAGAAGCCAGTCTAAAGAAAAGTCAGACAAAAGTGCCAAATTCAACAGAGCAAGGTTCTAAAAATTTGACAATGTCTTTTGCAAAAGTTCTCAAAGATACACAGAAGCAGGTAGTTTACAATAATGTACCAACAAAGGAATTTGGGGCCACAAAAACGGCGAAAGTAACATCGAACGAGGAACTGATGCCAGTCGTAAATAGTGAGAGAAGGTCTGAGAGTGTTTTAATTTTGGAAAAAGAAGAACCAGGCAAAGAAGAGAATTGGACGACGGTTGCACGAAAAAAAAACAGACACTCGAACAGTGAAGTAAGGAAAGGCGGTAACACGGGTGCAATCGACATACAGGGGACGGAAAAGAAAAGATTTTTACACGTATGGCGTTTACAGAAGCAAAAAACAGTTGAAAGTTTTAAAATTTTCGAAACATATTTTGTTTCGAAAATTTATGAAGAAGAAGAAGTACCAATAAAGGTTGAAAAAATTAAACATAAAACTGAAAGGGACTATGCATCTTTTATCATCGGGGTACCGGAGAGTAGATATGCAAAGTTATGTCAGCCTGAAAACTGGGCGGTTAATATAGAATTTGCGGAATGGGTGTGGTTTCGTAGAGCAACCAACCCTAGAAACCCCGAGTAAGTCCGTTGAAATACTGTATCAAAATGTGCGTGGACTTCGAACGAAGCTAGACGAATTTTATACCAATATTTCAACAGCAAATGCAGACTTGTTTGCCATCACAGAAACGGGCTGCAATGAATCCATCCAGGATGCCGAGTTAATTCCACCTGGATTTACTATTTTGCGGTGTGACCGAACGGACGGACGTAAACAAGGCGGCGCGTGTCTCGTGGCCACACCGCGTTTTGAGTTGCGGCGAGTGTCACTGCCCGATGACGTCAACGTGGACGATCATATGTTCGAACTAGTTTGTGCTACTGTATACCTACGTAACAGATTTATGTTTTTACTTTGTGTAGTCTATATTCCGCCTGGTAGTAATGATATTGAATACATGTTACTATTTAGTATCATCGAACAGTTTTGTACTAAGTACAAGGATATACTAGTTCTAGGTGATTTTAACTTGTATTCGTGTTCTGTAGCCATAAGTAATTATTATGAATACTTTAATACATTCTGTGAATTCACTCAGAGTAACGCAGTGAGAAATTGTAATGATCGTCAACTGGATTTAGTGTTGAGTACACTGGCGAAGGGAGGGAGTGTGAGCGTGCGCGCGTCAGAGGCGCCGCTCGTGCCTGTAGACGCGTATCACCCGCCGCTCGAGATCTCGGTAAGTACGCACACGCGCCTGCGCCGGAGCCTCGGCTCAGCAGGCTCAGCTACACCTGACGATAACGCATGTGTACCAGACGGGTGGAACTTTAATAAAGCTGACTTTTTAACCCTTTATTCATCAATTGCTGCCGTAGACTGGACTCCATTATATGAAATGGACTTGGAAGTAGGTTTAAATTATTTTTATGATTTAATTAATTCTATTATAGATGACTGTGTTCCCAAAAAAATGCGAAGTCGTGGAAACTCAAGGTACGTTTATCCTGAGTGGTACACTGTTGAAATAATTCGCGACATAAGATTGAAGGCTTCTCTGCATAAACAGTACAAAACAAGCGGGTCAAGGGTCGATTACGAAGCATTTGCCCAGTGTAGGACTAGCATTAAAAATATGTTAGAAGTGGCACAGGAACAACATCGGAGCCGTGTCCAAGGGCAAATGCTGAGTGATCCTAAATCTTTTTGGAACTATGCTAAGTCTAAAAGAGGTAGGAGAAGCCCGCAGTTGATCTTGAAAGACGGGGTAGCTTTATCTGGGCAGCGATCTGCAGAAGAGTTTGCGGCTTACTTTTATTCTGTGTACAGGGAGGGGCGATCGGATTTGAATGTAGCCGCGGCTATAGCCAGCGCAGGTAGCGGAAATGGAGCAGCGCGGGTACACTTACACCAATTAGAGTTACGAGACGTGAGCCGCGCACTTCAAGACCTTAAGCCAAAACGGTCTGCAGGGCCTGACGGCATTCCGCCTTACTTATTTATGGATTGTCGAGCGGCGCTGGCTAGGCCGTTACTTCATATTTATAACCAGTGTCTTGAAGCTGCCGTGTATCCGAAGAGGTGGAAAGTAACCCGCGTTGTTCCGGTTCCGAAAGCAGGGTCAGCAGAATCAGTGGATGGGTATAGGCCCGTTGCAGTATTGTCGGCGCCGGCAAAAGTGTTGGAAACGGTTATACATAAGAGCATATATCTCCAGGTTAGCGCACAGCTGTCAGACGCACAGCATGGGTTTCGACCGGGAAGAAGTACCACCAGTAATCTTCTCTGCCACATGGCTCAACTGGTGCCGACGGTGGATGGTGGGGGGCAGACTGACGCTGCTTACTTTGACTTTAAAAAAGCATTCGACCTAGTCGATAATGACATCTTGCTAAAAAAGTTTGCAGCGGTCGGTTTCACCCCCCACTCTCTCCAGTTTTTTGCCAGTTATTTTGGGGATAGGCAGCAATATGTGGAATATGCGGGGCACGTTTCAGATCCATATTTCACCAGGTCGGGTGTAAGTCAAGGCAGTAACCTTGGGCCTTTGGCCTTTCTTCTGGTAGTAAACGACCTACCAGAAGTAGTTCTGGACGCTTCGTGTTTATTGTTTGCCGACGACCTAAAACTATCCCTTCCGATAAAGAGCAAAGATGACTGTGTCAAGCTCCAAAGAGACATCGATAGGGTAGTGAGATGGAGTAGAGAAAATCTGTTGCAGTTTAATAGCTCGAAATGTGTGACTATCACTTTTTCTCGCGCACACAATCCCATCTTACATACTTACCATATTGACGGGTTGCCTATGGAGCGCGTCACGGAAGTCAAGGACTTGGGAGTAGGATTCAACACTAGTTTGACTTTTCGGGATCACATCACGCGTTGTTGTAAAAGGGCCTACAGAAATCTAGGATTCATGCTACGCACGGTTCGAGGTTTCACGAACGTGAAAGCGATCATAGCATTATATAATGCATTGGTGAGGAGCCAGTTAGAATGTAATTCAGTCATCTGGGCTCCGCATGAAGCTAAATATAGTCTCATGCTGGAGAGGGTACAAAATAAATTTATAAGATATTTATACATGCGTTATTATGGAGTGTATCCATTTTACCCGTTAATGTATCCGACCTTATTTATTTTAGGTATGGTGGGATACACCGAGCTTAGGGTTAGGAGGGATTTTGCACTTGCCTTATATGTATTTAAAGTACTTAGAGGGAAGATGCATAATGCAGTTGTGTTAGGCCAGGTGAGTCTATGTGTTCCGGACAGGTACGTGTGGCGACGACGGCAGCCACGGCTGCTAGTGGAGCCGCGAGCTCGGACCAACCTTTTAAAGGAAGCGCCGCTGACGCGTGCACTCCGCACGTTAAACTTTGTTGCGAGTGAGACGGACTTATTCTGTTGTTCTCTGGGTGAATTCACAAGGAATGCTTTATTTGTAATTAGTTATAGGCATTAGTTCTAAGTAAAATAAGTTTAAGTTATGAATTAATTAAGGCCCATTTACCGCATTGGTTATCTGTAATGGTAAATGTTTGTTGATAAATAAATAAATAAAATAAAAAATAAAATTTTAATAACAAGAAAAACTGCATTCATACATTTTAAAAAACATCTGTAATTGTAGTAATATTGTAAACGTGGTCACTTCGAGCACCTACTAAAATAAATTAAAGTATGTGGAAACAATGCATTTTATTCATTTTAGACTTGATCTTAGGGCTAACACACTTATTGCTTACAATAATAGTTCTGAAGCCTGACATAGCTGGCAAGGGGAGGCCAGGGGAGAGTGGAAAAGTGGTGGGGAAGCTTTGGAAAATGGAGGGTGGAATGTGGAAGGAGGAGAGCCCTCCCATTCAGGAGGTTAGAGAAAGGGATGATCTTCCAACTAACTGTGGTCCTGATGGACATCTATCGCCTCCTATGACGATGGGTGGGGGGCTCGTCATTATCGTCTTCATCTTCTGAGTCCGACCTTGGATGCCGACGCTTGCTTTGCGAGGTTACTGGATAACCCAGTTTTACCAGTTTTGTCTTGGCTTCACTAGAAAGCTCACCCAATTCTGCTGCTGCCATCTTCTTTATATAGCGGTCTATCATAGTGGTGTGAGCCGATGCATGCCCACTTGACACTTGGAAATTTTCCCCTATCAACTTGTTAGCTTTTGCGTAGCTAATAGCCGCATAGTACAGGTCCGGATAGTTTGACTGGTTTAAGCGGGGATGACTATTAGGATCCTTTACCCGGCTGTACATGTGGTTGTCCACTTGCTTGGTGTCCTCCCAAGCCTCGTGCAAGAGAACCGCTTGATCAAGTACCGCAGGAATCTCCAGTGCCCTGCAGTGAGACTTGATGAACAAGTCCATCAACTGAACCGATTTCAATGATGCATAGGACCATACAAGTTTTATCTGAGCGAGAAGGGCCCCCTCTATGCCTACCTTCTCGACCTCGAGCATCTTAGTTACTATTTCTACTCTAAGCTCGGGCTTCAAGGTAATTATTTTGTGAAACACCATAGCGAGTTTCGTTATCTTATCCCACGCCGCAGTGGGGATTTGATCCGTGAGGTTTTGCCCAGAAAGAGCAGACTGCCACCGTTTTGTGTATGCTGGGACGTTTCTTGTTGTTACGGGTTTGGCTAGGGTCATGTATGATGCAAGTGTGATGGCTAGGATCTCCTGTCCTATCACCTCTTCAGTCTTGATCACCTGTGGAGGTGTGGTTGTTGCAACCCTGGCCTCCTGTATACTGGTAGTGGTAAAAGGGGCTAGAAAAGACAACACAAGGGAGAGCACAACATCTTCACTATAGCGAGTTACCCCGTCGATGGATTCGCCTCCCGATTGGTGACATTCTTTCCAATTGGAAACATAATAGAATCGTCTCTCTGCGCTTAGAACGAGCCTGTCTCGTGACACTGGAACGGTGAAAGGCATATCGGATGATTATGATATGAGTTGGATGTTCTGGGTGATTTTGGGAGTTTTGCGGGTGTGGCCTCCGGAAGCTACCTCTTTAGGTCGTTTCAGACATCATGTTTCATACAGACTTTTACTGCTTAAGACCTCCACAATCGATAGCTAAATAGAAATAGTGTATGTTTTTTTTTTTCAAAATAACCGGGATCGATTCCCGAATGGAGTACAGATGTTTTTTTTTTAAATGTATGAATGCAGTTTTCCTTGTTATTAAAATCGATGACATGGTTCCTCAGAACAGATCTTAGTATGTCTTATAGTTTCAGACTTTCCCATACTGACCGATTTGAATGAGACACCCTGTATAATCCTAGATCTCTTCAGTTAATTTTGTTTTGTAAAATATATAAATATATCTTCTTATACAACGTGGCGCTACAATGGTGACATTAATTTAACACACGGGTAGGGCTAGTGGCCATTAACCACATAAATTATGATTGGTTAAAATAATTGGTAATTTGAACAAAAACATTTTTCAAACAAACTAAATAATAAAAAAGTGACTACAATTGGAATCACTCTGTGCAAAAATTCATTCATGAAATTACTTACCTAGATGCACGTTACTCGTTTACGTTTACTCAGAGCGGCAACGCGTCGCTTCGCGCGCTGGCAACCGCGCAACGCGTCTTGTACTCCTGCGATCCTTTGACGGCATTCTATCAAAGAATCCGTCCGACACAAAAGTACCTACCTACCTACAGCGGAGCTGTTTAGTCAAACACTTATCATATCACGCTCTCTTATTACTATGAGTTATTACCACTATCATCACTAATCACTAGGTACTTTTATTTAATTGTCTTTATTTTAAATTTTCTTATTTTCAATGAGTCCACCTTGTTGACGAATACAAAGGGCCGAACGGCGTTTCATATTTTCCCGCACATTTGAAAATAAATTGTCACTTACAGCCATTCCTCTCAATTCGGATGTGTATTTGCCATCACAAATTCACAAATAGTAACGTCCATAATCGTAGAACACGTAGGTACTATGTAGATCGGAAAACTAACGAAAACAAAGCAAAGCGTCTTTATCGCAGTACTATAATCTATTTACTATTCTAATTACACAAAACTAAATAAATAAAACAATAAGTAAGCGTCTTTTTCGCGAAACATTCACAAAACAACGACGAAATTATGCGCACGACACGAGCGTAAAGATGTGTGTCAAGGTAACGGGTCCGGCTAGCACTAGATAAGAAAAGAGGATTCGGGTGCGGCGGGGGTGGAAGGGAGAGGGCGGGGGTGGAAGGGAGAGCGCGCGCGCCGACAAAAGGATAGAGGTATTGCTTATTCGTTTCAATTTCTTTGACGCGATGTTATGATCCGTGACCCCGGCAAATGACCGCTGCACTATGATTATTTTTGTACAGGATGCACCAAAATGCTTATTTCTATATTTTTTTATTTTTTTTAAATTAATCAGTAAATAATGACGTTTTATGGAAATAAAATTACTTCTTAAAACGAAACTGGGATAACGTATACGTGTGTTAAGTTAATGTCACCATTGTAGCGCCACGTTGTATATAAAATTCTCGTGTCACAATGTTCGTTCCCATACTCCTCCGAAACGGCTTGACCGATCCACAAGAAATTTTTTATGCATATTTAGTAAGCCTGAGAATCGGCTACTATCTATTTTTCTAACCTGTAAGTGATAAGGGGTGTTGGCCCCAACAATTTTTTTTTAAGTTTTTTGATAATTTTTATTTTATTTATTTTTTTATTATGTGGCATCAAAAATACATACAACGCTAAATTTGCACTTTTTTATCACCAACCCTTGCTTTTTAATAAACATTTTCATAATTTTATCATTTTCTATCCCGCTCGATAACATCAATTATTTACCAGTAGGTATATGTATAAAAATGTTATGTTGGTTTGTGTACGCTTCAAAAACTCAAAAAGTTCTGCACCGATCGAGCTGAAATTTTATATATAATCCGCATCAAGGATGGTTTTTACATTTTTTTTTTAAGCTATTGCATAGCTTCTATCGAGGGCCTTAAGCGTGGATACCGAATACAGAAATTCCGTAACGAAAATAATCTAACACAGGCACAGTGGTGATAGTGGGGAGGGGAAAGGGGAGGAGAGGGGTAGGGGGGAGATTGTGAAAGAGGGAAGGGGAGATTGTGAGAGGGGACGGTTGATGCAGGGGAGGGATGTGGAGGGGAGGGGGGGAGGACAGAGGGAGGGGAGGGGAAAGTGAAGTAGGGGTGAGGGAAGGGGAGGGAGGGGAGAGAGGAGCGGTGTGGGAGGTGTGGGGGAGAGGGAGGTAGGGGGGAGGAATGGGAAGGGGGAGAGGAGAGGAGTTGACAAAAAATGCTATGCAATACCTTTACCGCGGCAGTCTCCGAGTGCCACACGTCATTTTTTCTTTTTTTTTTTTAACCATTCCATCACAAAGTGCCAGAGCGAAGCGTGGCAGGGTACAGCTAGTCTTATATACAAAATTCTCGTGTCACAATGTTCGTTCCCATACTCCTCCGAAACGGCTTGACCGATTCTCATGAAATTTTTTATGCATATTCAGTAAGCCTGAGAATCAGCTACTATCTATTTTTCTAACCTGTAAGTGATAAGGGGTGTTCACCCCAATTTTTATTTTTATATTTTTTTGATAATTTTTATTTTTTTTATTTTTTTATTATGTGGCATCATAAAATACATACAAATCTAAATTTGCACTTTTTTATCACCAACCCTTGCTTTTTAATAGTCATAGCAGAACTTTTAATGACTTTTTGAAATATCACTTGGAGAGGGAAAAGGGAGGGGAGTGGGAGGGGGAGGGGAGTCAGAGTGGGGATCGTTAGAGGGGAAGGGGGGAGATTTTGAGAGGGGAGGGGGGAGATTGTGTGAGGGGGAGGGGTGAGATTGTGAGAGGGGAGGGAGGGGCAGGGGCAGCGGGAGGGCTGAGGAGGGGAGTGGAGGGAAGGGATGGGGAGGGGAGTGGGGAGGGATGGGGAGTGGGAGAGGAGGGAGGTCAGGACAAAGGGAGGGGGTGGAGAAGGAGGGGAGGAGAGGGGAGGGGAGAGGAGTTGATAAAAAATGCTATGCAATAGCTTTACCGCGGCAGTCTCCGAGTGCCACAAGTCATTTTCTCTTTTTTTTTAACCATTCAATCACAATGTGCCACAGCGAAGCGTGGCAGGGTACAGCTAGTATATATATTAGACTGGCCTGTTGGTCTAGTAGTTAGTGACCCTGACTGCTATGCCGGAGGCCGTGGGTTCGATTCCCATCCAGAACAAATGTTTGTGTGATGAGCACAATCATTTGTTCTGTGTCTGGGTGTAGTTTATCTATAATATGTATGTATTTAGAAATATTTAAGTATGTTTATCAGCTGTTTAGTACCCATAACACAAGCTCTCAAGCTTAACTTGGGACTAAATGGCGTTGTGTGAAAGTTGTGGGACATTATTTATTATTTATATATTCAATCATGTTAGAGCTTCAGAAATAACTAAGTTATCATGTTAAAATAAATATACAATACCGCTATTACTATCGATATCGATGATGACGAAATTTTATCGACACACTACGTTTCCCTAGTCAAACCTACAAAAAGAAAAGTTTCAAACCAACTTTGTCCTTAGCGTGATACAAATAAGGACCAAAATGGCTTGTTGGTTTTTGAAAGGCAACACGACCGTTACTCGCGCTTTTTTGTCAAGATTTTTTACCACTAAAATTGAACAGAAACGTTATTTTATCGTTGTATGAACGATTGTAATTACTTTTTACAATAGTTTCATTACATTTACCGATAAACATCAATCAAACATCATCATAATTTACACGGAAATCGGATGACATGTTCACAAACTATAACGGCTTTATTTATTAGGTAAGACAACGTATTTCATGCAAATTATACTCTAAATAGAATCATTATAAGCTAAATAATAACTGTATATTAACAAACAACACTTACTTGAGTAAATTCTGGTAAAAACGCACACAATATCACCCACAGAAATTCCCGGCGCACCAAAATTAGACAGTAAATGTCAAGTCGAAAATACTCGAAAAAAAAATCAGAGCATAGATTATAAAATGATGCGTTCAATTTGTAGGAAATTTATCAAAGAACGTAAGTAACCGAACTTGTTCATACAAAAGTAGTCTCTAAGTATCGGAATTATGGTCTGCAATGGAGTGGGTGAGAGAAGACCCCGGGGTCCTCTCGGGGATTGACTGAGGTTGTCAACGCAAGGACACCGGTGTCCTCTCGGTTAATACTGTTTAAACAACATTACATAAAAAAAAAACATATTGATGAAAACATTGACTTACACAAAGAAAGGTGACGAAGCAGTTAGAGATAGAGAAACTTCGACTTCCTCCTGGGTATATAATCCGAGGCTAGTCGGTGGCGGCACAAAATACTGAAAAAAAAACACACATTTTTAAACCTAACGCCTCACAAAACATTTCAAGTTCAGATGAGTTTTGCGAGGTTCACATTCACATGCAATTCCAGACCATCACCCTTCCCCATATAAAACGTGTAGACAAAAACACAAACAATACCCGCACCTGATTTAATCACATATAGTTACTACATACTGTAGCGTAAAAAAAAAATGTCTCTACATTGTCTAACGTTTAATTTCGATCCAAAAATATACAAATATTAAAAAATGTAAAAAGTAAAAAAATTGGCGATGTAAAAAAAATATGTCTTTCAGTAAAGTTGCGAAATGATGAGGATTATTTTGAAAAGAACAAAATTTGTGAATTTGCAAAATAAAGCCTATAGGTGAGAAGGGGTTACAACCGCTATCCGGCCCTAGGCGCGATTAAATTATATCCGTGCTTAAAATCATATAATATCAAAAACAACGGTTCATTCCGCAACCTTTTGACACGAATAGCAGAGATTATAAAAATGATAATATAATAAAAACTAATGAATAAGTAATTCGCTATTGCTACAAATTATAAAAGAGGATAGGACCAAAATTTTGGGATAACTTGACGTGGAGCGATGTCGCGACGTCCTTCAGGGTCTTCGCTCGTAAAATACGAAGTCTCCCCCATGCACACGCTTCCCGAACTCAGTCGGAATTGAGTCGCGGCGTTGAAATAACTCGGAACACCAGTCCGCTGATAAACGGGTATTCCTTGAACCGATTCTGAGCGAATCGGTTCTTTGTTAAAAACAGACACAACTTGCACAGATTGCAGACAGTAAACAATAATTATTAGATTTATAATTTAGTTATTTCTTCATTTAATCAGAATAATATGTTTCTTCTCAGAAAATATGACGCCAATTGACGAGAAAAATTTTCTCTGTCATCCAATGGAATGTTCATACTTCCAAGTTTGAACCGAAATAAGAAAAAATTAGAAATGATTTCGACTTACACAAAGGGAATAGTTTTTATTCAGCCGAATCAATTAAGCAGCGTGATAATGCTGCAATACATATGAATAAAATGTTATCCATTCAGGTTGCTAAAAGACAAAAAAAATATATTACTGAAAAAAAAAACGAATAGTGATTATTCATCATGTTGTATCATGATTTAGGCTAGCTTTGTGCTTAGCCTCATCACAACAAGGTGAGTGATTTATTAATTATTCATGAAACTGAATATAATCAGTTTCATGAATAATTAATAAATCACTCACCAAAATTTACCTCAGGATCCGGCTCCAAAAATTCCTGGTTCAGGTATTCTGGCTCGTCACAATATTCCGCCTCCTGCCCCTCGGGTTCTCCCTCCAGGAGGTACTCGGCTTCGCTCTCGTCACCCTCGTCCCGGAGGAGCTCATCAAAGTCCTCCGGGGCATCCACGAGGCCAACGCACCAGGTCCGCCTTGCAGCCATCCCAGATCTAATACCGTACTAATAATTTACAAAAAAAAAAAAAACTAAAGTAATTATTATAATAAAACAACATCTAAATTCAAACTACACTAAACGGCAATAAAACTATAAAATAGAAAAAAAATATACTTTCTTTTTATATATCTGAACAAATTTACAAAAACAATCGATGTTATCGATAACTTTCATCGACAGGACCCTAAGCACTAGCTGGGCTAAGAACCATTTTGACGTTTGACAGTTAAATTTAAATATATATTCCACAACTTTTCACACAACGCCATTTAGTCCCAATTTAAGCTTGAGAGCTTGTGTTATGGGTACTAAACAGCTGATAAACATACTTCGTTAAGCCACAGTCGGTCGTTTTTCACTTTTTAATGTAGGCTTATACAACTTTCGATGCTCTATCTATTGGTCTAAAAATCATTTTTCTATGATTCATAATTTTAGAGATACAGAACATTGCTGAGCAGTTAAACCACATAAATTTCGTTACTTCCTTAGCTAAAAAGTGGCTAAGTCACAATACTTCTCTAGAAAGACGTTAACATACTTTATCGGCAAATTAATATATCATTTTTTCTAAATTTACTGAACTAAAAGTACGTCATATAGTCATTCTGGACTAAAAAGCAGCTAAGCGTCTTTAACTACCTTCATGTATTGTGTCATACAAATAACCACTTGAACATCATGCCTTAACTACAGAGCAGTTATAAAGAAAAACTACACTAGAAAGCAGTTATACGCCAATAGCGGCTTTTAAGTTATGTATGGAAATTAGTATGAGCTAAATATCAATCGCTAGAGAGCAGCTAAACTGCAATACTAAACTAAATAGCAGTTAACCGCTAGTAATTTGCGTTTGCGTTTGACCAGCTCAGGCTATAATTCCATCCTTTTCACTTCGGGTGCTCGTCGCGGACGGACGTGGCGCGTCTCTTGCTTTTTGGCGCCACAATTACGAGAATGGCGCAAAATAGCCAAACTAGGTAAGCTAACATTATTGTTTCATTTATCGTAATATATCTACTATATAAAAATAAGTCGGGTTTTCCTTCCTGACGATATAACTCCAGAACGCACGAACCGATTTGCACGGTTTTGCATTCGTTGGAAAGGTCTCGGGCTCCGTGAGGTTTATAGCAAAGAAAATTCAGGAAAAATAACAATAAATTACATTATTCGAGCTAACATACTAATAAAAATAAATTAAATTACATAAATCAGATGCAACCTTCATAGTCACTATGAAAAACTATAACACAAAATTAGAGAAAAGTAAATGACAGATTGACAACTGACATAATGTCAGGCAAAAAGTAATCTACTATATAAAAATAAGTCGGGTTTTCCTTCCTGACGATATAACTCCAGAACGCACAAACCGATTTGCACGGTTTTGCATTCGTTGGAAAGGTCTCGGGCTCCGTGAGGTATATAGCAAAGAAAATTCAGGAAAAATAACAATAAATTACATTATTCGAGCTAACATACTAATAAAAATAAATTAAATTACATAACTCAGATGCAACTTTCATAGTCACTATGAAAAACTATAACACAAAATTAGAGAAAAGTAAATGACAGATTGACAACTGACATAATGTCAGGCAAAAAGTAATCTACTATATAAAAATAAGTCGGGTTTTCCTTCCTGACGATATAACTCTAGAACGCACGAACCGATTTGCACGGTTTTGCATTCGTTGGAAAGGTCTCGGGCTCCGTGAGGTTTATAGCAAAGAAAATTCAGGAAAAATAACAATAAATTACATTATTCGAGCTAACATACTAATAAAAATAAATTAAATTACATAAATCAGATGCAACCTTCATAGTCACTATGAAAAACTATAACATAAAATTAGAGAAAAGTAAATGACAGATTGACAACTGACATAATGTCAGGCAAAAAGTAAATATTGAAAAGTATTGTGTTCACTGTGAAATTGTGAAAAAAAAAAGTAAAAAAAATATAAGTTATTCGTTTCCTAATATTTCAATTGGAAACCATCAAATCAATAACGTGTACCTATTGTGCAAATTATTTTTGAATTTCAACAGCAGGCATTTGTCTTTAAGGTGGTAAGTTGAACTTTGTAAATTATGTGGATCGTGCATTTGAGGTTAAATTCACCACTCTGTCCATAGTATCTGTATATGGTTCTGTGGTCCGGAATAAAATGTTTGAATTTGAATTTGAATTTGATAGTCCAAAATGCCTAGAGGACGACGTGCGAACATCGGCCGCCGCACAAGACATGCAAGCCAGCAACAAGTGTATTCACAGAACTTAAGCGAAGAAAGACAAAATATAATAAGAGAAAATGCCTGTCTATAATATAAAAATGAATCGCAAAATGTGTTGGTAAGCGCATAACTCATCAACGCCTGGACAAATTTGGCCAATTCTTTTTTTTAAATGTTCGTTGAAGTTCAAAGATGGTTTTTACGGCGAGAAAAATTCGAGTAATTGCCGGAAAACCTCTTTTTCCCATACAAACGTTTTCTAACTAAAATGAGCTTTATTGCTATTACATAAAGTTCATATTGAATTACAAGTACTCACTGTTGTTTAAACAATGTAGGTATGTTCCTAACGTCAAAGAGTCAATTTGCACATTAAAAGATATACGGAGCAATCATAACCAATTTGGTGGTGCAATGGTTTTATTAGCAGGAGATTTTCGTCAAACATTGCCAGTGATTCCACGATCAAAACCAGCTGATGAACTCAATGCATGTCTAAAGTCCTCCAATTGTGGAAACATGTCAAAGTACTTAATTTAAGCAAGAATATGCATGTCAAATTGCACAATGACCAATCTGGAAACATATTCTCTAAACAACTCATTGATATTGGTAGTGGCAAATTTCCTATAGATATGTTGACTGGCTGCATTAACATTTCTCAAAGTTTTTGTCAGTTAACTCTATCAAAAGATGAACTTTTCCAGAAGGTGTTTCCAGATGTTTCTCAAAATTACAGGAACCACGATTGGCTGAGCGAACGAGCTATATTGGCTGCAATAAACATAGATGTAAATGAATTAAATTTAAAAATGCAAGAACAAATTACAGGCGAATCGAGGATAATATAAATCAGTTGATTCGGCTACTAACCAAGATGATGTAGTGAACTATCCACCAGAATGTTTAAACTCGCTGGATTTGCCAGTTGGATCGGTAGTTATAATGTTGCGGAATATCAACCAACCGCGTCTTTGCAACAACACATGGTTAGCGATAAAAAAATACTAAACAACGTGATAGAAGCAACTATACTGAAAGGAAAGTATAAAGGAGAAGACGTTCTCATACCGCATATCTCAATTATTCCAAATAATGTGCCGTTTGACTTTAAACGACTACAGTTTCCAGTTCGGCTTGCTTTTGCTATGACCATAAACAAGTCCCAGGGGCAATCATTAAGTGTTTGTGGTATTAATCTGGAAACCAGTGTTTCTCACATGGTCAATTGTATGTTGCCTGTCGGGAACAGGCAAACCATCCATGTTGGAAAACCATCAGATTTGTTTGTTTATGCGCCAGATAATCAAACAAAAAACATCGTCTATCACAAAGCACTACAATGAAAATAAAACTGATTTTTGTTAATAATTATGATTCACATGATTAACAATAAAGGGATTACTTATTTTTAAACGCTTATATATATGTTTTATTTAATTATATTTCTTATTCACAACGCCCTATCACTAGGGTGACGGTTCTGTTCAGGAGATTTTTTTGCCCCGACTATAAAATACGTAGGAACAAAAAAATGTCACATTACAAATCATTTTGACAGGAATTTATTGCAATTTAATTAGGCAGTACGAAATGCGAAAGAATGTTTGGATGTTTCTAACTCTTTTAAGCAAAAACGAATTAATGGATTTTCATTTATCTAACTTTATAAATACCTACCTACCTGTTCTTGTTACCATGCATTTTTATGTATTCCGCAATACCTGCACAGGTAAAACGCGTGCTGGTAGTTTTCATTATGTACCTACCTATTGTAAAAGGGTTTTAAAGTACCTACTGT
Source organism: Euplexia lucipara (assembly GCA_921972225.1). Taxonomy (NCBI): domain Eukaryota; kingdom Metazoa; phylum Arthropoda; class Insecta; order Lepidoptera; family Noctuidae; genus Euplexia; species Euplexia lucipara. Next base: position 14,641,022 of record OV179142.1, on the reverse strand, counting down.
TTCTGAGTTCATCGTAATTGTTGTTGTAGGTATCTGTTTCGATTGTTGATTGTTTTTACCTACTAGTGCGAAAGAGATGTGTAGTATAATTGGTTTATTAGTTAACTGCTTATATTTCATTGTATTTTAGACGTTCCTGTGTATCATCAAGGATCCAAACTATGATGAATAGTGTGTTGGTGGACAAGGAATTTCCAACTGCTCAATGCCTTGAAACTAACAGCATGCCATCTACATGCAATTTTTTATACTGCCACGAATCGGTACTCTCTCCTTCTCCGATGCCATCTTCTTCTCACTGCATTATACCAGAAATATTAGATTATGACAGGGACGATTCTGTTAAGGATAAGGACTACCAACCATGTGACGAAGTTTTTAGTGATGATACCGAATATGGTTATGACATGCAAAGACAAAATACAGTTTCAAACCCTAAAAGTAACCCAATATTGAAAAGGAAAACATCAATAACTAAAACGTTTCCCAAAAAATTAATTACGCGACGACATACTCAGGAATTCACAAGAACAGAAGAGATTATTGGACATAGGTTACCTAAGAAAAGATGTACATCATTATTGATTGCTCTATTTCTACAGATTTAGTAAATTTAGCACCACCATCTTCCACAAAGAGAAAGAAATATGATACCAGCTTGAAAGATAGATTAGTTGAGAAGGAAAAGGAACGAAGAAGTAAGTACAATGTAAAAACAGGCTGTGATATGAAGTGTACAAAATGTTGTTCAGCCATATTTACTCCTGAGGAACGTTTGGACATTAACAACAAGTATTGGATGATGACACATTCTGAAAGAAGATTATTTATAAGAAGTAATTATACGGTAGCAGTTCCTAAGAGAAAATGTGGTCAGTTGCCTAAGAGAAATGCAAAAAGAGCTTTTACTTTACAAAGGAGTGATGGAGTTTTAATGAAGGTATGCAAAGTATTTTTCTTAACTACTTTAGGTTCCTGCAAAAAAAAATATAAAATATTGCTTAATTCTCTTAATCCTGACAAAGATACTGATGAACGGGGCAGGCACGTAAAGACTCCAGCTTTTAATAAAATAAAAAATATTCCACAACTTTTTTCACACAACGCCATCTAGTCCCAAGCTAAGCTAAGAGCTTGTGTTATGGGTACTAAACAGCTGATAAACATACTTATATATTTCTAAATACATACATATTATAGATAAAAACACCCAGACACAGAACAAATGATCATGCTCATTACACAAACATTTGTCCTGGGTGGGAATCGAACCCACGACCTCCGGCATAGCAGTCAGGGTCACTAACTACTAGACCAACAGGCCAGTCAAAATAATAGAGATATTATTACGGAACATATTGAATTTTTCAATCTAGCTGCACCGCACTATCGTCGTGAACACGCTCCTCATCGTCGTTATTTGCCCAGTGAAATCAATATTACGTTTATGTATTCTGACTTTTGTTCAAAATATCCAGAATACAAAGTGGGCTATGAGTTATACCGATCACATCTAAAGAGTCTAAACATATCGTTCGCTCGACTAGGAAATGAGGAATGCGAAATATGCGAATCTTACAGATTGCATAGTCTTGATACAAACCATAATGTTCGCACGCAAGCTATACCTGATTGTAATGCATGTTTGACATGGGCAAAACTCTATGACAAGTATAAAAAGGCAAGAGAGTTATATGATTTACACAAAACTTTGGAACAGAATACTCAACAGATATATTTTAGTAGCGACTTAGAAAAAGTAATTATGTTACCACGACTAGATACGTTTAAATCTGTAATTTTTTGTCCTAGACTTACAGTATATAACCAGACATTCGCACCAGTAGGAAAAATCACAAGGGATGTGAAACCTTTAGCCGCCATATGGCATGATGGTATAGCAAGCCGTAAACAGGATGATATGTATGTGTAGGTTTACGGGGAGCCCAAGGACAGGGATAGGTTTTGCGCTAGTACAGTGAACCCCATGATGGATGGCTGGATGGATGAGGCTTGAATCCGCAAAATTTTATGACGCCAATAAAATGAAACTATTATTTTTAGATACTGATTGATATCCTAAGTTTAATATATCCTACTATATAAATTGTGAGTGAAAGCAAGAACACTTCACTTCTTCTTGTTGACAGATACGCGAATAGACACTTGCGCGCCAAGAAACTTGCGCGAATGGACTATCACGCGAAAGGACAGATGCGCGAATGGACACTTGCGCGACTGGACTTTTGGGCGACTTAATGGCCACTGAAGTTTACTTAAGGCGAGGTTTCCCCAGCAGTGTAGGCATTTAACGCTTACCTCAGGCCCCGCAACCAATAGCGCTACGTAATAAATTGCGATGCATCGGAGCAACGCCGTGCGCTGTCGTCGTACCACTCATTCATGACTTCACGAACTCGAGTAGGTACACAGTTGCGTCACAGAATAGAGTAATGCAGTAGAGCAACTTCAATTTAATAATTTAGATATGATAGAATTCTTGAACTACGATATCAATATTGTAATTCAAAAATACTTAAATGCATTGAATAGTTATTTAATTTTAGTATCCCACTTAATAAGAATATAAGTATGCGTGGAAAGTATGGGTTTAGGGAAAATGGGTTAAATAAATAAATATTTGATTTGTTAATCACAGTTGAATTAATATTAGCTAAAATATTGCCAGATCGAAGTAAAAATAGAGGAAAAATCAATTAAAAGTAAAGAAATAAAAGTAATAAAAATAAAAATATGTAAATTATGCACATTTGGCTACAATTCGTCGAAACGTAGTTGACGTGGTTTGAATGGCAAAAACTAAAACCTTATAGATTCTTTATATCTGTCTGTCTGTCTGTCCGAATGTCACAACCATTTTATTAAGAAACTGTTAGGACTACACAGTTGGAAATTGGTAAGTGGATGTGGTTTGGGAACCGCTATACATTTTTTACAAAAAAAAACGAAATTAACTGAAACTACTTTTTTTTTAAATGAAGTATTATAATTGCAGGCATAACGTAGTTTATATACAAGGTGTTTTTTTATATCCCATAATTCTAGGGTTATATTCTGTAGGTAAAAATAATACTATAACTCCTAGAATAGATGGTCCAAAAATGCATAGTTTCGGAGATTATATCATCAATCATAATTAAATTATCAGTTGTTTAGTACCCGTAACACAAGCTCTGCTTAGCTTGGGGCTAGATGGCGTTGTGTGAATACTCGTGGAATATTATTATTAAGTATTATTAATATTATTTTTATTACCTCATTAGTTTATTTTCCCATACGCAAAATACGCGCTTTGACGTGGAGTTGCGGATACCAGCCCGGTATCTTTAATCTTTAATCTTTTACCTAATTAGTTCAAAAATTGTCACCAGTACGACGAACCTTCTTTCTAACATCACTTTTCTTTCACGTAAGGGTGTTTTACATTAATCATCGTGACTTTGTCGAATTATTTTGTATGATAGTAAAAAAAAAGGATGATTGAAACATAATTCATGTGCCAGTTAATTCTTTGATATGGTCTCAAGGATGATTGAAACATAATTCATGTGCCAGTTGATTCTTTGATTTATATAACTCAGGCATAACGTAGTTTCGTATTAGCGAAAAATAAATGTCACCGAAAATAATAAACATACCTACTTGTAGGAAATGAGCAATGTACAGCTTGGCAAAAAAGAGTAGAAACGGAACTAAATTTTTGTCTGTTGGCAACATTTCCAAAACAATGACATCTCATAATAAACAAAGTTCACGATTTCGTAAAATTTTAATTTCGACCACCAAACGTTGATTAATAAACGTAAAAAGTGAAGAATAATGAATAAAACCATTCGGAGTGCTGGCAGGGAGGTTATTTATAAGGTGTACAGGCGATGTCTGGCGGAACATGAGGCCCAAACAATTCTATCTGAACTTCACAATGTTTACCAAAGAACCGCTGATAAGACAGGTATGTAAGAGTTTGTTTTGTTGATTTTAGTTGAATCAAGTGTTAATTGATGAATAAAAAAACACTAAACGGTGTAAAATAACTCTAAATTCGGAAGTCTGTGGCTTTGGTGGGTTTGTCTTACTCATGATGGGCCACCGACTTCCGAATTTAGAGTTATTTTATACCGTTTAGTGTTTTTTTGAAGTCGGTTTTATTTTTTGCAAAAAAGTTTTTTATTTTTCCATTTTTAGTTGTTGCCATAAAAATATTTGCCATGAATTTATTTTATATTCTTAATTGTTAACAATACATGTCATGATAATAAGGTTTTCCACTAATCCCTAATAAATTAAAATTAACATACCTAACTGACGAAATCTAGGTAAATTGTACCCACCTGCGTACCCCTCAGAGTATACAGGCGTGATGATACGTCATGATGTTGTATAAACAATAAACATCCAAGCGATTCCAGCAATCACGACAGATTTGCCGTCTATTTTTGAAGAGTTCCGTTGTATATCTCCGAAGATCAGCACCAGATCTTCACCAAATTAAAATGGGACCACCTCAGGAGTATACTCTTTCAAACAAAAAAAGAATTTTGAGAATCGGTCCACAAATGGGGGAGAAATCAGGTAACATACATAAAAAAAAAAAAAAAAAAAATACATACACACGAACATAGAACCTCCTCCTTTTTTGAAAGTCGGTTAAAAAGCTATATTAATTCGCTTGCGTAAGGAATAACTAGAAATTTGAAACAATAAATGTCGAGCACAAAGGTTATGTTTACATTTTTTCTGCATTACTCTGGTATAGCGCGCTGAGATAAATTGATACTTTGGTGACTTGACTTTTAACTGAATGAAAATGAAATTTCTACGTAAATTATACTTTAAGTGCGATATCAAGGGAGAGAATTATTTGTTCTAGTGTTTGCATTAGAAATGTAAAAAAAAATTGTCGTGTCATTGCCTAAAAAATAAATCTAAATCTATTATTTTAATTTTGGGAAATCTGTTAGCGTTCTAAGAAAAATCGTGCTGGAAGTAGATAAACAACATTAACAGTATGTGACAAAAATGTTTTACTTTTAATATTGTTAGACATAAATGAAATATTTCGTCTTTACAGGAAGCAGCTAAACGTGCATTCCAAGCTATTACCGAAGAGGATTGGAAGAACTCGTGCTAACATGTAATAAAAATAGAAAAGGATTACTGGGAAAAAAACTAACTATGAACGAGGAAATTGAGCGATTAGTCATAAATCTAGAAAATGATAGAAGCAGCACCTCTGAACCCAAACATGACTCAGATGAGTTTGCGGCCAGCTCTAGCCATGACATAGATGTGGTAAGGGTGGAATATTTGGAGGACGATTTACTAGATTAAAATATGGAATAAAGAATTAGGTTAAACAATATGATGTTTTATTTTTATAATTCCTAAACCATGTAAACTCAGGAGTATTTACCCAAATATTTATTTTTAGGTAAGTAATCAGTTGCGTGTCGAGAACACGTCCTTGTTCAATGAAACCACTACTAATTACTTACGGATTTAAAAATATAATACTTATACAGGTTACGAATATATTGTTACTTTATGTCTAAAAAAAAAGTTGCTAAGTATCAAGATTAGGTCAGAACGCTATGCGGTTGCAACGGGTTGCCATACGAACAGCACAGTGGTGCGCCTCCATTATTTTCTACTCTTTTTTGCCAAGCTGTAATACTGTACTTTGCTACACTGTGGTACGAGTGTGCTGTGGTACGTGACCTTCACAAACATAGACACAAAATATAATAATATAATTTGTTGTGTTGTGGTAGCTGTGGGTAGTTTTACCTAATACTCACGTGACGTGCTGCTGGTGGTTTGATGTTCATACTGGAGACAGTTCCTATGAGTAGACGGTGTGACCACCATCCCATCTTATTCACTATTTACTACAATAATGTTCATCATCATCATCAGTCTATAATGTTCCCACTGCCGGGACACAGCCCTCCTCTCTATCAGAGGGAGTGGGCTATAATCCACCACGCTAGCCCACTGCGGGTTGATAGATGTCACACTGGGCCACCACTGCTCAAGAGTGTGTTGATGCGAGTATTTTTTTTTGTTTCAATGCGCAAATTCATGGCGCTACTGATTCGATACTGAGAGGAAAATCTTTTACCTTTTAGAAAGCTAAGTTATGCCTTAGGTTACGTAGGTATATTTTATTATCACAAAACAATTAGGAAAAAAAATCGCGGGCGATTTCGTAGGCAAAATCTATTAAAAATACAAAATCCCAGCAGGGTGAACGGGTGAACTACCTATTTGACGTCACGCAACAATAAACCATTATAGCACTTGCGCGCGTGGCGACTTTATTTGCTCTATCTTAGGGTTCAAATACTACTGTTCGATACACTTGGTATGGTTGGTAAATACGTTTCGCGGTAAAAATAAAGCATGAAAGACTTTCGCGCTTATCGTTGTTATTTGCATTAGTATTTTTTTCTTGTAAACATTGCCCCACTCTAGGAATTTCTCCTGTGTCGTGGGTGCGTTTACAAACATTTAATCTCACATACACAAACACCCAGACCCGCGAACAACTACTTGTAGGTCATACAAAATATATTTGTTCTGTGCGGGAATCGAACCCGCGACACGCTGCGCAGCAGTCGATCGCTCAGCCACTGCGCCAACCGTGCAACCGTGTCCGTGTTGTAAAAGTATTATGCGTACCTAAGTTTGTGATTCAATATCATCTAAGGTATTATTTATATGGTAAAATATAATTTAGGTAACTAAATAAAAAATATCGTCAAAGTATTCCTACCTTTTTGTTTATTCAGTCTTCGTAGAGCCAATGAAGACAATTTTTTATTCTTGACCATTTTGATTTATTTTACTTATCTACAAATTTATCCTAATAATCTAACTAATAAAACGAAAAATATTACAACTATTTAAAAAACTAAATTAAAGTGATGATAAATAATAATATAAAAATAATAATAAAATTTATTTCGAACCATAAGTCCATAAAACAAAGTAAAGAAAAAGTATGTACCTACATGTAGTACAATTTATCGAAATCGATTTTTTATCGGGGGATGACGGAAAAAATTGGCGCACGTCCGACCTCGAACACGTTCCGCTCGGGACTAAAGGACTCGGAGCGAGCGCAAACTAGTGATTTACACTTTGTTTTGGAATTTGTGATACATTTATTTTAATATTGCACATTATGTGACCCGAGATAATACACATTTTTTACGACCTTTATTATGATATAAGTTTTATTTTTCAAAGCCTAATATAACTCAAGTAAAACGAGTATTTAGCTATCATTTGGACATGTCTTTGCGATTTAATTGGATGCAGTGAAGTGTAAGTAATCGTGTATCGCATGCCCGACATATCATGGTCGAAGAGTCAATTATGTAATATATTTTTTTCAAAATTTAAATCGGTTCCATGTACGAGTAAAACGCTATTGTTGACGACGTTTATTGGGGAAACCTCGCCTTAATGGAGTAAACATAACATAACGCTTGCTATTACTTGAAGGTGGTTTTTTTTTGGGTTTTTCGTCATCAGTGTCGTTTTCATGGTTTTCGGGGTCGCTGATCATGAAAATAATGTCAAAAAAATGTTCCTCGGCGCCATCTTGGATTTTCATTTTGCCCCTGCCACCCTCACCCTCCCCGCTCCATAAATATATGGAAATTAGAGTTAAAATAATGGAAATTAGTGTTTTAACCTAACCTAACCTCAAAACTTTAACCATGGATATCTCCATAACCATTGGGCTCTGCGGTGTGGGAATGCAATAGGGGGGTAGCCCATCTCCCCCTCCCTCCCCCCGCCCCTCCCTGACCCATAAATCGATGGCTCTTAAAGGAAATTTTAACCCTCGTATCAAGTTAGAAAAAAAATTACGTCCGCCATCTTGGATTTCAAAAAGGATGGCTGTTTCGTAACAAGCACCCAAATTATTCTCAAAATCGACACCCTTATCAAATTATTAAAAAAATTACTGAATGAGAGTCAGCCCTGAATAATAGCTCACGCCCTACGAACATCGTTCTGTTCGAATTGTGGGAGCGGCTTTCCCGCGTCTCGCCCCTCACACCCCGCACGATTGCTCTGTCTAGACGGCTTCGTCGGACGACTGTATTTTTTTAGACTGTGATAATACTATGTATCTTAGGATGAAAAGGAGAAGTAACTCGCCCTTAAAACGACCTACCGACCAGTTTTTCGACTAAACGTTCCTGCGGCTAGTGACCTGGGATAAAAAAATATCATATGTGCTATTCCTAGTTTTTGCGTGAAAGAGCAACACAAATATAACACATGCATATAAACTTTCGTGTTTATAATACACTTCTCATCAGAAAAATCGAAACACCTTTAAGTTGATGTTTTGTAAGGATTATAATCAGAAGAAATGTTTATATATAGGAATATATGTCAAATGTCGTTTAATAGTGAGTTATACAGGGTGTCTCATTCAAATCGGTCAGTATGGGAATGTCTGAAACTATAAGACATACGACGATCTGTTCTGAGGAACCATGTCATCGATTTTAATAACAAGAAAAACTGCATTCATACATTTTAAAAAACATCTGTACTCCGTTCGGGAATAGAACGAAAGTCGACTGATAACACTCTGACTTGTATTCAGAGCTAAAGCCACAGTACGTTGCCGGGAACCAGCTTCTATCATTCCCACGGCTCTGAGCATTTCTTCCCTGCTTAAATGACGTCGCCGCTCCATAATAACGTTGGTTTTAATCAGTAGTAGGGAAACAGTAGCACTAATAATGTCTTCAATGCGTTGTATGTTTTTATAGGGAAAATATTGACAGCTGATTTTCATCTTTTACTCGAATTTGATTCACAGTTCCTGATTCAAATTATGAAATGCACCAAAAAGGATCCATATAAATTTATAAAATCATAAATTTATTACAAAGCCACATCTCAATCTCAAGAAATCCGCATAAAAATGCTTGATCCCTAGACACTTTTGATGTGTGTAGTTATGTTGCTGTATTAGGTATATCGATTTCTGACTAAACTGTGTGATCAATTTACACGAAATTTTGAGAACTGACTCCTGAATAGACTGGTAATCTAATGATAATGTTATTTTACGAGTTCTGTATCCGATTCCTGTTTTATTCTGCTCCTGATCAAAAGGTCTAAGTAGCAAAATGTCCAACATCGCGAAACGTCTATGAGCAGTAAGTCTAATTAATGAAAGTAAATGTTTGTGCTTCATCCATTTTTAGAATTTAGTAGCTTAACTATTGTATTTGTAATGAATAGCAATCGATACAGGAAAAACAAATGAGAAACATTCATGACAATAAGCGTCAGAAACCATTAAAAAGATATGATATACGCTACGAATACATAGACCAAAGAGTCTGTATGTAAATATTATAATGCTGTGTCGTTTCCCTCCCGATGCAATGTGTGTGTAGATTTTTGTGCCTGAGTATCCAGACATTTTGAGAATCTGACGATTTGTTAAATAGAAGTCCTGCTATACAGACCATCTGATACTTGGACGTTTTGCTACATGGACATATTGCTAATTAGACTTATTGCTTATATGTCCGTAAAGATTGAGGAGTCACATCAGATTTTTTAAATCTGATCTGGTTATTGCTCTCGCGATGTTGGGCATTTTGCTACTTAGACCTTCTGATCAGGAGGGCAATATTCAAACTCGAACTTCATAGCGCGCGGCGCAGTTTTCATTAATTTACATGTTCGATACACTACTTTGTAAACGATCATCAGAGGTATAATATAACAAACTGATGCCCTTTATAAATGTTTCTAAAATACTACTTATATATTCATCGACTCATTAGTGACAATAAATCGTTAAAATATGCCACTGTAATTGTACAACCTCAAAATAACCTAGATTAGAGAACAAATCTGATAACTTTTATTTAGGCTTTTTTTCACCAGGTAATTTAGGCTTTTGAAATTGAATGTTACTTGAAAATGAACAAAAACAAAGTAGTCAATCGATTTCTACCCATACTTACCTTATCTTTGCTAGAAAAAACTAAAATTATCAACCTCTGAAGTGGTCAAAAATATGAATGAAATTCTAACATTCCGTAGGGTTGGGACTACACCACTATAGTATCGATAAGTTTGACTTATCTCTTTTTTATTTTCCTTCTTTAAGAAGGAAAATAAAAAAACAATTTAGATTGACATAAGTACTTTTCTTTACTTATTATGCATATTAGTCAAATAATAATAATATCCACTACACACATCAAAAGTGTCTAGGGATCAACATATATTTTTGCAATAACTTTTCTCCTGATTGATATTAATTAAAATTTTCTTTAAGGATTCATCAAATAAAGTGTTTTCGTTTGTCACAGTAACGATAAACCAAGTCACCTTTGCATTAATAAAGAAATTTGCCATTTTCCTAATAAAGGGATTTTTGACATTTGAACCACTAACATTAAAGTTCGAAAAAAATACTGAAATAACAGTTTTCTTTAAAATTTTATTGGGTAACTTAAACAATTAATAATCCGTGTTTCTACCGCGAACACTAACAACACAGGAACATCGGTTTGGCATACTCAAAACGAGTTCATCCAAATCACGCTGTGGAATGGCCGCCCATGTTCGTTGCAACAACAAAAAAAGGTCTTCTTGCGACTGGATACCCTCCATATTCGGCAGAGCTCTTCTCTGTTGCATATCCCATGCATGCTCAATCGGGTTCAAGTCTGGCGACTGAGCAGGCCAGGGCATGACATTGATGTTAGCTGCGGCGAGAGTCTGTCTTACAACTCTTGCGGTGTGCGGTCGTGCATTATCATGCATTAACTGAAATAAGGGACCGATTTGCACTTGTAGAGGAACGATGACGTCTGATACAATCGTCTCAGCATAAATTTGAGCGTTGAGGTTGCCTCTGATCCAAATCAACTCAGTTCTTCCGCCGATCCAAATACCCGCCCATACCATGATGGTTCCACCACTATAAAGATGGACTTCCTGGCAGGATTTTAATCGCTGTTGGCGTCCAGGGGTTCTCCAGTGTCGTATACGTCTTGTATCCGGTCTCATACCAAAACGAGACTCATCAGAAAAGCACACGAAACGCCATTGTTCTTCTGCCCAATTTCTGTGTTCAAGAGCCCATTGATATCGAATCCTACGATTGTGCATTGCTATGGGTGGTACCCGTAGCGGTCTTCGGGAATGAAGGTTCACTTCACGCAAGCGGTTTCTGACTGTTTGGTCGCTAATTAAGTTCCCTGAAGAGTGATGAAGCCTCACGAGTTGTAAGACAGACTCTCGCCGCAGCTAACATCAATGTCCTGCCCTGGCCTGCTCAGTCGCCAGACTTGAACCCGATTGAGCATGCATGGGATATGCTACAGAGAAGAGCTCTGCCGAATATGGAGGGTATCCAGTCGCAAGAAGACCTTTTTTTGTTGTTGCAACGAACATGGGCGGCCATTCCACAGCGTGATTTGGATGAACTCATTTTGAGTATGCCAAACCAATGTTCTTGTGTTGTTAGTGTTCGCGGTAGAAACACGGATTATTAATTGTTTAAGTTACCCAATAAAATTTTAAAGAAAACTGTTACTTCAGTCTTTTTTTCGAACTTTAATGTTAGTGGTTCAAATGTCAAAAATCCCTTTATTAGGAAAATGGCAAATTTCTTTATTAATGCAAAGGTGACTTGGTTTATCGTTACTGTGACAAACGAAAACACTTTATTTGATGAATCCTTAAAGTAAATTTTAATTAATATCAATCAGGAGAAAAGTTATTGCAAAAATATATGTTGATCCCTAGACACTTTTGATGTGTGTATTTATTTATTTACAAAATACTCGGGGAACTGCGGGAACACAAGGCAAACCGTTCCAATAAGTCTAGATAGAACTGCTAGCTTTTCTTATAATTGTAATCTACTAGATTTAGACAGGAATTATTCTAAAATGTTTAAATACAGCAATCATGAATTTATTTCAAATCAATCATTTACAGGTACTTTTGTTTAAGTTGTCATGCGGGACAGGCAGTTAGTTCTCGGGTTGTGAAATCTTTGACGAATACCCATCCATAAAAGTTTTGTATTACCATTTGTATAATAAAAGTACTTTACTACATTTACACAGGTATTATAGAAAATTTTATAAAAACAGCAAACATGAATTTTATTTCAAATCGACTATTTACAGGTACTTTTGAGTTGTCAAGATCATTCAGCTCCAGGGTCGTGGAGTATGTGATGATTTGTGGTAAAAACTTAAATGTTAGAGTGAACAGGCATCTTCTGGGTAAGCTTGCTCCATCGTAGACTCTATTTTGGTTTGACTTAGACTAGAGTCAAGAGCAAACCGCCAAAAGTCTATTTGGAATAAAATACAAATACAAGAAGCTCAATCCAAAGCGGAGATGAAATCTGCAAGAAACCATCCTCGGAGTCACTTTTGGAACCTTTTATGTGTTACAAAAATCCTGGTTACAATATCCTAGTTGTTTCTATAATGTAACAATAATGTACAGAAAGAAATACATCAACACAACCCAACCTGAGCCCCAGTGCACACGTACCCAATCCATACATACCCGGCGTTTAGACAAAAAGGATAGTATGACCGAGAAAAGGAGTGTCTCTACAATTTGTCGTCTGACTGTCAGTTTGACTTTGCGGAAATAACAAAAGGCATACTCTCGTGTCAGACTGTAATGTCAGTCCAATCTACAGTTTCAAAATAAGATAAAAAAAGTCTGTCAAGTGACGTCAGTCAAGCTGAAAATAAAAAAAATACTCTAAATAGAGAACTACAAAAAAAAAACTAGGAGTAACTATGGTATAGTTTAAAACAGGGCTTTAAAAAAAAGCAGTACATCACAAACACACACAAATGACGTACGTCGCGTCACTCCAGCCTGGGAACAACGTGTGCACCGACGACGTCGAACGCGACAGCCATTCTTCATGAATTCGTCTAGTTTTTTGGGCCAATGTTCGGCCACGGCCACACTTGTCGGGCCCAAACTACTCGGTCCAGGAGGAGGTGGTGGTTGTGGTGGACAAGGTCTTGGCATTGTGTTCGTGATGATGTTGGAGTATCTGCTCTACTAATTCTAATCTAAAAACGAAGTGTTTTTTGGTTGCAGAAGTTGAACCCTCTAGAATAATTCTAGCATTTAAAATTGAGCAATTAAGAAGGCGTTTGAAGACCTTCATTTTCCATTTAGAGCATTTTTTTCTTTCGAGCAGGTATGGTTCCAGCATTTGATCTTTACGATTAACGCCTCCCATACCCTTGCCTTGTTAAAGTCCAAAATTACTTCAGGTTTGAACTGAGCCTCGCGAGAAGGCCTTGTTGAATGCTATGATAGGTAGAGATGGTACTGATCTTCCGTTTCTTGTCCTGGTATGCCATGACAGTGATATCGCCGGAATGACGGGCTGTTAACTGGTCTTCTTTCAGCTTACACAACGATATTAGTGGAGGAACATTGCGGCGGCTGGCACGCACTGTCCCTAAGCAATCCGTTTTTCGCGTCTTTAGAAATCAGACCAGTAGAGGGGGCTATTAAACCAATTGTCCATAAAAAGAGTATACCTTTTGTCAAGGAGAGGATAGATGAGTGTAAGAACGGTAGCCGTGCTTTTCAGCAGTGTGGACGGGAAAGTAGGACCGTAGGTGGTGGCTTTGCCGAGGTATACAATGAAAGACCAAAGGTAGCCAGTCGAAGACTCGCAGACTTCACCCCGAACTTGGCCGCCTCGGTCTTAAAATACTGGCGGAATTTGAGGTTCCCTTTCCATAAAGTCAGGGATTCGTCAATGCAAGTGTTTTGGGATGGGACATAGGCATCCTTAAAGCGTGAATGAAAATGGTCTAAAATGGGGCTAAATGAAAACAAACGGTCGGAATTGTCAGTCGGCCTGTTGCTGTTATCATTAAAATGGAGAGCGCGGCAAAGAATTTCATATCGTCTACGGGAAAATAACTTTCTAAAGATGTTCGATTGGAGGAGAGGGTTCACAGTAAAACAAGATTTCGTGGAGGGCATCCGGATAATCCGAGCATCATCCAGAAGTTAAATAGGACCAAAAGCTCGTGAATATTCGTGTCATACCAATCCCGGCGAAAGCGATAACGATTGGTCTCCGTCACATTATGTGACGCGAAGGGTGGGCCGTTTTTGGGGGACTGTCTCTATGTATTTTTTGACGTTCAAAAAGTGCTGATTCTCAGCCTAGTTTGAATAAAGACTTTTGATTTTGATTTTGTGACAAAACGCTATCAACCCAGTACTGCCTAAACGCCCCATACGCGTTTACCTGTTTCCTGAGGCAGAAATTGTTCTCGCTCGACTCTAAGGTTATTCAAATCGAGGTGAAATTTCTCCTCCAGCAAACAAGACCTCATCCTGGCCGTTATCTGCATCCAACCATTCCTCATCCTCATGCACTTCACCATCTGCCATCACTTGCCTCCTTGTTTTCGCTGTCGCTCGCTCTCTCGTAGCTAGTCTAGCATTCATTATTCGCATTACTTTCGCGCTCAAATCCTCAGGCACATCATCATCATTCACGTGTACCTCTATCAACCTATCGCCTTTCTGCCATTGGGGCTCACCTGCCTGTCCCCCACCCCTGCCCTGGCCGCGTCCTCCCCATCCTCCTCGTGCTCCACGCGCGCGTCCCCTTCTTAGCCTACACGGGCACCCCCTTCCTCGCGCAGGCTGCAGACGCTCCACTGGCTCAGCCTCTTCCTCAAACTGAAGGTGTTCGTCAACGAGACGTAATTGATCACCCAGAGCATGGATGTCACCTTCCTCTAGCGTTTTGACAACGTGCCTACGAAAACTAAACAGTAATATCATAAATATACGAATGTCAAAAAGAATAGGTAAAAAGACAAATATGAAAATATAATTACTCTGGGTGAAGTTCAAATGGCGAGGACTGAGCGCGCAGCGGGCTTTTTTTTTCTGCAAAAAAAGGTTTGCGTTATTCCTGATGTTACTCAAAAACAATTATTTTGATGAAAACATGTTTTATTACTTACGCCTGAATGACTGCTGGCGCACTCGAGGAAGGGTGCGGCACACTCGAAGTCGATGGATTTGCTCTATCAAAAAAGGTTTTTGTTTTAAAAAAGACTCTTAAACAACATTACATAAAAAAAAAACATATTGATGAAAACATTGACTTACACAAAGATAGGTGACGAAGCAGTTGGAGATAGAGAAACTTCGACTTCCTCCTGGGTATATAATCTGAGGCTAGTCGGTGGCGGCACAAAATACTGAAAAAAAAACACATATTTATAAACCTAACGCCTCACAAAATATTTCAAGTTCAGATGAGTTTTGCGAGGTTCACATTCACATGCAATTCCAGACCATCACCCTTCCCCATATAAAACGTGTAGACAAAAACACAAACAATACCCGCACCTGATTCAATCACATATAGTTACTACATACCTATGAATAAAATGTTATCCATTCAGGTTGCTAAAAGACAAAAAAGATATAATAATGAAAAAAAAACAAATTGTGATTATTCATCATGTTGTATCATGATTTAGGCTAGCTTTGTGCTTAGCCTCATCACAACAAGGTGAGTGATTTATTAATTATTCATGAAACAGAATATAATGATTTACCTCAGGATCCGGCTCCAAAAATTCCTGGTTTAGGTATTCTGGCTCGTCACAATATTCCGCCTCCTGCTCCTCGGGTTCGCCCTCCAGGAGGTACTCGGCTTCGCTCTCGTCACCCTCGTCCCGGAGGAGCTCATCAAAGTCCTCCGGGGCATCCTCGGGGCCAACGCACCTGGTCTGCCTTGCAGCCATCTCAGATCAAAAGAATACCGTACTAATAATTTACAAAAAAAAAAAAAAAACTCAAGTAATTATTATAATAAAACAACATCTAAATTCAAACTACACTAAACGGCAATAAAACTGTAAAATAGGAAAGAAAATATACTTTCTTTTTATATATCTGAACAATTTTACAAAAACAATCGATGTTATCGATAACTTTCATCGACAGGACCCTAAACACTAGCTGGGCTAAGAACCATTTTGACGTTTGACAGTTAAATATAAATATATATTCCACAACTTTTCACACAACGCCATTTAGTCCCAATTTAAGCTTGAGAGCTTGTGTTATGGGTACTAAACAGCTGATAAACATACTTATATATTTCTAAATACATACATATTATACTGCCGTCCACTAACTAAAAGGCCGTTAAGCCACAGTTGGTCGTTTTTCACTTTTTAATGTAGGCTTATACAACTTTCGATGCTCTATCTATAATTATTGTATAAGAGTAAAATCCATACTGTATATTTTTCTAATAAGTAATAAAAAACAAAATAATACGTAAGTAATTAATAAGACAGTCCCCCAAAAAGCCCACCCTTCGCCACTTCCTATCAAAATCAAGTCATTTATTCAAATTAGGCTGAGGATCAGCACTTTTTGATCGTCGAAATTACATAAGACAGTCCCCCAAAAAGCCCACCCTTCGCCGCTTCCTAGTGTTTTTGCTGAGAAGAAAAAGTGGCGGAACAAACTCCCCAGCAACACATCTATCTGATAAGTTAGAAGAACTTGAATTTACACAGTACAATTACACAGTACAAATAAAGTTAATTAAAACAAAAAAAACAGGTAATAGTTAAAACTATAGCAAAACAAAAGCCAGCAAGACGACCAGTTCCCACAAGCAGCAGCCGTTCAGGAGCATAACGCAGAGATCAGCCATAATATAAAAAAAAATATCAAGGCTTGTGATATGCCTTGAAGCATCCATCGATGCAGAGGTTGACGTCGCATTCCTCGCACTTCCAAATTGTCCTAGTTTTTGTGGGGCACATAAAGCAACAAGTGTACTTTGACCCCGTTCGTATTGGGAAGTGATTGGTTACAACCGTCGGTCTGGCTTGCGTCTTGTGTCGAGCTTTGCGTCTTAATGCCGTCGTCGTCACTTGTCCAGTCGTGTTTGATCTTACATTCAAACGTCGGCTTTCAGTTGTCAAGTCAATTTGTCTGTGTCTCTTAAGTAAATCTTCCGCCAATACAGTACGGAACTGACGATGTGATATTTTCCGGTGAAAACTGGAAAATATCACAAAACAGTTAAACATTGCCGCATTGTACAATCGGCGGAAGAGTTTTTTGTACCATACCCTGTTCCTTACACGTTCCATTGGTTGAGCTGATAGGAACTGGTCTTTCCTATCAACTCCTCCCATGCTCTTGTTGTAGTCCAGTACAAGGCTCGGTTTGTACGCCAGTCTGTTATATTTGTCCTGTGTTCCGATTTGGAGATTATGGTATGTGGAGATCATACTAACTAAGCTAGCATCTCGCCATACCAGAATTGCCAAATCGGAACAGTAGGTAGCCACTACTTCACCTTGTCGAAGTTCTGTCTTAGTGAAAGTCTTGATTGAGTCAGGTACAAATTCTCTGTTAAGTCGTAGTGTTCCATAACAGTCAGTCTTTTGTTTTTTCAGGCTACGCAGTAATAATGGACTATTATAAAAATTTACCATTATTACGGTATGCCCACGGTGAAGCAGTGGCTCGATCAAGTCATATACAATTTTGGCAGTAGCGTTCGTGGGACGGTCTCCGCTATCTACAGTCATAATTGTATTAGTCGGTCCGTCATTATCGGGTCTGTCATTTGTGTCGTCATCAGTGAATCTCGTCGCCTCGTCCCTGACTGGGCTGTCATTTTGTACGTCAGTGTTATCAGTAGTCGTAGTGGCTTTGTCTTTTCCAGCATATACAAAAAACTTCCAGAGATAGCCACTGGAAGATTCGCACAACTCGTAAGTTTTCACTCCGACTTGTGCGGCCTTCGACGAAATCTTTTGTGCGAAGTTCAACCTCCCGTGCCACTTTAAAAGAGATTTGTCAATGGCTATCTATTGTGAAGGCATGTATAAGCTGGAAAATTTACCATTTAAATAGTCAATCACAGGTCGAATTTTACTCAGTCTAGTCGTGTCCTGGCTAGTCTGATTGTCGACGAAATGGAGAAACGTTTTGAGTAACAGAAACCTGTTATACGACATGATTTTGGAAAAGTAGGGCATAGTTCCAAAACCATTGTACGTAAAATAAGCTTCTTCCTCTGGTAAGGGGTAGAGACCCTGTAAAAGAAATATACCCAAAAAGCTTATCATTTCGTCCCTGTCAGTAGGAGTCCAACGGTGAAATCGGGAATGTGGAGCTAGTTTGTTTTGCTCACGCAGCAAAGCAATCTTTTGCTCCGCATTCCGATTTGTCTCAACACACAAATTGTCAATAAAATCAATGTCAAAGGTCTTGTCGAAAACGTCAATTGCTCGCGTCTGGTCAGTTACATCAAAAGTCGGCCCCGATGTGCCCGTGAAGGTCTCACGTCGTCCAAAAAATGTCGCCCTGTCGTTACTCCAAGCGAAAGTGTAACAATCGTCAGTCGAAATGTCACGTAGAGCTCTGTCATTTGCTTCATCCTCCCTTCGTAACACTTCCGCTTGAAATTGCGTCAAGTCACTGTCACATGCGGGTTCAACTGCAGCGTTACGCACTTCTACAGTTGGGTTGAGGCATTCGTCAACGTCATTGTTTAAGTCATCGTCGTCTGATAAGTCAGTCAGTTGCAACTAATCACTCAATACGTCCTCGAATTTGTTGTCTTGGACACCTGGAATAAAAAATACGTCTCATGATTATGCAGTTACAGGATTGATTAGTGTTTTGTCGTTCATTATTTTATGAAGTTCTCTGTATGTCAGTCTTTCATAATTACCAATTTTCGAGGATAAGGTGATGTGAGGCGAGGACGATGTGGCCACGACAACTTCTGCACCAATGTCCGATGCAACAATTCTGTCCAGTTCCCCGGGCACAGCTTCGTCAACTGTAACAACAAACACTTTTATTGTAAACCATTATTTTAAGACTTATTATGACACCGAGAAAACTATAGCTTACCGTGTTCAATAAGAATAGGGCAGGATTCTGTAACAAACAAGATAATATATTATGATGTCGTCTACCTCAAATAACAAATGAAAGAAGTCAGGCTAAAATAACTATCTTACCAGAAGAACGGGAAGTGGAGGCTTCAGCTCTACCTTCTTCTGTAGAAAGGAGTTCTGTAACAAGTTATAATTTAAGCTTTAGTGAACAGCAAAGTAATCAGAAACTGAGTGCCTGTATATATATATATATATATATATGTATAATCTTACCGGAAAAACAAGCTCCTCAGGAAGTCGAAGGTTCAACCAGGACACATGGCTGACGTTCTGGAGATTGCCTTCTGAAAATCAAATAAGTTATTGATCATTACTTATCTTACAAATAGAAAAGTGAAAAAAAATCTTACAAGTTGGAAAGAAATAGTTAGGTAGTTAGTTATGGCAAGGTGAATTGTTAAGATGTCCGTGATGAAAAGAAACAAAAATAAATACGAGAAGGAACAAATTACTTTGTTTGTCGTTTGCGCGGTGGTGCGTCAGGCATCAGCATTCGCTCCTGATGAACCTCGCGCTTGCGGGCGACAAGTTCAGCACGAGTACTTGTCGGCAGAGAGGCGATTCGTCGTTGCGTAATTTGCCTTTCTGCCCTTATTTGGTGGAGAGTGTCTACCAAAGTGGCGCTGAAAAAAAAATATACAGTCGTAAAACAATAAAGATAGTTTTTTTCTAAATTAAATTAAACTACGTAGTTTAATTTAATTTTTTAGGTATGATAAAAACAAAAAACACGTACGTTTGTTCAACTCCCTCTCTCCCACGCCCTCGATCTCGCCCTCTCCCACGTCCTCGTCCTCGTCCTCTGCCTACTCCTACATCTGGATTACTTGTAGTTCTAAAATAAATTATAGTAAAAATCAATTTTCTTCTACCACTCCAAGTTCAAGAAATAATATATTATTATTATTATCAATATTGCATTCTTACGGTTGGCCTGGCGGGGCTCCATTTGGACGTCGGCCACCACGAGTGTTCTGACTCTCAGACCTAGAACGTAATAGTAATTTAGATTCCGTTCTTTGTTTTTATGTGAGCAGACAAAAGATAACCATTTTGCAGAAAAACACATGCACAGCCACCACAACAAGGAAAAGTAATTTTATATTTAATTCTGACCAACACCTCTAAATTAACAGCCGTAATTATAATTACATTTTGCAGAAAAACACATACACAGCCACCACAACAATGAAAAGTAATTTTATATTTAATTCTGACCAACACCTCTAAATTAACAGCCGTAATTATAATTACATTTTGCAGAAAAACACATACACAGCCACCACAACAATGAAAAGTAATTTTATATTTAATTCTGACCAACACCTCTAAATTAACAGCCGTAATTATATATGTTAAAAAGGTGCAAAGCCAAATAAAATAATAAAGCAGCAACGAAAAATCATATTAAATACACTCATGATTCCTCGTTTGTACCGACCCTTATTTTGGTTCATATCGTAAACGTTACGGGCGACCATGGAGGCCCACATTTAAATCCTGGGAACGAAAATATGAAATTGCAAAATCCTAATTATTTTCGTCGTATTGTTTTGCCTAAAGTCTACTACAATATGAATAATGACCTATTTTTCTAATTACAAGAAGTTTTTTACTAAAATATATAAAATAACATACAAAAACTTGATGAAAAACCGGCACACCTATGGCGAAGTTTTGGTCTGTCGACTTTAACACATGTAAAAACATCTTACAAAACTGTTGATGCATAGAATTGTTAGTTAATCTAAAAGAACAAACATTCAAGTTCATTTTTATTTATAACTTTACTACATTGGGTTAATAAATAAATTATTATTTACATTTTTAGAAGCAGATCCCACAAACACTTAACGATATTTCACGCACGGCAGGACACGGCTTGTAAACAAATTTTTTTTCATCCCACCATCTCCGAAAGAGTATTTTTAATCTTCAATATCTGAGTGGAAAAGCCGTTTTTATTCTCTAGAGGATAAAGTAAATTGAATTTAGAACATCGTGTGCACTAAGTTTGTGAATTTAAAAAAACATTAAACCTATTTACTGCTACTTCTATGGTGCCGAATATATCATACAACTTTTTTTTAATTTGTTAAAAACTCAGACTCGGAACCTTCTTGGTGTTCTTTTTTCAATTTGCTTTGTACGCGGTTCTTTACGCGGCAGTTTTTCACGTCATTGTTAAACTTTATATTAAAAACAAGTAACTTGAAAACAAGTGAAAAAACTAAAATGAGTGATTCTAGCGACGAGGAAGTTTGTTTGACGCCAACAGAATTGACTGAAACTGTTAATAATGCGAAAATGAGCTTTCTCCCTCAACAATCACGCGAGAAGTATTTAAAACAGTACGATATGTTCAACACGTGGCGACTAGCAAAAGGAGCCAAAACTTTCTCAGAAAACGTTTTTTTTTGCATTTAGTCATTTCCTCGCTGAGGTGGAATGAAAAGTTACGTGTTGCACTCGAGTGCAAAGATTTTTCACCTCGTGCTCTTTTGATTCCCTCGCTAACGCTCAGGATTCTAAATTTGAATCACTCGCTGCGCTCGTGATTCAATTTTAGAATCCTTCGCTTGCTCGGTCATCAAAATTGAACACGCGGTTAAAAAGCAACTTTGCACTCTTGTATAACAAATAACTATTATTCAACGCTTGCTGTTACCGACTTGCTGTTTTATCGACTTAGACACGTTCATTAGTATACAGGGTGGCAGGGACATCGACGCACATCCGCTTACCATGGATTCAGTACATGATTCTGGACCCCCCTGCGTTAAAATTTTTCGTCGGCTTTTCCTTAAATTTTACGTTTTTTTCTGCAATTTTTTTTACTGTTAACTGTATAAAAATATTATTTTTACCTATTCCAATGAGATTTTTAATTAAGAAATAGTAAATTCACTTGTTTCACTTAAACCAGCAATGAAAGTAAAACTCGAAAGGGCTACCTGATCAGCTGTTTTTCTAAAGTTCATATGCGAGGTCAACACTAGCATAGTAGGTGCCTTCGCTTTCCGCTCTCTAATGCCGACATCCTATTGTCGGCATTTCGGCGAAAAGCCGCCACAAAGGACGCCGCCGCACCGGCGGCGCGCGGTCTAGTCTGTACGATATATCCCAAAGAATCTAACAGACGCGTCACTTGGGGCATTTTAATCATCTACATAAATGAATGACCCGCATTTACTTCTTTTATTTTAGATTCATTATGGAGGATAATAATTTCTTTTGAGCTTTGTCGTGTTACGTAAAGAAGATTAAAAAAAAACGTCAAAGTCACGTAATTGTTCGACAATTTTTTGTTATCAACATTAATTTTAGTTTTGAATGCAATTCAACAATGTAATTTATTGTTTCATAAAAAAAAACACATCCATTATCGTAATTAATTTCATGAGGAGGTAACTAGGTTCAACTTAATGTGTTTGTACACTCTATCATGTTGTAGATCTGTGTCCGGTAGGCACAAGAAAAAATAATAAATAATAAAGTGCGGCAAATTGAATGAGAATTAGTAAACCTACATTTCTTTTGCAGTTCTCCGATTTTTGTCAGTTCCTAGATTTCGTTGATCTCAAGCGGGCGTGTTGTTTGTCGCGAATTTGTGATCATAACGTAATAGATTTTAAAATCAAAAGTAATTTTCTCTTTGCGTGTGTGTGTGTGTTTGAGAGCGTCAATTGGAAGATTCGGTCCGCAACCATGGCCAGCTCGCTCACAGGACTTGACCCCATTAGATTTTTTTATGTGGGGTTACGTCAAGTATAAGGTGTCTGTGACCGAGTGCAATACCGGAGCAGAAATGAGAGATCGCGTTGTGAAATGTGAATGTGTTTGCGACGCTGTGTGAGGAGTTTGTCCAGGATCCCACTATTTTACCCCGTGTCCACGCAGAAACTCTGCGCCGCGCTCAGATCTGCGAGCGACCACTTCGAACCCTATCTCATAAGGAATGAGCGAGATAAAGGTAGGTAAGTTAATTAATTGAACATTAGGTACTGTATCGCTAAGTTCTTATCAAGAATCTTTTTTGTTATCAGTCCTCATCGGTAGGTACCTATCGCTATTTTGTGAGAATAAGCTTAGGTATTGTTAGTTTTATTTCTTTTTATGTAACTACCAACAGTTATCGAGACTAATTAAACAAGATTTCATGTGTTAAGTAACTATCAATGTTGTCATTCGGCGATATTTCGTAGGTACGTTCACGTTCGTCCGGCAGCAGAGGCGCGCGGCGGCGGCAGCGCGCGGTGTAGCGTGGGGCCGCGCTGTCGACGTATGTGTGTGTGTAGGTTAGGTAGCACACGCGCGCGCGCCTTCCGCAGAGCGTTTTGATCGCGTTGTTTGCAATACATTGCGCACTCAAAAATGCCAATTTTTTTAACCAGCCATTTCCGAGATGAATGACCTTCGTAATTTCATTTATGGCATCAGGTGCAACCTTTTCACGACGTTTGCACGTCGATGTCCCTGCCACCCTGTAGAGCCATCTAGTGGCAGACTTATGAAGCTCTATGAAAGGTTTCATAGATAAAAACTCGTTTTTCTTGTGCAAATCAGAGAGGCCACCACAGTTGCCCTAACGTTTGTCGGTAAAATTTTTAGGCCGCTCTAGTCGCCCGGACGTTTGAGTGGGTATGCAATTAAGAATAAGAATGTTCGCTGTGGCAGTAGCCGGTTTAACTTTTTGGGCTTTTTCTACCACATAGATTCTCTTGGTGGTGGTGGTGGTTAAAACATTCAAGATAAGCCGTAAACCCACGTGTATAGATTCTAATGGAATGTCTGGAATAGCATTATCGGATGACGCTAACCACTGTTGTACTTGACGTTCTGAAGATAAGGAGATTCTGTGACTCCATCAACTATCTGCGTCTTAAGTGGCAAGCTGAGCATGTAGTTCTAGATTAGCAGCTTCCTGCTGTGAGTTAGCTGCTGCTGCCGCACAATCAGCCACAGTGACCTTCCTGATGTGTGCCGCCTGTAAGGCCAACTTTTGAGCTCGGATTATCGCCGACAGTCGCAAAACTCACCGGCTGGGATCCAGTGGAAACATTGAAAAAGTTACTTATTTCCAATATGCCAGGCCGCCTTGATGCAAGGTTCAATAACTAGAGTAACTGTCTCGCTAATAAAATAAACACATCAAAAGTGTCTAGGGATCAACATATATTTTTGCAATAATTTTTCTCCTGATTGATATTAATTAAAATTTTCTTTAAGAAATTTGCCATTTTCCTAATAAAGGGATTTTTGACATTTGAACCACTAACATTAAAGTTCGTAAAAAAGACTGAAATAACAGTTTTCTTTAAAATTTTATTGGGTAACTTAAACAATTAATAATCCGTGTTTCTACCGCGAACACTAACAACACAAGAACATCGGTTTGGCATACTCTAAATGAGTTCATCCAAATCACGCTGTGGAATGGCCGCCCATGTTCGTTGCAACAACAAAAAAAGGTCTTCTTGCGACTGGATACCCTCCATATTCGGCAGAGCTCTTCTCTGTAGCATATCCCATGCATGCTCAATCGGGTTCAAGTCTGGCGACTGAGCAGGCCAGGGCAGGACATTGATGTTAGCTGCGGCGAGAGTCTGTCTTACAACTCTTGCGGTGTGCGGTCGTGCATTATCATGCATTAACTGAAATAAGGGACCGATTTGCACTTGTAGAGGAACGATGACGTCTGATACAATCGTCTCAGCATAAATTTGAGCGTTGAGGTTGCCTCTGATCCAAATCAACTCAGTTCTTCCGCCGATCCAAATACCCGCCCATACCATGATGGTTCCACCACTATAAGGATGGACTTCCTGGCAGGATTTTAATCGCTGTTGGCGTCCAGGGGTTCTCCAGTGTCGTATACGTCTTGTATCCGGTCTCATACCAAAACGAGACTCATCAGAAAAGCACACGAAACGCCATTGTTCTTCTGCCCAATTTCTGTGTTCAAGAGCCCATTGATATTGAATCCTACGATTGTGCATTGCTATAGGGGGTACCCGTAGCGGTCTTCGGGAATGAAGGTTCACTTCATGCAAGCGGTTTCTGACTGTTTGGTCGCTAATTAAGTTCCCTGAAGAGTGATGAAGCCTCACGGCTAACATCATGGCGGTTATTGTTGGAGCTCTTCGAGTTAAGATTTGAATGTATCGGTCTTGTCTCCGTGTGGTGCAGCGATACCGTCCTCCATGGCGCTCAGCCACGGTACCAGTGCTTCGGTAACGTGTCCAAAGTCGACTGATAACACTCTGACTTGTATTCAGAGCTAAAGCCACAGTACGTTGCCGGGAACCAGCTTCTATCATTCCCACGGCTCTGAGCATTTCTTCCCTGCTTAAATGACGTCGCCGCTCCATAATAACGTTGGTTTTAATCAGTAGTAGGGAAACAGTAGCACTAATAATGTCTTCAATGCGTTGTATGTTTTTATAGGGAAAATATTGACAGCTGATTTTCATCTTTTACTCGAATTTGATTCACAGTTCCTGATTCAAATTATGAAATGCACCAAAAAGGATCCATATAAATTTATAAAATCATAAATTTATTACAAAGCCACATCTCAATCTCAAGAAATCCGCTTAAAAATGCTTGATCCCTAGACACTTTTGATGTGTGTATAATATTAACTTTAACAGACTTAAATATCTCGCAATAATCAGAAAGTAATAGAGTCAATATCTCGATAATACTATGTATCTTAGGATGAAAAGGAGAAGTAACTCTCCCTTAAAACGACCTACCGACCAGTTTTTCGACTAAACGTTCCTGCGGCTAGGGACCTGGGATAAAAAAATATCATATGTGCTATTCCTAGTTTTTGCGTGAAAGAGCAACACAAATATAACACATGCATATAAACTTTCGTGTTTATAATACACTTCTCATCAGAAAAATCGAAACACCTTTAAGTTGATGTTTTGTAAGGATTATAATCAGAAGAAATGTTTATATATAGGAATATATGTCAAATGTCGTTTAATAGTGAGTTATATATGAGGTTTTCAATCCTAATGTCCAATATTCTAAATTCAAATTAAGTTTTCATAGGTTTCGTATTTTGTTTAACAAGTATTTTTTACCCTGTATGGAGCATTATGGAAATTGATAAAACAACACACGTAAATAAAAAAGAGTTATGAAACGTAAATTTAATAACTTGTATTACCCTGAGCTCTTATTACTGCTTCCATACGGTTCTTCATCGATCGGATGAGAGTCACGATCAAATGTTGTGGCATTCCATTCCATTCCTCCTGGATTGTATACATACGATTTAAACAAAAAAACTTATTCTGACTACCCAAAGTATACATAACACAGAACAAAAAGTTTTAAGGTAAGCGCAAATTTTTGGTTTTCTAACTTTCAAGACACATTTGTTTCAAAACATTGAACCATCTCATTTAGAGGACAAATAAATAAAATTCTTATTTTGAATTAAGAATTTTAGGTACATCTCAAGGACCGCCATTATTTACGTCAACCATCCGTCAAGCACCGCAGGCGGGCTCTTATCGTAAGCGTATTCTGACCTCGGTAACAAAAACGGTTATTGCTCCGTTTCTATTGCTTCTATTCACACACTCATGATGTGGCTATCAAATACAATGTCAACAAGATTCTGATTAGACCTCAAGAAATAAACATATCCTATTGAAATCGGAGTACTTGCCGAATATAGTTATGTTGCTGTATTAGGTATGTCGATTTCTGACTAAACTGTGTGATCAATTTACTGTAATGTACAGAAAGAAATATATCAACACAACCCAACCTGAGCCCCAGTGCACACGCACCCAATTCATACATACCCGGCGTTTAGACAAAAAGGATAGTATGACCGAGAAAAGGAGTGTCTCTACAATTTGTCGTCTGTCTGTCAGTTTGAGTTTGCGGAAATAACAAAAGGCATACTCTCGTGTCAGACTGTAATGTCAGTCCAATCTACAGTTTTAAAATAAGATAAAAAAAAGTCTGTCAAGTAAAGTCAGTCAAGCTGAAAATAGAAAAAATACTCTAAATAGAGAACTACAAAAAAAACTAGGAGTAACTATGGTATAGTTTAAAACAGGGCTTTAAAAAAAAGCAGTACATCACAAACACAGCACACAAATGACGTACGTCGCGTCACTCCAGCCTGGGAACAACGTGTGCACCGACGACGTCGAACGCGACAGCCATTCTTCATGAATTCGTCTAGTTTTTTGGGCCAATGTTCGGCCACGGCCACACTTGTCGGGCCCAAACTACTCGGTCCAGGAGGAGGTGGTGGTTGTGGTGGACAAGGTCTTGGCATTGTGTTCGTGATGATGTTGGAGTATCTGCTCTACTAATTCTAATCTAAAAACGAAGTGTTTTTTGGTTTCGTATTTTGTTTAACAAGTATTTTTTACCCTGTATGGAGCATTATGGAAATTGATAAAACAACACACGTAAATAAAAAAGAGTTATGAAACGTAAATTTAATAACTTGTATTACCCTGAGCTCTTATTACTGCTTCCATACGGTTCTTCATCGATCGGATGAGAGTCACGATCAAATGTTGTGGCATTCCATTCCATTCCTCCTGGATTGTATACATACGATTTAAACAAAAAAACTTATTCTGACTACCCAAAGTATACATAACACAGAACAAAAAGTTTTAAGGTAAGCGCAAATTTTTGGTTTTCTAACTTTCAAGACACATTTGTTTCAAAACATTGAACCATCTCATTTAGAGGACAAATAAATAAAATTCTTATTTTGAATTAAGAATTTTAGGTACATCTCAAGGACCGCCATTATTTACGTCAACCATCCGTCAAGCACCGCAGGCGGGCTCTTATCGTAAGCGTATTCTGACCTCGGTAACAAAAACGGTTATTGCTCCGTTTCTATTGCTTCTATTCACACACTCATGATGTGGCTTTCAAATACAATGTCAACAAGATTCTGATTAGACCTCAAGAAATAAACATATCCTATTGAAATCGGAGTACTTGCCGAATATAGTTATGTTGCTGTATTAGGTATGTCGATTTCTGACTAAACTGTGTGATCAATTTACTGTAATGTACAGAAAGAAATATATCAACACAACCCAACCTGAGCCCCAGTGCACACGCACCCAATTCATACATACCCGGCGTTTAGACAAAAAGGATAGTATGACCGAGAAAAGGAGTGTCTCTACAATTTGTCGTCTGTCTGTCAGTTTGAGTTTGCGGAAATAACAAAAGGCATACTCTCGTGTCAGACTGTAATGTCAGTCCAATCTACAGTTTTAAAATAAGATAAAAAAAAGTCTGTCAAGTAAAGTCAGTCAAGCTGAAAATAGAAAAAATACTCTAAATAGAGAACTACAAAAAAAACTAGGAGTAACTATGGTATAGTTTAAAACAGGGCTTTAAAAAAAAGCAGTACATCACAAACACAGCACACAAATGACGTACGTCGCGTCACTCCAGCCTGGGAACAACGTGTGCACCGACGACGTCGAACGCGACAGCCATTCTTCATGAATTCGTCTAGTTTTTTGGGCCAATGTTCGGCCACGGCTTCATTTGTCGGGCCCAAACTACTCGGTCCAGGAGGAGGTGGTGGTTGTGGTGGACAAGGTCTTGGTATGTGTTCGTGATGATGTAAGAGTATCTGCTCTACTAATTCTAATCTAAAAACTAAGTGTTTTTTGGTTACAGAAGTTGAACCCTCTAGAATAATTCTGGCATTTAAACTTGAGCAATTGAGAAGGCGTTTGAAGTCCTTCATTTTCCATTTAGGGCATTTTTTTCTTTCCAGCAGGTATGGTTCCTTCCAGCATTTGATCTTTACGATCAACGCCTCCCATACCCTTGCCTTGTTAAAGTTCAAAATTACTTCAGGTTTGAACTGAGCCTCGCGATAAGGTTTCGGTTCCATCCGGCCTTGTTGAATGCCATGATAGGTAGAGATGGTACTGATCTTCCGTTTCTTGTCCTGGTATGCCATGACAGTGATATCGCCGGAATGACGGGCTGTTAACTGGTCTTCTTTCAGCTTACACAACGATATTAGTGGAGGAACATTGCGGCGGCTGGCACGCACTGTCCCTAAGCAATCCGTTTTTCGCGTCTTTAGAAATCAGGCCAGTAGAGGGGGCTATTAAACTAATTGTCCATTAAAAGAGTATACCTTTTGTCAAGGAGGGGATGGATGAGTGTAAGAACGGTGGCCGTGCTTTTCAGCAGTGTGGATGGGAAAGAAGGACCGTAGGTGGTGGCTTTGCCGAGTTATACAAAGAACGACCAAAGGTAGCCAGTCGAAGACTCGCAGACTTCAGCCCGAACTTGGCCGCCTTGGTCTTAAAGGCTTTGCCGAGTTATACAAAGAATGACCAAAGGTAGCCAGTCGAAGACTCGCAGACTTCAGCCCGAACTTGGCCGCCTTGGTCTTAAAATACTGGCGGAATTTGAGGTTCCCTTTCCATAAAGTCAGGGATTCGCCAATGCAAGTGTTTTGGATGGGACATAGGCATCCTTGAAGCGTGAATTTAAATGGTCTAAAATGGGGCCAAATGAAAACAAACGGTCGGAATTGTCAGTCGGTCTGTTGCTGTTATCATTAAAATGGAGAGCGCGGCAAAGAATTTCATATCGTCTACGGGAAAATAACTTTCTAAAGATGTTCGATTGGAGGAGAGGGTTCACAGTAAAACAAGATTTCGTGGAGGGCATCCGGATAATTCCGAGCATCATCCAGAAGGCAAATAGGGCCAAAAGCTGGTGAATATTCGTGTCATACCAATCCCGGCGAAAGCCACTGGCCATAACGATGGTCTCCGTCACAATATGTGACAAAACGCCATCATCCCAGTACTGCCTAAACGCCCCATACGCGTTTTCAGATGCAACAACTGGCCCTGTTTCCTGAAGCAGAAATTGTTCTCGCTCGCCTCTATGGTTATTCATAGGTAACGATTCAAAGCGAGGTGAAATTTCTCCTCCAGCAAACTAGACCTCATCCTAGCCGTTCCTCATCCTCATGCACTTCACCATCTGCCTTTCTGCCACTGGGGCTCACCTGCCTGTCCCCCACCCCTGCCCTGGCCGCGTCCTCCCCATCCTCCTCGTGCTCCACGCGCGCGCCCCCTTCTTACCCTACGCGGACACCCCCTTCCTTGCGCAGGCTACAGACGCTCCACAGGCTCAGCCTCTTCCTCAAACTGAAGGTGCTGTCATTGAAATTAAAAAACTGGATCAATTTAAAAAAAAAACTACACGAGTTTCTAGTTGCAAAATGTCAACTATCAAATTAATGACTATTTAAATGAAAGATGCTAGGCCTACTATATCCGATCTAAAATATTAGAAAATAAAAATAGTAAGTAATGATGAAATTAGTATTCGAATTGTTACCCACTTGATTTATGTTTATTTGTAATTGTTTTTTTTTTGTTATTGATTTTTTAATTGTTGATCTTTTTATTCTGACATACAATGTTAAAATATTTTTTCTCATAACTGTGAACTCTTAAGGCTGACATTATTTATTTATTTTTTAATTTAATGACAATCATTATCTAATCTTAATTTTAATAACTACATGATTTGCATAACCATGTGATGGTTAACCCTTTAACGCTCACCCTAACCTTTTTTTAGAATTATTAATATTTTGTGATAAATACTTATTCTTTGCCGTAAATCATAATGACATGTTTTTAAAAAAAGACCTGAAAATCTTTGTTTTTCAAGACAATCGTGAAAATTATATGGCCAGTAAACTGGCCATTAAACGTTTTGCGTCACTAACCATCACAGCAATATCACTGGCCAGTAAAATGGACACTAATGAAATCTGTTTTATTTTTAGGAAAAGACGATAGTAATAATAAAATAAATATATTTTCTAATTAACCTTTAATTATAGAACATATAATTGACAACCAGTTTTAATTAGAGATAGAATTAATTAACATAAGCAACATATTTCTTCTAAAACAAAACTTCAACAAAATCAGATATTTATTTAATCAGTTGTATGATTACCTACGTTTTTCAATTTGTCCTTCATTATGGAATGGTACAAAACATTCTACACATAGGGCCACATCACATTGAACGCATTTATAGACACTTCTATTTGGCTTGGACGCGGTACTGCAGTATCTACATCTACGCAATTTTTTCTGGTGGCGATGGTGGTAAGAACAACAACTCCTGTGGTGGTTGTGATGAAGATAATGTTCCAGAACATGATCCTTGATTTCCACGAAGTCATTACATTGGTCCTCGTCTAGTGACTCTAACTCCCGATAAGTGTATGTGTGTCTAAAACAATAAGAAAATTACAATGCCTATTACATTACGATTTTCATAAGTACCTACACATCTGCAAAAAAACGGCAGTAAAAAACCCTTAAAGTTCATAATAATAGGTAATAACTACCGAACAGGATTGTTTATCGCAAATTTATTTTTATATTATAACAAGTGCTTATATACTTGTTGTAAAACAATATGGTTTATAGGGATTACTCGAAAATAAATACTCAATACAAAATCTCAAAGTAAGGTAGGCAATTTTTAGGTGATAATTTTTTAACACACCGGTTTGTATTCAATCCCATATTATACACGTTTTTCCTTTTATCCTCAATTACATTTGCACATTATATCGAAGTATATTCTATAAAAGAATAGTTTCACTTACCTTTTCCAAGAAGACATGATTTTTCATTACCATAAAACTTGTAAACATGTAACGTACACACGCGATGACAACAAATGTTTAAAATTTTTAAAATTTAAAATGTCGCGCGTCGAATTTGAACGCTGGCCGAAGTTGACGGGCCAGTGTGCTCTAACGCGGGTCGTAAATGTTCATAATGGTCAATATATAAATAAAAATTAAAATTCCCTGACGATGCCGGCCGCATGGGCTCTTGCATTATCATGCATAAAAAGGAAATTTGGGCCCACATAGTCCGCGTATGGTATCACGTGAGGTTCTAAGCACTCACGAATGTACCTTTCAGAATTTAATGTTGGCAGCCGTGGTCCTATAACAACCTCAAGTTGAGTTTTGCCGCTCGCGGATATACCGCCCCAGACAGTCCATGAGCCACCGCCATAAGCAACCCTCTCTTCAAAGCAGCATTGTGCGAAACGCTCTCCCTTACGTCGGTAGACCTTCTTCCTTCCATCATTGACATGTAACACAATTTTAGACTCATCAGAAAAGAGTACACGGCTCCAATCTTGCTGTGTCCAATTTAAATGACTGCGTGCGAAATGAAGGCGCGCTGTTCGGTGGGCTCGCGTTAGTTTGGGCCCGTTAGCTGTCTTGTGTGGTACCATATCGCGTTCTTTTAACCTCGAACAGTTCGAGCGCTCACAGATACTCCGTGGAAGTCGCGAAGTTGGTTTTGTATCTCAATGGAGGTAAGGTGATGATTTCTCAAGCTGGTCGTCACGATGAATCGATCCTGCCTTTCAGTTATGACCCGAGATCGTGGCCTTCCTTGGCGAGGAACAAAGCCGCCAGTCTATAGGTACCTCCGATAAACATTTCGGACCGCAGATCGACTTAAATTAAGTTGAGCACTCACGTTTCTTGGGCTGTGTCCGGCCTGTATAAGTGCCACAGCTTGGGCGGCGACTTCAGGTGAAGTATCCATAGATCATTGATAGAACCTCACCTTATTGTTAAGAATAAGTAATGTTTGTTGCAAAACCAAAGATATCAATCACTTTTTCAAGAATTAAATCCAAGTAAACCAATAAAACCAAGTTTTCTTAGTATTCGATTGTTTGATATCAACAAACAGGCTCCAAATTGTCTTTTGTTTTTTTAAATTCTGTGTTCGAAATTCAAAAAAAGACTTTTGAATGAAATTGTGAATGTGCCAGGTTCAAAACTGCATAAAAACTTTTTGCTCGACCTAATATAAAATTTTAGCTAGGACTAAACGAAACTGAAAATACAAGGTGGGCCAATAGATGTGTCCAGAAGTGTATAATTTTCGAAGATCATTGATAGAACCTCACCTTATTGTTAAGAATAAGTAATGTTTGTTGCAAAACCAAAGATATCAATCACTTTTTCAAGAATTAAATCCAAGTAAACCAATAAAACCAAGTTTTCTTAGTATTCGATTGTTTGATATCAACAAACAGGCTCCAAATTGTCTTTTGTTTTTTTAAATTCTGTGTTCGAAATTCAAAAAAAGACTTTTGAATGAAATTGTGAATGTGCCAGGTTCAAAACTGCATAAAAACTTTTTGCTCGACCTAATATAAAATTTTAGCTAGGACTAAACGAAACTGAAAATACAAGGTGGGCCAATAGATGTGTCCAGAAGTGTATAATTTTCGACAGAGTGCTCTTTTGTCGTTCTGAGCTTTTGACATACTGTGCTCTTGACGTTGTACTCTTTTGACAATTTGCGACCCATTTGTCTTTTCACTCTTTTGACTTTTGCTCCTAAGCAGCTAAAAGGACACAAACTCAAATCGGACGGACTCGTTTTAGTAGATTTCACTTTATTAATTAAAAAGTTTTGTTTTCTTTGTTTGGGCCTGTGTATGCCTGAATCATAATCATCGATTTCCTGCTTTTGATCAAGCTTTATTATAGAAACATTCAAAATTGTAAACGTGGCGTGTAGTAAAAATGGCTGATAATTAAAAACGTGTCACACGCACTGAACGTTAGCGCTTATTCTGTTGCAAAAACCTCTATGGTAAAACATACTTCGATTTCGGTAAACGGTTGTAAATATGTGAATGCGTAATATCGTCTATTTGTTCATAGTCAATGCTGTACTTTAATATTCGTGTTCTTAGTTGTGCAAGTTCACTCGTAAAACAATTTGGGATAAGACATGACACTGTATTAGTTACGGCGTAGCACTTCACTATCTCCGTCGTAGCATAATAAATACGTGCTACATCGTAGCTCAATAGTGTTACGTCGTAGCATACTACGAACTCTGTCGTAGATAGCACAGACACAGCGGGCTTCATTGTAGCGTAGCACGAAATTTTATATTTTTGAGTACAGTAGGCCCTCTCGAGTGCGGCCTACTATATTTTGTGAGCGCAACTTAGACCGTGAGAGCGTGCTGAAAACCACTTATAACAGTTTCGCCGCAATTTGACGAATAGTACAATAATAACAATACGCTCCTGGACTTATAGTTAATATTAGTTTGAAATTGCCTATCCGCCTTGAGCAAGAGTGTGTGGTGATCAATGCTTTTGCCTTCTCTGTATGAGAAGAAGCCATTGCGTTGCAGTGTGACAGTAATAATGGTATTCTTAATACATATTATAGACCCACTGAAAAATAAATGCAAGAAAATAATTGAAAACTGACCTGTGTCAGTCGAACATCCACCCTAACGGTTCAGTATTATTAACCATTGTGAATGCGCGTGTGTTTTTATCCAATTTATCGGGAGCCGTGAGCATTCCTTGCGAGATGTGGCGGAACTTACGTGTGCCCAACTAGTCTTTTTACAAACCTGGGAACTGTCCAAAGGTTTAAATACAACCAGTGCAAATTAGGGAAGAATAGCTCTTTTACAAAAAATAAAACTGACTTCAAAAATAACACTGAACGGTGTAAAATAACTCTAAATTAGGAAGTCTGGCTTTGGTACTTTTGTCTTATTCTTGATGGGCCACCGACTTCCGAATTTAGAGTTATTTTACACCGTTTAGTGTTATTTTTGAAGTCGGTTTGAATTTTTGTAAAAAAGCTTTTTTATTTTTCCATTTTTAGTTGTTTCTATAAAAACATTTGCCATGAATTCATTTTATATTGTTAATTGTTAACAATACATGTCATTATAATAGGGTTATCCACCTAACCCTAATAAATGAAACTTAACATACCTGTCGAAATCTAGGTATATTGAACACATCTGCCTACCCCTCTGAGCATACAGGCTTGATGATACGTCATGATGTTTTATAAACAATAAACATCCAAGCGATTCCAGCAATCACGATAGATTTGCCGTCTATTTTTGAAGAGTTCCGTTGTATATCTCCGAAGATCAGCACCAGATCTTCACCAAATTAAAATGGGACCACCTCAGGAGTCTACTCTTTCAAACAAAGAATTTCGAGAATCGGTCCACAAATTGCATCTCTGCTTACCATCAGGTGGGATTGCAGTCAAGCACTGGTTTATAATATTAAAAAAAATAAAAAACAAATGGCGGAGAAATCAGGTAACATACATAAAAAAAAACATACACACGAACATAGAACCTCCTCCTTTTTTGAAGTCGGTTAAAAATAGTGCTTATCACTAATCAAGGTATCGTTCCGCGTCATATTCCATCTTCTTTTGAACAACGACTGGAACTAACGTGCAACATTGAATTTATTTGGCTCAGTTTAGTTATTGCGAAATAAAAGTATGGTGATAAATACTAACTTACTAAGTGAACTTAATTTCTTCGCACATTCTCAAACGAATCAAATCTTTGGCGCCGACACGTGACAGTGCTTAGCTAAGTAGCTAACGTCACGTGTCGGTAGTACTACCTACATTGTGAATCCGCTTCGCGTCGTTGCCGTTCTTCCCGGGTCAGGGTACGTTTTCTAAACAGAGTGTAGACTGTTACTGATGTTATTGTGATATTTATTTTGTTCGAAAATGTCACTTTTTCGTTTTACGGTTTTTTATAAAATATTGAATGTTGCCGTACTTCTGTGGACTACTGTTACAAGTGGTTTGAATTATTGTATAAGAGTAAAATCCATTCTGTATAGGTGATTAAAATTTAATTTAAACTTTAATTATATTTTCGGCTTCTATAAATGAAAGATTTAAAAGCCAGGAAGTTAGTTTTTTCTTAGTTTCTGATCGAGTGAAGTTTTTTCATATTGCAATGTTTGATTACTGAATTATAGGTATGAAGATGCAGAAAATGTGGGAGTCTTTGTGCATACGTGGATTTTACTGCTGGAGTTAGAATTCTGAAATCACGTTTAGTCTGTAAGGTAGGTATCAAGGTCTTTTCGTTTTGAAATGGGTCTTTATAGTTACATTTAGTATATACATTTTTCTTACACTTAGGGCAGAGGCTTCTGCGTACAGGAGTTCTGTAGGAAAGCTGTATGATTTTTGCAAAAGTGTTTTAAGGACGGCGCGTTGGGCTCTTTCAAGAGTAATGAAGTGAGATTTAGCTGCTCCTACCTTAACTATAACACAATATTGTAACAGTGACTGACATAAGGCTTTATAAACAATTTTTTTTATATCAATTGATGCACTATTTTGTATGAGTTTCGTCATATAAATTTGCTTCCGGAGGCGGTTAGTAAGTTCTCGGATTTGGGGTTTAAATGAAAGGTGTTGGTCGATGATAACTCCCAAGTATCTTAATTCATCTACTCTCTCAATGTCGTTACAAGAGCATTGAGTGCCGATGTTAAAAGAGTTTTGGCAAGAGTTTCTGTAAATTTTCAATTAACATAATGGTAATTTTGTAGCCTGTGTTTTCCTGAACTCAATGTTTTTAGACTTGTTAATATTTAATGTAAGTAAGTTCTTGTCGAGCCAATTTGAGATCCTTACCATTCCCGCTTCTGCTTTCTTGTAAGCGTCATTCCAATTGGTTCCGTGGAATAGTGCTACAGTGTCATCTGCGTAGCATATTAAGTCAGCGTTTGGGATGGTAAAGGATACAAACAAAAAAAAAAATTCAAACTTACAAACAAACAAATTTTACCTATTTATAATAATAGTATAGATGAGGGTATATAAGTAACATTTACTCTCCTGTTTATACCTGGCAACTCACACTTCGACAGGGGAGAAATATGGCAACCTTTACGTTTTCGATTCATTTAGGTATGTTATTTTTTTTAAATAACGTATGGGGAAAGAAGATCAACAAGTTGAACTAAAGATTTTATTGTTTAACACTATCCGTACGCGATTTAATTTGGCGACCTATTTGCAATGTGCCCATCAAAATATTATCTATCGTTTCTTTCTTACAAGCTCCTGCCCGCGACTTTCTCCACATGGAAAAGATGCTTTGGGCTAACGCTAACTTCAACCCGCGACTTCGTTTACGTATAGAAGGTAAAAATATTTTTAAATAATACGTAGGCTAAGGAATATAGTTTTTTTTAATGTGTTGAACTCCTTAGCGTAGAAGGTTAGCTAACCTGTAGTGTGTAGAGCTGTAAACCCCATTTTCAAGAACTGAAAATCCTAACCTACCAAGTATATACATTTTTGAAATATGTAAATTTGTGCGATGTCATCCTGAGCTGTACACTAGAAGGGAAGATATACAATCAAAATTCACACTACGACATAAAAACCGACTGAACATACCAACTTCACGATTGAAAATGCACTTTGGTAATGTCGATAAAATTATATAATAAGTTACCAGACAACTTGAAAAATGTTAATAAATTTAATATATTTACCAATAAATTAAAACTCTTTTTATTAAATAAAACTTACTATAGCATAGATGAATATCTAAATGATAAATAAGTATCTACTAAAACTCAATAAATTATTATCATAAATTATAGATCATTAAAATTGTATTATAAGATCATTATAAAATAATGATGACATTAGAACAATATACACACATCAAAAGTGTCTAGGGATCAACATATATTTTTGCAATAACTTTTCTCTTGATTGATATTAATTAAAATTTTCTTTAAGGATTCATCAAATAAAGTGTTTTCGTTTGTCACAGTAACGATAAACCAAGTCACCTTTGCATTAATAAAGAAATTTGCCATTTTCCTAATAAAGGGATTTTTGACATTTGAACCACTAACATTAAAGTTCGGAAAAAAGACTGAAATAACAGTTTTCTTTAAAATTTTATTGGGTAACTTAAACAATTAATAATCCGTGTTTCTACCGCGAACACTAACAACACAAGAACATCGGTTTGGCATACTCAAAATGAGTTCATCCAAATCACGCTGTGGAATGGCCGCCCATGTTCGTTGCAACAACAAAAAAAGGTCTTCTTGCGACTGGATACCCTCCATATTCGGCAGAGCTCTTCTCTGTAGCATATCCCATGCATGCTCAATCGGGTTCAAGTCTGGCGACTGAGCAGGCCAGGGCAGGACATTGATGTTAGCTGCGGCGAGAGTCTGTCTTACAACTCGTGAGGCTTCATCACTCTTCAGGGAACTTAATTAGCGACCAAACAGTCAGAAACCGCTTGCATGAAGTGAACCTTCATTCCCGAAGACCGCTACGGGTACCACCTATAGCAATGCACAATCGTAGGATTCGATATCAATGGGCTCTTGAACACAGAAATTGGGCAGAAGAACAATGGCGTTTCGTGTGCTTTTCTGATGAGTCTCGTTTTGGTATGAGACCGGATACAAGACGTATACGACACTGGAGAACCCCTGGACGCCAACAGCGATTACAATCCTGCCAGGAAGTCCATCCTTATAGTGGTGGAACCATCATGGTATGGGCGGGTATTTGGATCGGCGGAAGAACTGAGTTGATTTGGATCAGAGGCAACCTCAACGCTCAAATTTATGCTGAGACGATTGTATCAGACGTCATCGTTCCTCTACAAGTGCAAATCGGTCCCTTATTTCAGTTAATGCATGATAATGCACGACCGCACACCGCAAGAGTTGTCTCGCCGCAGCTAACATCAATGTCCTGCCCTGGCCTGCTCAGTCGCCAGACTTGAACCCGATTGAGCATGCATGGGATATGCTACAGAGAAGAGCTCTGCCGAATATGGAGGGTATCCAGTCGCAAGAAGACCTTTTTTTGTTGTTGCAACGAACATGGGCGGCCATTCCACAGCGTGATTTGGATGAACTCATTTTGAGTATGCCAAACCGATGTTCTTGTGTTGTTAGTGTTCGCGGTAGAAACACGGATTATTAATTGTTTAAGTTACCCAATAAAATTTTAAAGAAAACTGTTATTTCAGTCTTTTTTTCGAACTTTAATGTTAGTGGTTCAAATGTCAAAAATCCCTTTATTAGGAAAATGGCAAATTTCTTTATTAATGCAAAGGTGACTTGGTTTATCGTTACTGTGAAAAACGAAAACACTTTATTTGATGAATCCTTAAAGAAAATTTTAATTAATATCAATCAGGAGAAAAGTTATTGCAAAAATATATGTTGATCCCTAGACACTTTTGATGTGTGTATATATTTCAAATAAATAGTCTAATGTAAAATAATTACTTTTCAATAGATTAATATTTTAATAATAACACAATAAAATAACATTATTTTTCTAAGTATATATATATTATACATATATTAAAATAAGTATATAATAAAATGAAATCATGACATTATAACAAAAGAATACGGAAAAAAAATAGGTAGGTAGTTCCTAAAAATAATCGAATATAATATAATTACTTTAACATAGATTCGATTATTTAAATAGGAATATAATAAAATGAAATCATGACATTAAAACAAAAAAAAAAATACGGAAAAGAAATAGTAGGTAGTTACTAAAAATAAACGAATATAATTTAATAACTTTAACATAGATTCAATTATTTAAATGAATACTCTTTATTGTACAAATGTACACCATACAAACTTACAAATAATAAATTTAAAAAATTTAATTAAATTATATTATTGCAATAAATTATAATTATAACGTATTAAATTTTTGTAATGTAATAAAATAGGAATATATAAATAAAAAAATAAAAAAACTAAAACATTCAAACAAAGTAATATGTAAATAAAATAGGTAGGTACTTACTAATAATAATCTTATAAAATAAATACTAAGTGTTAATATATTTTAATTTTTATTAATACATCTTCAAATATTGAATCGTAACTCATAATTATATTCTAATCTAAAAAGCGCCCTTCCTCCTCTCTCCTAACTAACTATGCTGTGCCCGACAGGGTCCATAATTGATACTTACGAAATTGAACAACACCCAGTAACACATTATGGTATGCAATAAAGTATTGAGTATTGAGTATTGAGTAACCTTCTACGCTGAGGAGTATAGAAAAAAAATCAATACTATAATAATATAGATAATAATTATTTTGCCCGCGGCTTCGCGCACATGGATGTCGGTTATCCCGCCTAACTCGGTGTCAGGCATGCCAATACGCAAAAACTTGACATAATTATAAATATTAAAAGCTTCCTTCAGAACCACTCAATTCATTAGTGAAAACAGCATCGGCAGTCGGTTGTCATTTTAGAGTTTATAGCGAACGAACAGACAGACAGACAGACGGCCGCGACGCAAGCGTGGATCCACTGTTGTGTGCATAGGTACCCACAGTGCCCACAACAGTGGACAAACCCAGTCGTGCTCATCATACGAACATTTCTCATGGGTGGGAATGGGTCACTCGACCTCCGGCATGGCAGTCAGGGCCACTAATACCTAGATCAGCAGGCCAGTCAAAGTAGTACTTTATGTATGAATGTTATACCATCGAGTAAAATTATAACCTCCTACTACTGTTACTATAAATAATACTACTTACTCTAGTATTTTATGTAACATAGAGATACGCAGCGCAGTAGTTCAGTTTAAAACTATATATTTTGTAACTTTCAAAATCAATGCATTGCAGTAAAGTACTTAGGTTAGGTAGTTAGGTTAGCTATAGGATAGGTATAATAAGTTAGGTTAGGTTATATGCATATACACATAATACTACATTTTCACTCCTCTTATACCCCCTCAGGGATTGAATTCACAAAAACGGATTTCGGCAATAACCATCATTAGGAACTTATAACCCAAAATATAATATTTAATTGAAATAACTTTGTAAATCAGAGAACTTTCGTAATTACTTTGCACCCCCTCTTTTACCCCTATAAGGGATGACTTTTGAAAAAATTAGATACTTTCAATGAAGAACCATCATACTGAATTTCATTCGCATAACTTCAAAACGACAAAGTTTCAATTTATCTTTGAACTCCCGTTTTGTCCCCGAAGAGTTGAATTTATAAAGCTCCTTTCTTAGTGCTCCCTTCCCTATGTTATAAAAAGAATCCTTGGGCAAAATTTCAATTTTCTATTCCTTATGGTTTAGGCCATGCGTTGATATTATGTCAATCAGTCAGGCAGTTTCTCCTTTTATAAACGTGTAAGTTGTAAAGTTGATGATACTTTTATCGTAGTTGTATAAAAACCAAATAAAAAAAACTTGTTTTCAGAAACTATTTTATTGGGATCGACAAGGATTGCTAATGAAACACGATTTCTGTGAGAGTACATGTTTTTATTACATTATCTGAACTTGTAAGGTGATGTTTGTAAGCTAGTGTTAGGTAAATCTAAAACTGCATAGATAAAGTACGGAATCTATTTTCAAATCCAAGTTTATTTAATTTTGGTCAGTAAATCTAGAAAAATGAGTCCTAAGTGACTAATTACTTTTTAAGTTAAATAGGTTTTCTA
Source organism: Euplexia lucipara (assembly GCA_921972225.1). NCBI lineage: Eukaryota > Metazoa > Arthropoda > Insecta > Lepidoptera > Noctuidae > Euplexia > Euplexia lucipara. The sequence continues at coordinate 14,599,510 of OV179142.1, read as the reverse complement.
TGTAAATATATTTACAATAACTAACATTTTGTAAAATTTATTTACGATTAAAATTTACAATTTTAAATTAAATCACGTAAAATTTTGATATACACCGGCAGCGATGTGCTGACTTATAAACCCCCACTACCTAGTAACTAATTGATCCCGCTTACATTACACAGCTCGTTCACCAGCAGTCTAAATCACTAAGTCTGTACTAAAACATGTACATAGGTGACGCTACGTATAAGGTAGAGACGCTACGAGATGAGTTAAGTTCCGCGTACAAGTAAACATTACTCAGCCGGTATCTACAGGAGAAATAGCTCGATTACATTTTTACCGAACTAATATCTACGTCCACTTGTTTCTAATTACGGAGCTCAGTCGTCGTCCCCACATAAGGTGGTATCATACAATAGTCCCTTGCAAATGTTGGGGATCGGGCGAAGTGACTGTTGGGAGCGTGGGACCTATGGATGAAGATGGTAAAGCAGCCGCGACTTCTTGATATCCGCCGAGTGGTATGCTCGGTCCCGGCAGACGCTCCAACGGATGTTCTTCCGGTGGCGTTACTTCAAGACCAATACTGCCGTTCAAAGCAATTTTGAAAGCATTCTGCTGCTGTAGTTGTTGTTGATGTTGTAATAGTGAATTAAAGTGAGATATACCAATTTCTTCAAGACTGCTCTTCCGGCGTCGAGATCCAACACCGCTTAGTCCCTGACGTAAAGAATTAGACCGTCTCAATAATATATCATCCACAACTCGAAGTGAATTTGACCTGCCTCTGAAATCTGTGATGATAGTAGGACTATCAGGCAGCGATAAGGAGTTAGCTTTAGTAGTGGAAAGGGGAGGCGCACGAGGTGGAGCGAAACTAGCACCGATAGTAGATCCTCTACGGCTCGAACCTCCCTGAGCTTGTATTAACGCTTGTGAACAGAAACTTATGTTTGATTTACGGCGACTGTTATGACGTTCAAAGGTTTTTTGCGCCGAAAACGGCGAAGGTCGAACTAAATATCTGAAATGGAATAAACATACAATTAGATATTGTTACGCAACAGCTGAAGGCTCATTTATAGTCTAATGCGCCTTATACACTTACATAATGTCGCCTTCTTGCAAATTAAGGTCACAATTAGGATTTATGATGACGTACGACAGACTGTTTCTTTTCTCGCTTACATCATCATAGTCAATTCCAGTGAGGTTTAAAGATTCCATTCTCGATCGTACAAGATTGGCTATTTCAGCTCTTTCAATTTGTTGAGCATGGTTGTCCCGGGCTTCATCCGCCAGGCTTGTAGAATACTACGAATTTTAGAAGCTATTAAAACAATCTGCCGTGAATAAGTCTTGTTCGTGGCAAGAAGTATAGTCATCAACAATAATGATGTGGCATGAATAAAATATGATTAGGTGCGAAACTCAATTTTTATTTACACGGGACATACATATTATTGTTGGTGCCTTTGATTAAATATAAACGTGCATGATCTGCTTTATTGATTTGTACGCTTTATGAGTGAAACGATACGCGGAAAATGCGGTCTCAGAACGGTTGAAATCGTATTATTGCATTTCGACATTGGTACCTACTATAATTAAAAATACATAAACTACAAAGAGTAAGGCATTCGTTTAGACATTGTACTGTCACTAGTATTCTAAGTGGCTATACCTATATGTTGTTAGGAAATGAAGTGAACGAAGGCGACTCAACTAAATGTACCGAAATTTCCTTTGACCTATTCAGAAAAACCATGACACATAATTCGAAATAGTAATGAATATGTTTTGGAGACTAGGTAAGTTTTGTCAAGATTTTCTTTCGTCTCTCGAAAACGTCTATTAAAAGAGGAAAATTAAAACAAAAAATATTACATTTAAAAAACAACCGACTTCATAAATAAACTTTTTATATTAGTAATCTGTTTACGTGTTTGTGTAATCTGTTGTGTTTTACGGACTAATAGACTTAGTTCAAATTAACTAGAAATATTATAAGAATTGGTTGGAGACTACTCGTGAAGTTGGGCCTATTATAATAGTCCCATTGCACCAGTCTCACGATGAGACAAGAGGGATGATAAATGATAATGTACCACTTGTCCCATGGGATAACTGATACTAATTTTGTTTTTTAAATTATATCCCACTAGTTCCAGACTAAAGCGAGTAGTGATTATATGACTGCGACAGTGAATCAGCCAGCACTGGTACACCAGAGGCATGTGAAAATTTCAATTTGACTTCACGCTGTAAAATCCGAGTAATGCAGGTGAAAGTAAGAGTTTTAGTAAAAATCAAATATATATTTAGTTTCTAAGATATTCTTGAGATTATTTTTGCTTTAAACTCAAAGACATTCAATATAAACTACAAACGGGACATCACGAATAATAATGTTATCCGAAACCTATGTCCGATCGGACGCAAGTCTAACAGCTTTACAAATAAACGTGGTATAAAGTTATACTCGAGAATAAACTAAGAATATGCAAAATGTCTACAAGTAAACAAAGAATAGCTTATATCAAGTATAACTTTGACAGTTGTATTCGTACAACCGTTATTCCGAAGTTATTCGCGCCTTCACCCTTGTATAAAGCTAGTATAACCCTAAAAATACCACGGTTTGTGTTTGTTTACGTGCATTTAAAAAATATCCTTGTTTTCGATAATGTGCTTAAATGGTCGAATTATTTCCCTTAATGAAATGAAATAAAAGAAATAAAACATTTGATGACATCGAAGTTAAATAAAATACCACGCATGAAGCTCGCGATGTAGTTTAGGGTAGGATACCTATTCTTCTTTCTCCCAGTTGATTGATCGGTCTCTCTTAGCCATTTTAATATTCGATTTCCAAATTATAAAATAAATAAAATTAATTTAATTCAGACTTATTCACATGTCCATATTATGTTATTAATTACTATTACCACTTAAAAACTATGTTTGTCAACGTGATTATAAGGTGTAAATTTTGGTGTATTTAAATCAAAATTATAATTACAAGATCAAAATTAAAATTAAAATTAAATTCAAAATTTATATTAAAATCAACATTAAAATCAAAATTATAACTAATAACCAAAAAATAATAAGTAATCAAATATCAAAAATAGAAAATAATATCAAAACAAAAATTAAAATCAAACAAAAATTCAATAAACATCATCATTCATTTCGGCTTATAGAATGAGTAGCATTATAAACCTATCCCACACTGACGACCTTGGGATTTCAGCAATCATCCTTAGGATACTGTCGCGACTACCCCTGATTCGACGCGTCAGAGAGCTGAGAGGGCTGACTTTTTACGCATTATTGCGTAAAAGTCATCCACCCAGCGTCAGCAAACATACCAGAGGCACTGCAGTATCGCGGAAGTCGTACCAATTATATTTCCCAAAAATAAACAAATTTAATTACTCTAATGAATCAGTACGCGCCAAGATCAGAACAAACAATAACGGTCGAGAAACGTCAATTTGACATAAACGTCAAGTTGGATACAGTTTTCAAAGACAAACTGCTTTTTTTTAGAAGTTTCTCTTTGGTAGAGCTGTTGCCAAAACGTGCATTTTGACATAACGGAGGAATTGCTATACCAAAGATATACCTGGTTTATTTGTAAAAAGATATTCTCGACTTATTCTTAAGTTATACGTGTTATAACTATACTTAGTATAAAAATGGAATAAATGTGGTATAACAGATTTTTATTTGTAAGGCTGTATGAGTTTAATTTAGTGCGCTCCGCTGCCGCTCCAATATTGCTATATTATTCCAGATGGCGTTACTGAGACATGGGATCAAAGTTTTTCCATGATATTTCGTCGCATGTCCTCTCTATAGTATTTTAAATCTCTGTGTTTAAACTGTAGAAAATCATGAGTTTTTATTTAAGCCAAGGAGATTTTAAATTAAAGAAGTGGCTGATTTACTAGTTATGGAAGAATCTCATGAATGATAGGTTTTTCATGATTCGTCGCAGTTTTACGGAAACACAACAACAGAATAAACGTAAACGTAAAAACTAAGAAAGATAAGAAATTTCAACGCTGGGGATTTCTGAATCATGAACAGAGCTCATGGTACTAGTATGTCAGACCATGCCCCTTCCACCCTGTATTATTTCAAATAAAAATTAAATCTCTTTTTAGGCTTTTGTTAATCAAAGTACCGTTTTCAATAATTTCATTTTGTTTCGTTTACGCACTGAAATTACTAAATCATTTCGTACAGCAGCAGCGTCTATTATAAAGGCAAAAAATTAACTTCGCCTTTTAATAATAATAATAATATATTTATTTAATTTGACAACATTGGTCCACTGGTTAGTATACAAGCAATCTTATCAACTAAGTGTTAGTATTTCTTAATTAAGTACAGGTATTATTATTTTTCACTCCTGCCACACGAGTAACCGGACAGAATGTCTAACTAGAGGTGCATCTTTTGTAACTTATTTTATATTTTGCGGTTGCCAACATACAACAGACTTATCGTATGGTGTCTTTGTCTCCATACATAGGTACACACACCAAATTCCTTGCTGCCCGATCCATTGTTTAGACATATATTTCTGAAATATAAATATATATAATGTTTAAAAATATAATGCTACATTTTTAACATTATTAAGCATTTCGCCTAGAATATAAACCCAACTTTCATGTCATTTGGTAAGAGAGGCAACGCACAACATAATCCAAAAAGCAAGGTCAGTCTTGTTTAATGAAATTTAGCGCTCTTGCTTTCCTTCTCAAACTCTCTTTCTCTCTCAAACTTTAAAAAACAACCAGGTTACACTGTTGTATCACGAAATGTCTTAAAATATGTTACCTATTATCACAGCCTCTTCGAAATCCACAGTTACTTTAATTGGTTACCTCTTCATATATGATATAATTATTTCCATCAAAATTGAATAAGATTTTAAATATCTTCAAGTGACATAAACGTGTATACCAGCAGTACAACGTTTGTGCTATTAGTATCACTACCTAGTTGAATGATCAAAACTAAAGTAGCATCCATGAAAAACTGTTTTTCTGTTTCAAAACAAATTTTACCTGCTACGCAGAAATATATGAAAAATTGAACTCTATCGCTCGAATAGATAGCAAACAGGATATCTGGGTATAGTTTTCAAACTTCAACATCAGGTGGAGTTATTGAAAAAAATTTAGTTACACCTGCTGCTCGCTTGCGTCTATGGTACAATTATGCTGACTTTTATCGCGAATACTGTTGTAAACGTCCGTCTTGATCAAATCTCCTTATAATCAATAAAGATTACTGTTGTAAACGTGCAGTTTCCGCTAAAACCAAACCTATTCCCTTATGTTTTTAATTCAATAATCCTTTTCTCAAACGCTTCAGGAACTGATATTTGCTCTTGGCCAGCAACATCAAAAGATTTATTTCTTGTCTAGCAAAATTTGATGTAAACGTATCAAATGATTTTTGTAAATTAACTATCGAACGTTCATCCTAAAAATATATTATATAATTTTATATGTTTAAAACGAATCCGGTTGCCAACCAAAAATAATAATAATACTATTCAGTTTACTTACACTTTAAATTGTAATGGAACCAGTGTACTTCGTCTTTTTGCAACTTTTACAAGACTAAATCGATACTCCGGTAATATATGTTTCGTGTTTGTAAAATTCTTATTCAGAATTAATTAAATATCCTTCCTTAGCCACTTCTGATTATATTGAAATCAGCTTGCAACTATTTTAATTCAGAATGCAACTATTTTAGTTTCAATCCGCCTAAGAACTCAGCCTTATATAAACATTTTTATTTTCTAAGTTATATTATGAGGTTGGCGCCGGAACAGTTGCAAGACATGGTGACCGAGATGAATGAAGCATATAAGATGAAAGGGGTGAAATAAATGTGAATAAGACGAAAGTAATGGTGTTTGAAAGAGACGAAAACGTGTCGGTGTGCGATGTGCAAATAAACGATATGAGTGAAGAACAAGTGAATGACTTTGTATATCTGGGAAATCTGTTTACAAAAGATGGAAAGATTGATGCTGATGTGGAAAGGGGAGTGAATGCGGGAAATAAAGTGAATGGTGCTATACATGGCGTTGTGACCAGCCAGTCGATGTCCGAAAAGGCACGACTGGCTGTTCGCAATGGTGTGCTGGTGCCTACACTAACGTATTAAAGTGAATGTTGGGCGTGGCAAAAGAGACATAAAAGTAGAATAAATGCTGGCTGATTTACTGTCGCAATCATATAATCATTGTTCGCTTTCGTTTGGAACTAGTGAACTATTATTTAAAAAAATATATTATTGTCAGTTGTCCCAACTCCAATGGAATTAGTGGAATATTATCAACACACTTGTCACATGGTGGACTTAGACTGCGTCAATAGGACTAGTGGGATGGACCCAAAGTTTTTGCATAATATTTGGTCGGTTTAGTGCACCACATGCAAGTAAAGCTGACACCGGATTGGTTATGGCTAAAATATACTCGAGTATGTATGCGTTCCACCCGAACATCTGAGAATGTTTCCTCTGTAAATGAACATGTAGCTCAATCCACGAACAAATTAACCAGGTCAATAGTGGGCGAGGTAGGCAACCAGCCGCCCATCTTGACGTCACTACAAGACTAAATAATTTGGAATAACTTATACAATTATACACCAATTCCAAACAGAGTCCTTTCACATAGAACAATTACAATAAAATTATAACTATTAAGCAGGTAATAAGTGAATCTAGTAACTCCATATCAACTAACAGTTAGAATCTTTATTTACTTAAGAATCGCCTCATTAATCAAAAGACAATAGAGAAACACATACGTTTACTTAAACAGTGCCTGTGACATGAAGACCGAACTTAATGGCGTATAGTTAATCCGGCGATAGAATACGTTGGCCGTACTGCCTAAATTTATTATTGCAACTCTGTAACTGTGTAGCCCGGCTTTACTGTACCTAATCAAAGACGCAGCGTAACATTTTTACAAGAGATCATGAACGTAAAACGGTTTAAAATTATTTACATTATTACTGCTAATAAAAAACCCTTGAAGATAAGAAATGAGAGTAGGTGAAAATGATATGATATAGAAATCAAATCACCGCTTTCTTCATTTATACAGAAAAAAATGTAACCTAAGTGTATGATGGCGTTATACACTTCTGGACACATTGGCCCACCTTGTATTTTCAGTTTCGTTTGGTCCTAGCTAAAATTTTATATTAGGTCGAGCAAGAAGTTTTTATGCAGTTTTGAACCTGGCACATTCACAATTTCATTCAATAGTCTTTTTTTGAATTTCGAACACAGAATTTAAAAAAAACAGAAGACAATTTGGAGCCTGTTTGTTGATATCAAACAATCGAATACTAAGAAAACTTGGTTTTATTGGTTTACTTGGATTTAATTCTTGAAAAAGTGATTGATATCTTTGGTTTTGCAACAAACATTACTTATTCTTAACAATAAGGTGAGGTTCTATCAATAATCTATGGATACTTCACCTCCACCAGTCGCCGCCCAAGCTGTGGCACTTATTCAGGTCGGACACAGCCAAAGAAACGTGAGTGCTCAACTTAATTTAAGTCGATCTGCGGTCCGAAATGTTTATCGGAGGTACCTAGAGACTGGCGGCTTTGTTCCTCGCCAAGGAAGGCCACGATCTCGGGTCACAACTGAAAGGCAGGATCGATTCATCGTGACGACCAGCTTGAGAAATCGTCACCTTACCTGCATTTTTGAGATACAAAACCAACTTCGCGACTTCCACGGAGTATCTGTGAGCGCTCGAACTGTTCGGAGAAGGTTAAAAGAACGCGATATGGTACCACACAAGCCAGCTAATGGGCCCAAATTAACGCGAGCCCACCGAACAGCGCGCTTTCATTTCGCACGCAGTCATTTAAATTGGACACAGCAAGATTAGAGCCGTGTACTCTTTTCTGATGAGTCTAAAATTGTGTTACATGGCAATGATGGAAGGAAGAAGGTCTACCGACGTAAGGGAGAGCGTTTCGCACAATGCTGCTTTGAAAAGAGGGTTGCTTATGGCGGTGGCTCATGGAATGTCTGGGGCGGTATATCCGCGAGCGGCAAAACTCAACTTGAGGTTGTTACAGGACCACGGCTGCCAACATTAAATGCTGAAAGGTACATTCGTGAGTGTTTAGAACCTCAAGTGATACCATACGCGGACTATGTGAGCCCAAATTTCCTTTTTATGCATGATAATGCAAGAGCCCATGCGGCCGGCATCGTCAGGGAATATCTTCGGGATGTGAACATCACAGTTATGGACTGGCCAGCCAGAAGCCCAGACATGAACCCCATTGAGCACATGTGGGACAAGCTAAAAAGACGTGTTAGGGCTCGTCAGCCAGTTGCCCAGACGATGCAGGAGTTGAAAACTGCCATAGAAGAGGAATGGGAGATGATCCCTCAAAATTTCATAGAGTGGTTGGTATGGTCGGTATTCTGAATCGGTATGGTATTCTGAATTCAAATTTAAAACAATACGATCGAAAAAAATGGTAAAATGTTTCAGGTTTAAAACTGCATCAACAGTTTTTGTTCAATCTAGCAATCATATTTCGATAGGGGCCATCGAAACCTTAACTCTAAGGTGGGCCAATAGATGTGTCCAGAATTGTATAATTATTATTTTAATGATCGCTTCGATTCAATGAGCGATCTGATTGCGTGAATGGACTACGATTCTTTTGATATGTCAAGTACACGAAAATGTAAATAACTTTGAAATTTCAAAAAATATATTTTTGTATTTGTACTGTAATACTTATGTGAATTTTGGTGTCTTTTTTTATTGTTATTGGGTTGAAACAGTGGAAATTTCAGTGAATTAAACACGAGTAAATATATAAATAGCGCTAGCAACAATGGCCAGCCTTGATGGGCCATTGGGCTCTAAACACCGCTAAACTAGCGACCGGGCCACTTGATCACCATTAATTTTAAAGTCCATGTGAAAGGTCTCTGGTAGTGACCTTACCGCCGGCGTGCGTTCTCCGTAGCAGCCACTCAGGCAGCTAGCCGCCCCCCGGCGCCCGCAAGTTGAAAAACGTCCACCTTCGCCCTCCTCCTGCTGTAACTATCGTGTCACAGTTTTCTAATACTTTTCCTAACTTTAAACACATTTGCCACAAATTGGTTCTTTCAATAATAATAATACAAACTTTTCTTTCGTTTCTGATGTTGGTAGATAAAACAATCAATAAGAGCTGAGTACTGAGCATTGTAATTAAACTTAGTTCAGTGTCCTTTGTCGAATTATGAAAAATGAGTACTTTTGTGAATTCTACTCTTTCTTACTTAAAGCATGCATGAAGCAAAAGCAGATGCGGTACGTCAGCGTTATTTCATCCTTTATGACTGCTATGGATAGGTGTGTTGTATTTAAACCTGCTGGTACAGGTGTATTCTGATTTGCACATGCAGCAATTACCCTTTTTTCATTTCCTTATATATACTATGTTATAAACTTTTACCAATTTTAACTCTATGCTATAGTACCACCCTTGTTATAACCCAGCTATTTTTTTATTATTAATTTATGTCATAAGAATCTAGGTTTCTAAAGTATCATGCAAAACACAAACTACAAGTATAACACAGAGGCGGGATTGCGATCATCGAGTTCAATAGCGATATTTTATTAAGGTCCAGGTCAGCTAATATCTTTCGGGTTAGCTTGTTAACATTTGACACTTCTGCGTGTTATTTCGTGTCCACGCTAAAGCTAAAGTTGAGTAACCTAACCCATCCGGCCGTAGCAGTTTGCGTAAAAATCATAAAATAGAAGCACGTGTAGTCCATAAGACAGTATCGCGTGAGAGGTAGAAAGTTATGGAAAAATTGCTAGGTACTAATTACAGACACTCCACATGTGTAAGGCTCAGAATGTATGTAGATAGGTTACAATAATGGAAAAAAGTGTAGCGTTGCCGCGAGAAAAGAAAAATAAGATTAAAAATGTACCCGAAATACAGTCCAAAGACTCGGACTACTGAGATGCAACTTTGTGATGTACTATATTAATTTGGAATTAAGAAGTTTTAAAATGGTGTGTAATGGATCAATAGCGTTCAGGCGTAAACTGCAGTAAAGGACTGTATTTAAGGAGATAAATATTTGAGAGTAGGGAGTTAACCGACTCACCGATGCACGCGATGGTCGCATTCTCGCGAGGCGAGACCAAAACCACTTTGATGGTGTCCTTGGCGACATACTCACGTGGTGAGATGCATCGGCTAATGTCGTATCCTGTGTGCGATAAATTCCGATCGGAATCTCGCAAGTAGTTGAACATAACTTTTGGTACAATCGACCGTATGTTCGAATCCACATGTCTTCTTTTGAGATTTTCATCTGTTAGAAGTCCAAGTTGTATATAAAAAGCATGTTAATACTTAATAAAAATTACTCGCTTTTACTACAATTGTTCGCAAAATTTCGCTTATAAAATTACTACGCATGAATTAATGACATATGAAATATAATTGTGCTCACCAGAAAATTCGCAAGTATTTAGTAACATGTGGAGCACAGCCGTTTTGGTGTATTTGAATACATTTAAACTTACTGATGTGAGAAATCCTGATCCGGGAGCTTGATCAACACCCAGTAATAGTCGTACAAAGGTAATGACATAATCCTTCACAAATGCTTGATAGAGTAATGTGTCAAGCATTGAGGCTGAGAATACAGAGCCCGCAGCGAATGGTAGACGAAACATGTAAGAGATGTGCGAGCCACGTTCTTTCTCCCGCTAAAAAAAATATAAAAAAACAAAAGTATTATGAAAGCAAAAAATGTTTTATACTTATTGAAACCTCCATCAACGATATTTTAATTAGAAGTAATAGATACCTTTTCCATTTTTGAGAGGTGCAAGGCATACTTGTCGTGAGCACGAAATTGCATAAATCGCATATTTGATGATTGTGATAGCTCTGTTATTGACTTAATTGATGGGAAAAATCTGAAAATGGAAACATATTTTTGATTGAGACGCACTTTTATAAAACGTACGGTGCTTCTACACGGCTCAAAAATCATGCGCACGTTGAGTGAGACACTTGCGCAGGTTACATGCATAGCGTTAACGACGGCGTCATAATATAAGCCGGTCCGGTGACACACGCACTGGGTTTGTGAGTCTTGGAGGTAGCTAGCGCATGTCTCTTAAACGGGCATACTCAAGTTCTGGAACCGTGTAGAGGAACTATTTGTATCAGTGTTCATGTTCGCTGCGCAAAAATTAGACTGCATGATGGTGAAACTAAATTAACTGATTATTAAGCTGATAAATCTTAATTCGCTATAGCGCAGCGGCGTTAAATTATTAAAAAAACCATTACTTGAACATAGTTTGTACAGCAACTATTGTATTGCAATCGGCCAGACTGTCTTCTTCAGCCGAGTTAGACAATTCTTTGTTAACAACAACCACATTTTCGGCCAATGTAATTCCAGCACGCAGCAGGTCATCCAAGCTGATACAAAAAATAGAAAGTTAGTTTAATAATATTTCTATGTTCAATAATAAAATATTGGTGTACTGCACTGTGTACTTACCAGTCGATGCTACCTAGCATCCAATACACCAAAGGAAAGTATGATATTGCATCCAAAAATGCAATGTCTGGTCTACGTTCCAAAAGTAAAATGATAGGGTTTAGCGATGTCTTTGATCTAAAGTGGGCTCGCAGAGGTATGATAAAATTATAAATTCCATTTGATGCATAATCAGCAGCAAGAATTATAGTCTTGTTTTGCCATTGGTATTCTTTGGCGTTTCTGTAGGCACAATGCTCGCAAACTTGTGCCAACTGCAAACAACATAGCGGCTTCTTTTCTTTTAGCAGATAACAGAGCGTTGGACTCACTCCAATGAATGGTGACACCGGTGGAAACCCTTTTACGATCCTGAAATATCTTATTTTTTTATTTTATTTGTGGTTATGAATAAGCAGATATTTTAAAACTTAAAAACAATAATAAATTTCCGTCATATAATAAGGCGAAGCAAAGCTTTTAAAATAAAAATATTTGTAATATCAAAACTGACGAAAAAGTGTTACTGAAAGTCCTAGTATACTTACAAGAAAAAGGTACATCACATCTAACATAAAGAAAACATTTAATTGGACTGTGTTTAGTTTTATAATTTGGTGTCATTTAAAAGTATAATCTTTTACATGAATGTCACGTAATTATCATGCTTGGAAACACAAAGGGACATATGCAAAGTAATCTAATTCCTTATTGGCTATTTGAAGACTCTAGGTCCGCTATTAGCCTATCACTCTTGCGCTTAGCATGTGCTACACAGGAAACGAAACGAAATGAAGAACTGCAAACGTTGATATATCCATTATGTATTGTTTATTTATACTAGACAATGAATTTCTAAAATATTAAGCGCTTCTGCTAAAACGCAAACGTGATAGTTAACTAATATAATGTCGTTCTTATAATATCACATAGGTAGCATACTTTTAAATCTTTTCTCTGAATACCATCACCCAAATTTTGCCGTTTATTTTCCGTTTTCCAAATTTTGTTTAAAATATTTATTTTGGCTTCCAATATAATCATCATTGAATAAAACTGTTGAATACCAGTATATACTATGACCTCTACAACCCACTCGCTTACTGGGTTATACGATATCTGTAATTTAAATATGTTTTTTTTACTTTGCATTGATGAACTTGAACTATTTTGGTACCCATTGCTAATTTTGATACGAGTTTAAACTGATTTCTTACCTCTGCAGCGAATCTCTTTGACCGATGCCGCGCGCGCCACGCTGCTGCGTAACGCGTTCTACACAAGTTCATGACCTTGTCAACTGTTGTTTGACACTTTATCGAATGAATTTATTCTTTGAAAATGTTTTTTTACACGGTATTTTTATGCAAAATTGATAGTTGTTCATACATATTTTAACACTAAAAAAAACAATAGATAATACGATGTCTACTTGACGGCCACGGAGCACATGTTGCAACGCCTAATAATATTCTCACGACACATAAAAATATTAAAATATTCTACGTTAGAATAAGACATTTACGTAAACAAAACACAAGTCAATCACGTACGTTAACAATTTCAGCCCTTCGAAAGTAACTCGCAGGGCGGCGCGGTCTGCGGCGGGGGGCGGGGTACTGGATAGGCATGCAAGTGCGCCGCCGCCGCCGTCGTACTGCCGCCGGCTGCGGTAACGTTTGGCGGTATTTTTAGTCACTTCAAAGAAGCCGCCGAAAATAGAAATCTGCTTGGAAAATCAGGTGTTATAAACATTTTTTCAAATGTGTCGGTTTTAATGGTTATTTGGTACCCCTCGACTAGCCAATTATATATTTTTTTTCAAATTATAATTTCTTTAATATATTAGTTTGCTTGTAGGTAAATGTATATGTCCCTAAAATAAACAACAGGGTTTTTGTTACAAATTTTATAATAATAATATCATACCCATATCTAAAACACCAGGTTATAAAATAATAATCTCGAGTATGAAAGAAAGAAAACGACAAATGTATGAATTTGTCGTAATCAATGCAGTAATTAAACATTAGTATGTAAAAATTTTGGCAATTATTGCAATTTTGGACATTCGCTGGCAAAAAGGTATTGAGTGATTTGTTAGTTTACAATGCTGCTCACAAATTTCTTAATATATGAAATATAGAAACATACATAGATAAAAGGGGTGCTGATTACAGCATCTCTTATATCTATGTATGTTGTAGTTGATTGAACAAACTGATGGCCGGTTCACTGGCATTCTGAGGTTAAAATATAATAGATATACAGTATGGATACCACAAATATACAATAAATAAAACCACATACTTGTTACCACCTTTTCTGACGACTTTGAAAAAATGAACGAAATCGGTTCAGTAGTTTGGTCAAAAAATGGATTTCTAACTTAGATCAAATTTGAACATTTCTATAATCGAACTACTAGGTCAATGATTCAATGAACTCATAAAGCGACGTTGCCCTTCCGTGCAAAATATCTGCCTAAACTTATACTAAACATCACATGACCCGCGGCGCGGCGTTCTTTTTTTTTTTTTTTTTATTAGTGTGGCACTAGTCATACTTTGTGCCATTTTCAGGTGCGGCGTTCTTCATTGGCTGATTCGGCAAACTATCATAGGCAACTAGGGAGGTACACCTGTGTCGACTAATGATCGATAAACAAAGAAATCTGTTTAACTTTAAATAGTGAGAGCATGGTGTTTTTAGAATTATCGTGCTGTTATTATAATTCTATTATTACTATACTGTACCTTTGAAAAGCTACAAGCGTTTCTTGTTTGAATAGGTTCTCATTAAATATTAATAAGTAGATTTGAAGATAAAATGAATAAAGTAGAAGTCAATAATAATGATTTTTTTAAAAAACCTTTATCGTACCTATCTAAGTTACTCGTCTGAAAAGTTTATTTTCTTCCTCTGGCGATAGAATAAAATAAAAATAAAGTTTTAATTTATCCAATTAATAATTTGTGGATATTTTTTAATATTAAAACAATCCAATTAAAAAAAAAAACTTGTATTTTAATGTCTTGTTTTGCTAGTAAATAAATAATACGTAATAATAATAATAATATAAATAATAATAAATAATAATAATAATAATTAATAATAATAATAATATAAATAATAATACGATCGGCAGTTTATCGATACTTTTTTACACTCCTTAATTCCTTCCTTCCTAGTTCCTTTTTGTCAGTTCAATCACCGCCGTCTTCCGGAACTCGCGCGCGTGTCATGTTATTTGGTCGAATTATTATTTTGTTTTAGTTACGGTGAAATGGGAACATTTAAGTTATTAGCAACTTTACTTAGTGTGTGTGCGTAAATTGTGTTTTCAAATTAATTATTATTTATTTTTGTTGTGTGATAATAATAAAGTTTGTGTATTCCGCGTGTGGTTTTATCTAATTTATCAATTTATCGGGAGCCGGGAGCATTCATGAGAGTTGTTGCGTCATTTACGTTAACCCAACCCTGGGAGTTGTCCAAAGGATTAAATAAAACCAGTGCAAATTAGTGAAAAACACAGTGCCTAACACTCGTTCCGCGTCATACCTATTCCATCTTCTTTTGAACAACCACTCTTGGAACTAACGTGCAACATTTAATTTATTTAGCTCAGTTTAGTTATCGCGGAATAAAAATATGGTGATAGAAACAAACTTACTAAGTGAACTTCAATTTCGTCGCACATTGTCAAACGAATCAATCGACACAGTGCTTGTGCTTAGCTACCTACATGCTGAACCCGCTTCGCGTCGTTGCCGTTCTTCCCGGGTCAAGGTACGTTTTCTATAGGAGTGTAGACTTTTACTGATGTTATTTTGATATTTATTTTGTTCGAAAATTTCACTTTTTTATGTTACGTTTTTTTATGAAAATTTTAAATTCGTCGTACTTGTGTGTACTACCATTATTCGTGGTTTGAATTATTGTATAAGAGTAAATTCCATACTGTATAATAATGTGACTTTGCCGAATCTTGGCTTGAAGTTAATAAATGGGCTGAACGGAAAATATTGGAATTAGAATTTGGAAATTATGTGATATTTTAAGAACAAATGACAATAAGGTAATTAGATACTACCTAACATTCATATTATTACATGTGAATTTATTAGGCATGTGTCGATTTCACCCGATTTATCAAATTAACCAATGCGCTGTGTAAGCCATCACTAAAAGAGTTAAACATTTTAAAGTTTATAAATGTATTACAAAAAAATTAAACGATTTAACATTGGCAAATATCGTGACATGGACAATCGAAACATCTCTATTATTACCTACCTTTAGCCGATCACCGTTCTAGACTGAGTGAAACTTAATAATTTGGTAATGTTTTCTATTGTAGTGCAGGTACACTTTTATTGCATGTTGCATGGTTTTCCGTCCGTATATAATGTATGTAATGTATACAGGGTGGCAGGGACATCGACGCGCAAACGTCGTGAAATGGTTGCACCTGATGCCATAAATGAAATTACGAAGGTCATTCATCTCGGAAATGGCTGGTTAAAAAAATTGTCATGTTTTGAGTGCGCAATGTATTGCAAACAACGCGATCAAAACGCTCTGCGGAAGGCGCGCGCGCGTGTCCTACCTAACCTACACACACACATACATAGTACGTCGACAGCGCGGCCCCCCGCTACACCCCCGCCGCCGCCGCCGCGCGCCTCTGCTGCCGGACGAAATACGAAATATCGCCGAATGACAACATTGATAGTTACTTAACACATGAAATCTTGTTTAATTAGTCTCGAAAACTGATGGTAGTTACATAAAAAGAAATAAAACTAACAATACCTAAGCTTATTCTCACAAAATAGCGATAGGTACCTACCGATGAGGATTGATAACAAAAAAGATTCTTGATAAGAACTTAGCGATACAGTACCTAATGTTCAATTAATTAACTTAGCTCCCTTTATCTCGCTCATTCCTAATGAGATAGGGTTCGAAGTGGTCGCTCGCAGATCTCAGCGCGGCGCAGTTTCTGCACGGACACGGGGTAAAATAGTGGGATCCTGGACACACTCCTCACACAGCGTCGCAAACACATTCACATTTCACAACGCGATCTCTCATTTCTGCTGCGGTATTGCACTCGGTCACAGACACCTTATACTTGACGTAACCCCACATAAAAAATCTAATGGGGTCAAGTCCTGTGAGCGAGCTGGCCATGGTTGCGGACCGAATCTTCCAATTGACGCTCTCAAACACACACACACACACACACACGCAAAGAGAAAATTACTTTTGATTTTAAAATCTACTACGATATGATCACAAATTCGCGACAAACAACACGCCCGCTTGCGATCAACGAAATCTAGGAACTGACAAAAATCGGAGAAATGCAAAAGAAATGTACTGTGTTCACTTTGCCGCACTTTATAATGTATTATTTTTTATTGTGCCTACCGGACACAGATCAACAACATGATAGAGTGTACAAACACATTAAGTTGTACCTAGTTACCTCCTCATGAAATTAATTGCGATAATGGATGTGTTTTTTTTTTTATGAAACAATAAATTACATTGTTGAATTGCATTCAAAACTAAAATTAATGTTGATAACAAAAAATTGTCGAACAATTACGTGACTTTGACGTTTTTTTTAATCTTCTTTACGTAACACGACAAAGCTCAAAATAAATTATTATCCTCCATAATGAATCTAAAATAAAAGTAGTAAATGCGGGTCATTCATTTATGTAGATGATTAAAATGCCTCAAGTGACGCGTCTGTTAGATTCTTTGGGATATATCGTACAGACTAGACCGCGCGCCGCCGGTGCGGCGGCGTCCTTTGTCCGTTTGTCGGCCTGTCGCCGAAATGCCGACAATAGGATGTCGGTATTAGAAAGCGAAAAGCGAAGGCACCTACTATGCTAGTGTTGACCTCGCATATGAACTTTAGAAAAACAGCTGATCAGGTAGCCCTTTCGAGTTTTACTTTCATTGCTGGTTTAAGTGAAACAAGTGAATTTACTATTTCTTAATTAAAAGTCTCATTGGAATAGGTAAAAATAATGTTTTTATACAGTTAACAGTAAAAAAAATTGCAGAAAAAAACGTAAAATTTAAGAAAAAGCCGACGAAAAATTTCAACGCAGGGGGGTCCAGAATCATGTACTGAATCCATGGTAAGCGGATGTGCGTCGATGTCCCTGCCACCCTGTATAATGCTTAATACTAATATAATTAAACCGAAGAGTTGGTTTTATTTATTATAACGCACTAATCTCTAGAAATCCCCTTGGAAATAAAAAACTAATATTGGATTTGAATTTTGAAAAGGTCATAAGGCTGTTTAACATCAAGCCATGGTTATGATGCCGCGTCTGCACGCTTATCAAAACTTAATAAGTCGGAGCGAATTCAAACGTGTGGATAGAATCCGATCTAATGTCGTTTCTTAGTTGCCCACGGTATCAGGAAAAGGGTCTAAGCTTACTGGTGGTCAGGGCTCCTGAGAGAGGAAACGCCCAACTATGCGCGCCATGTCCAAGAGTACTGCCTTCTGGATCAAGCCCTTGATCCAACTGCCTAACGAGAGTCTCCTAAATTGTTGTTATTATTATTATTAGTAAGTAGTGACAATTACCAACGTAAACGAGCGTAATTTCCGTTAATCTAAATAAGGGTGCTCCTACACGGTGCAAGTAGGCACTTGCGCAGGTTGTATGCATATTAAACTTTACCGTTCAAAAACATGCGCGGATCACGCGACTCAAGCATGTACCAAAGCGGGCCACTCGCGCTACTAAACCGCGTACTATGAGGCGCGCGCGCGGGTCACTTACGCATGTAGCTCTTGACCACGAGTCCACGAGCAAATAACTTGTGCGTACTGCTTGCGCTAGTAGCCCAGGTCTTTACTTGCTCCATTTATTAGCATTATGTGCAAGTACAAGGGAGTAACGTAATCAAGTAGCTTGCGCATATTACTCATGCGTGTAACCCGCATCTTTACTTGATCCAGGTACATGCACCGTGTAGAAGCACCCTTAATGTGAATAAGAGTAGCCATAAATGTTCGGCTGCCTGCTTCTTCCTACGACTGAATCTGAATTACTTTACCAAATTAAATGACAAAGAAGAATGTTTTTTTTGGCCCAAAAATATAAAATAACAATAAGCCTGCCACGTGGTTAGTTTGAAAAACCATCTCAAATAGCTACAATATTTTATTGTAAAAAATCTGTCCTGCAGAAATCTAAAAGACATAAGCACCATTATAGTGTCGCAGGTAGTTAGTTAGCCTGCGAGTTTGCCAGAGTGACTTATGTTGGCCAGCAAGCCTTATCCCTTTGTTGTTATTACCGAGAAATGTGTGTGTCTGATGTTGAAGTTTGCGGCTATGATGCACATATGCCCAAGTCGGTAGAAAGAGGAGAAACCCAACTGAAGACTGCTGATGCTTATAAGTCTCGTTTGGTCACTATTGGTCGATGGGTCGTGGAAGTAGTAAATGGCCGCTTTAAGTTAAGAGAGACTACAAAATGTTTCGACAAAAATACTTCAATAATAAACATTTTTTTTAAACACTGAGGCCATAACAAATAGCTTCCACAACCCAATCATTGATATCATAAACGCCCCTGCTTTCGTGAAAAGAATCCATAATAGAATGATTAATGATTGTTTTTTGCAAAAAATAAAACCGACATCAAAAAACCCTAAAAGCACTAAAAAGAGATAGAGTCCCCGTTCTATCGTCCGTTGGCCCCTGTCATGGCGGCATCAGGTCAGCATTTCGCCGCCTGTGCCGCCTTGCCCTCCTGCGGCGAATTGGATCGGAGGCTGCCTGCCTGACACGCTCCGCAGCTGTTTTCTGCGATATTACGTTCTCGCAAAAAGACGCAAAGTATAAGTAAAGGCTTTCGCTGCCGATCATACGAGTACTACGGACAACGACCGGCAGGGAAAGATATTCCCCAATTTCTGCCGCCAAAACACAATGCTGCTTTTCTTAGGCAGGGCACTGCTCGAGGGTGTGCAGCGCCGTGTCCTGGCTGTGACAACACTGGTAACACATGGGAGTCACCTCCCGTCTTGCCACTGAGTGCAAGTATTTTCCAAAACAGCCATATGCTGACAAAACTTGCACCAAACGGAAAGACAACGTCCCGTGTCGCCTCCGTACCCACTCTTCCAAGATTGGCTGAATAGCCCTAACAGTCCAGTGACCGGCGCTGGGAGCCACCAGCTGGAGAGGCTAGAGATTCGGCAGTAGCCGACTTAGGGCGGAAGCTGTGCCGATCAGCCTTGGGGCAAGTCGACAGAAGTGCTCGCCGAAGTTCAACTTACGATCTAGGATTAGACCCAAGTAGTATATAGTCTCAAGTACAAGGGTACACCGTGAACTGTGGCTCCGATGCAGCAGAATGGCAAAGTATTAAACGCATTTGCGATGTCTAATGATACCGCCAACATTACAGCTCGTTGCGTTACCGCATCTATCGCCTGGATCTTAAGACCCATAATAGCGTCTACAATCGAACTCCCGCCTCGAAAACCGAATTGAGTATCCGATAGGTTTGGACCAACTGTTTCCAAATAAGGCAGGAAGCGAAAATTTTTTCAAGCATCTTCCCCACCTCGTCCAACGGTACTATCGATCGGCCTGTAGGCGGAAGGGGACTCTGGAGGCCGTCCAACCATTAAAATATTAATAAACCTAACCTAACCTACGATTAACCAATAATATTTTTTTTTAATTAGAGTCAGTGCTAAGTAATTTACTATACTTAAATGACTATATACCTACAGACTAAGACCAGAAAAACAAAACATAAATCTTACAGCATCTAAATACTAATTCTAATCTGAAAACAACAGTAATATTTTAGGTAGGTAATAGTATTATTTTTAACTTTTTAGTGTTTTTAGCAACGGCATTAAGTTTTTCGTAGTAGCGTGCATTCGTTGTTAGGTGTTTCGTGTTCGTAAACTTACGGGGACGCGTTATTCGGCGCTACACTTTTCTAAGTCACGTATCACACTCAAATTCGTGTCTGTTTGAGAACGATTAAAAAACAAGTGCTTAATATGTGTATGTACTATTCACGAATTGGATTTTATGATAATGTTAAAATTGATTTGATATACGTTTTACACAAAAAATACAACCGTCATAAAATGTTTTATTATTTATGTTATTTTTACGTACCCTATTATGACTTTTAAATATGTGTTGCATCTCTTGATTTCGCCCATACGCAAAATACGCGCTTTGACGTGGAGTTGCGGATACCAGCTCGGTATCTCTTTATCTCTTGATTTCGAATAATCACAAGCCTCATATTCACCCGTTCAAGGGATAGCGCAAAATGATATCTCTACCAGTTCCCGTGAAAACAGGTCTTGACAGACACACAACATAGTGATCCTATACCTGTTCCTCGAATCTCTAACGGAGAGAACTTACGAAGCGGTTTTCTCCCGCGGCCGCCACGGTTGCGGGCCTGCTGCTTCGGTAGAATGCAAATATATATGTAAAAAAAAATCCCGACGTGTTTTACGGCCGTGGTGCGCGCGGTTGTTCACGGCTCCCGCTGCACCGGCACCGCAGTCCCCCGCCGCCGCCTCAGCAGTTTGCGCCCGCACGCTCTGCAGTCGGTCTACCGTCTCGTGGGTTAAGTTTTTCGGTTGTTTTTGTTTTGTAAAAAAGTTTTTATTTTTGAATTTTTAGTTTCTTCGTATCATTCATCCCTAAAGAACAGTCTTTCCAATGTTGAAATAATAATTGAAATTGGTAAATCATTGCTAATGAAGTTCTTATTAAACATGAATTTATACATCTCTGCCGGACCCCTTCTAAAATAGACAGGCCGTTATGTGGTGTTATGGAAATACATAAACCATGAACTGATATGTGACTCACAATCGCAAGTAATTTGCTATTATGCGTTGAAGAGTTCCTAGTAGCTTCTTCATCAGTTTTTCTTCACCAAATGATTCTTTCTAAATAAAAATGCTTGATTGGTAACTATAAAAATGTACAAATCGGTACGTGTGCACCTTTATTATTTGAGGAGTTCAAATCCTCGAGGATCTCATCATCAGATCTGAGTTTTGATACAAATGGGGCCAATAAGGTAGTATAACCCTATCAAATAACAAAGATTTTTTTAAATCAATCCTTAAATGACGGAGTAATGAGGAACCAAAACCTAAAAAAAAGTACAACCGAATTAAGAAATCTCCTCCTTTTTTTGAAGTCAGTTGAAAAGCCGGTTTCTCTGCCGCGGCGGCCGTGAGAGAAAACCGGTTCCTGAGTTCTGTGCCCAAGAGTCCTTAAAAACATAATAAAATGGCATTCTAGAATTGTCAAAGAGTCGGTTAGTTTGTAGGTGAAGCGTGGATTCTGAAGTGGTCGATTCTTAATGTGAGAACATTATGAAAACAATTCCAATATAAGACGTTAAGAGATTATACAAGATACATGGCTGTTAAAACAGACGAGTCTCGACTGACGGAAGCTGTTTACGAACACGATGCCTTGGTTAGCTTATTTTCGCATTTGACCAGTCCTGTTTGATGAGTCAACGTATAATTTTCGTCTGTCCTCTGTCGCTTTCCACAAAATTATGAATGGAAAGTATAAGGCTGGCATGAGTTGAGTGTAGTTTCTTATAATAGCTTACCTCATGTAATCGTTTCGCCAAGCGCTGTGCCCGATGTCACTGGCTGCCAGCGAGGAGAAGCTGCTGGTGGTCACGTCATCACTGGAGGCAGGGGTACAGGCCGTGCGGTTGGGGATTTACGCTCAGGGAATTATACAGATACACAATGCACAATTTTGCAACCAGAATAGTTAAAAATTAGCTGTATGTCAAATACAGTTAGCTTACTACGACAGTTATTATTTTTTAGCATTCAGTATTACGTAATGCTGGTGGTGCTTGTGGTTGCAGTCAGTAAAAAAATGTTAAATTGTGGTGTTAGCTAATTCATACAAAAGGTGATGCAGTTGAAAAAAACAACATTTTACGAAGTATAGTATGATGAATATAGATATTATCAAAACTAGGTATTTTTATTACAAACAAATTATGTGTAATTAATTGAATGCTGCAAAATAGATATTCTCTTTCTAATGTCACATATATATACTTAAGCCAAAGTAAGTAAATTTATTGACAAATGTTAAGGAATGAAATAGCCACAGTGAGCGTGGCAATATCGATCGGTTCAGTACTTAGAATTACAAGTAATAATTAGGCCTAACATATAGTGTTGGTGACCACAGGCTTACATCCGCCAGAATAATTCTTCGTGCGATGAATACCAGTGCAAAAGATCTGGTGGTTGAGGTAAAGATAATGTGTGAGAAATCGTTCATGCCCTTCATTATTGATTAACAGAACGACCGTGTGACCGTGGACTTGCGAAGAAACGAAGTAAGTTCCAAGCTTTATATATTTACGAATAATATATATAGACCCTAAATATTTGTATGATGTTAATTGAAAGTACCGATTAAATATATCAAACTTTTAATTAATTGCTATAGTTATGAAGCATGTAATAGTTACTAAGTTTTTGGTTAAAAAACATTAGTTTATGCAACTTTGAATGTGTCGCTTACCCTCCCTAGCCATTTTTCCTTATCCCACCAGAGTCCCTAACGAAGATTGTTCTCCGGGATAAAGATATAAACTAAAATATTAAAGTTAATGCGAGTCTTGGAATCAAATGTTTTGCAAATTTATTAAAATGCTGGTATGTTCATCTGCATCATTGCTATAGTTGCAATTGTGATATCGCTAATTAAATAGCGCAGAATTATTTTACACAAGTCTAAAAAACTAACAGTAAAATATTTAAAATTCCGAAGCTGACATGTAATACGTGTATGTATGTATATGAGACAATGGAGTACGTACTGTGCGGTATTCATGCAGCTTGAGTGATCCTGCTCGGCTATCTACAGGAGTGAATAAACGCTAAAAAATAAAATACACTGCCGTCAACAGTTCAAAACATTCAGTTGACGTAAAAAAAAACAAATCTGTCTTTTAAATAAAAAACTACGAAAAAAAATAAAAAAAAAAGAAATAAAGTTAATCCGTTATAGGAGATCTACGAAATATGTAAAAAATCTTAATATTACCTAATTTGTTTTAAATTATTGTTTATTGTTGTTAATTTTAAACTTAAAATAATTTGAATATGTTGCGTGCATGTGGATGCATAGAAAGCGATCAGTAATCAAGTGTTCTTACGCGATCTTTTCTGATGGTGACCTCCATGGAACATCGTCGTCTAATTCATCCTCGCTCTCATATATATCGTCCGGGTCAGGGTCCTGAGGGCCCGGCGGATTTGGTATATTGCTCGTTACCATATCAGGGACGGGAAGAATAGATGGTCTTCGGCTTCCTGAATTGCAATAATATCAGATAAATTAATAGAATTTTAATATATTTGAAATTATTAATATTATTTGTTACTTTTGTCTTACCTGGGCGATAATTAAGAGCGTCAGGGCTTAAAAAGTTGTTATCAGGTTTAGGTAATAACAGATGACTATCGGTAGCACTGTCTGTACCTGGAGAATCTTTTAAATATGTCCTAGAATCCGAACCCGATGGGCCCTCGCCATACTTAGCTGCGTAGATAAAGAACATTCAAAATATGTAATTGTATTTTTAAACAGATTTAAATCGTTCATGCTTCATCATTGGTACAAAAAAAAAAAAATATTTTTATTAAAGAGTACCAGTGTCATCACATAAATATGTTTTAGGATAAACACATTTCCGTGATGCCTGTGATATAGAGAAATTTGTGTAAATCTGTGAAATTGTATAAACAGTCAACAATAGAAATCTGAACACATTAATTAACTAGTGTAATACTTAAAATTAATAAAGATGAAAACATCGAAAATTAAAAATACCAGATGCATAAATGTTCTATGATACTACATAATGAGAGATATTAACTTCGTATACCGCTCGATACCTTTCAGCGCCCTTTTTACCTAAAAAAAGCCTAAAAGCCTCTTTACCGTTGACCAATTGAAGCAGTATCACAATTCTCAATAATAAAAGAGTAGAATTAAACAGTATAAAACTTTTTTGCAAAGAAAACAACCGACTTCTTAAAAAAAACTCTAACAGTTGAAAAATAACTACAGTAACGGAAGGCTTTGATGGTCTTGTTTCGTTCATTATTGGCTTTTTTTGCAATTTTTAGTATTTTGTTTTTTTTAGTGCAAAGAAAGTCTTTCAAAACTTGAAAGAATCATTAAAATCGGTTTACAATTGCTACAGAAAATCTTTCGAAACATTAATCTGTACAACTCTGCCGGGCTCCTTTTTAAAATAGACAGGCGTAATGTTATGTTATGGAAATACTAAAACTCTATACAGGGTGGCAGGGACATCGACGCGCAAACGTCGTGAAAAGGTTGCACCTGATGCCATAAATGAAATTACGAAGGTCATTTCTCTCGGAAATGGCTGGTTAAAAAAATTTTCATTTTTGAGTGCGCAATGTATTGCAAACAACGCGATCTAAACGCTCTGCGGAAGGCGCGCGCGCGTGTGCTACCTAACCTACACACACACATACATAGTACGTCGACAGCGCGGCCCCCCGCTACACCGCGCGCCGCCGCCGCCGCGCGCCTCTGCTGCCGGACGAACGTGAGTTCGTACCTACGAAATATCGCCGAATGACAACATTGATAGTTACTTAACACATGAAATCTTGTTTAATAAATTAGTCTCGATAACTGATGGTAGTTACATCAAAAGAAATAAAACTAACAATACCTAAGCTTATTCTCACAAAATAGCGATAGGTACCTACCGATGAGGATTGATAACAAAAAAGATTCTTGATAAGAACTTAGGGATACAGTACCTAATGTTCAATTAATTAACTTACCTACCTTTATCTCGCTCATTCCTAATGAGATAGGGTTCGAAGTGGTCGCTCGCAGATCCGA
This sequence comes from Euplexia lucipara, assembly GCA_921972225.1. Taxonomy (NCBI): domain Eukaryota; kingdom Metazoa; phylum Arthropoda; class Insecta; order Lepidoptera; family Noctuidae; genus Euplexia; species Euplexia lucipara. The sequence goes on along the minus strand of OV179142.1, from coordinate 14,573,931 downwards.
GCGCGGCGCAGAGTTTCTGCGTGGACACGGGGTAAAATAGTGGGATCCTGGACACACTCCTCACACAGCGTCGCAAACACATTCACATTTCACAACGCGATCTCTCATTTCTGCTGCGGTATTGCACTCGGTCACAGACACCTTATACTTGACGTAACCCCACATAAAAAAATCTAATGGGGTCAAGTCCTGTGAGCGAGCTGGCCATGGTTGCGGACCGAATCTTCCAATTGACGCTCTCAAACACACACACACACGCGCAAAGAGAAAATTACTTTTGATTTTAAAATCTACTACGTTATGATCACAAATTCGCGACAAACAACACGCCCGCTTGCGATCAACGAAATCTAGGAACTGACAAAAATCGGAGAAATGCAAAAGAAATGTAGGTTTACTAATCTTCTTTCAATTTGCCGCACTTTACTATTTATTCTGTACCTACAATGCCTACACCGGCACAGTCCAACAAAATGATAGAGTGTACAAACACATTTAGTGGTACCTAGTTAACTTCTCACGAAACTAATTGCGATAATGGATGAATTCAGTTTTTTTAAACAGTAAATTACATTGTTGAATTGCATTCAAAACTAAAATTGATGTTGAAAACAAAAAATTGACGAAAATTACGTGACTATCAATACGCGTCTACACGGTTTTTTTTTATCTTCTTTACGTAAATCGGCGAAGCTCTAAAAAAATAATTATCCTCCGTAATGAATCTAAAATAAAAGTAGTAAATGGGGTCATTCATTTATGTAGATGATTAAAATGCCTCAAGTGACGCGTCTGTTAGATTCTTTGGGATATATCGTACAGACTAGACCGCGCGCCGCCGGCGGCGGCGTCCTTTGTGGCGGGTTTTCCCCGAAATGCCGACAATAGGATGTCTACCTACTATGCTAGTGTTGACCTCGCATATGAACTTTAGAAAAACAGCTGATCAGGTAGCCCTTTCGAGTTTTATTTTCATTGCTGTTTTAAGTGAAACAAGTGAATTTACTATTTCTTAATTGAAAGTCTCATTGGGTTAGGTAAAAATAATGATTTTATACAGTTTACAGTAAAAAAAAATGCAGAAAAAAACGTAAAATTTAAGAAAAAGCCGACGAAAAATTTCAACGCAGGGGGGTCCAGAATCATGTACTGAATCCATGGTAAGCGTTTGTGCGTCGATGTCCCTGCCACCCTGTATAGACATCAGCGTTAAAGGGTTCCGTCGCTGTCTTCTTCATCAGTTTTTCTTCACCAAATGAAACTTTCTAAATGGAAATGCTTGATTTGTTACTAGAACTGTAAAAATCGATGCGTGTGTACCTATATTATTTGAGGAGTTCCCTTAATTCCTCGAGGATGATGGATCAACTTCAATGTTAATTTAACAAAACATTAAAGTTGAATCTTAGAAAAAATACTTTTTATGTCAGTGAAACCGCGGGCAGAAATAAAGAGGTTATGTAGCAACAAAAATGCATCTGGTAATATTATGGTAAATCAACCTCAAAATTAATGAACACTTCTCCAGTCCATGTAAGTAATGCCATGTTATCATACAAACGAGACATGCAAAAATCAGTATATTTTGGTGAAACTCAATTCAAGGGCTATGATTTGTATTCAAAGTATATTAAAATAATGTAACTTGATACGAAGCACACCCAAGCCACTGACCGTTTTGTGGATCCCTGAATTTATAAAGTTTATGAAGTGGTACACGATAACAAGGAAGGTAACAACTTTTAAACTGTAAAGATCGTTTTGTAAGTGTACTGTGTTGAAGTAACTAATCATACTTTAATAATTGCTTATTTGCCTCGTTATCATAGTACTTTTGTTTTTGAAATGAGTGAATTGCTGTTTGCCTTTAACGTAAAATCAAGCTCATCAACTGCATGAGTTTTAATTTAATTATAATATTTTGCCAATAAAGACAACGAGCAATAAGCAAACTGAAAAATTAAGTAGGCCCAATGCATGTTGCGATAAATTGTAATTTGGGAATGCATTTGACCTTCTTTTGTTTTTTACCAACTGTGACACTCACAGCTAGTGACAGTAAAATTAGCGGATGATACAATATTAGCTTGGTTGATGCGTGATGGCGATGCTTTTGGTGTGGAACTCGCGGGAGCTTGGAGAATCACTTGTGGAAGGTCGTATTGAGCGACGCTACTACCGTCTGGTTTCTTCTGCCGGGCAGAAATCTCCTCTGCATCACCTGGTTTCTTCTCATTAGAAAGTAGACTACAAGCAGTTTGATCTTTTGGTATTGTCGGTTTCTGTTCTGTTTGTTTCTCAGCCACAACAAATGCAGAATTCTCTTCCTTTGTAATGCTCATATAATAGCAGGTGTCACTACTTTTCATAATATGACGTGGGCCAGGATTTAATAAAATGGTTTCTTCATAGAATTCAGGTAGTTCAGCTGGGCGTACTCCAACTAAAGCTACGCCATACCTTATAAAAAAAAACGTTACAAATAAATGTTCAATGAGTGATACTAATTTTAACAAAATTAAGACTGAGCTTACTTCCTGTGCGAATGAAAACTGGCGTAGGTGAAACTTTTTCCTTCATACTCGCCGAAAAATCGACTGTCACCTAAAACAATGTGGTAAATTTCATTTCCGGAACATTTACCATACAGTCTATGCCATTCTTCAGGTGATTGCTGGCCTTCCCTGTAACAAAGTTTAAACTGAATTACTTTTAATTAATCTTGGGCCTGAAATAATAAGTGGTCGTTAAGTATTGTTTTAAAGTTTTATTCAAGTAAAGTAATAAGATTCTGTACTTGAAGACACTTTATCAACGTATTAATCACAAGACATACACTTGATCGTTTTTAATACTGCTTTACTTACTGTCCCCGGCTGGTATGTAGAAGCAGAGTTACGAGTGTAGAAGCTCCTGGACAAGTGCAATTATTCGCCAAAAGAGCATACTTGAATTCATCTTCACAGACTACAAACTCAGCAAATTTAACGTGTAATTTATTTTCGGGTCGAAAAATCTGCACGTATTGCGGCACTGTTGGCGCAAAGTCTTTAACAGCCCATGATCTGAAAATATAAATGAATTGTATTTTTTGGTAAGAGTACCTCGTTGCTGTTGGAAAGGTTAATTGGGTTTACAATTTGGAATATTAGCTGCCCGGAAAATAGGATTGTTTTAAAATTTTAACATGGTTTAATGTTATTTATATGACTGTCTCGTTGGTCTTGTGGTCGCAAGCGCTACTGCTAAACATGTGGTCTTAGGTTCGATCCCATTTTTGAGTTTTTCTTTTTATAATTGTTCACTAACAGTGTGGATATGTACCCGATTTAGCAAAAGGCTTGGGCCTTATTAATTACATGACTCTTAACCATAACTGACAAAATGTGAGTTTAGTACAGGTTCACCTCTGTCTTTCCCCCCAGGTAAAAGAGACGCAATGATATCTTATTAAGGCAGGAAGAAACACACAACCTGATACTATAAGTACAGTACATGATTCTGGAACCCCAGAGTTAAATAATCATAACTTTTAGTAAGGCAATCAGGTTTTAATTTAAAAGTAGTAACGGAGGGTAAAACTAATGGTGAATAAAAGCTCCGTGTGACCAGTTTATCCCGTAAGATGTCTAGTGAGTCTCAGATGGCTGTGATGTATTCGTATAAAGCCCTGACCAATAATATAAAGGCCGACAGCAAAATCGAGCACCTTCAAGAACAGCAAGGTGTTGCGAACTCACTTCAGCAACTCTAGGAGGCCGTAGAACTTAAAATGAAACCTCCAGAAATCTTTCGCGAATATCAAATCTCAAGAAGGTCTCCATCAACCACATGCGCCCTACAAATTAAAGTTTCGTTGCTATTTATCCCAACGATAAATCAAAACCCTGGGTACGCACTCGTGACCACAAAGTTCGAGCTCGACGGGTTCGCGCGAAGAAAAGAGCATTTAATTCTGCCGCTAAGTTCTGCAAGCGCGTGATCCGAAAGGCGCGTTTCGACCACGTCAGCCGTATAGGGGCCAAGCTTGCGTCCTACCCCTCTGGTAGTAAACAGTTTTGGTCCCTGTCCAAATCGGTCGAAACCAACTTCTGCCGGTCGTCATTACCTCCCCTGCTCAAACCGGATGGGTCGCTAGCTCACTCCGCCACCGAGAAGGCAAACCTATTTGCATCTCTATTTGCGAGCAATTCGCGTCTTGATACTGAGTCAAAACAGCCACCAATGATTCCTCACTGTGGTTCTTCGATGCCGGAGGTCACAATACACATGAAAGAGGTTCGTAGAGCACTTTGTAGCCTGGACGTGAATAAGGCTAGTGGTCCTGACGGCATACCAGCAAGAGTCTTGAAGAACTGTGCGCCTGAGTGGTCTTCTGTGTTGACACGCTTGTACCGCCTCTCTCTTAAAACGAAAACGGTGCCGAGCTCATGGAAGGTTGCCAATGTACAGCCCGTGCCCAAGAAAGGTAGTCGTGCCGATCCCGGTAATTATCGTCCAATCGCTATCACCTCCATACTTTGTAAAGTAATGGAAAGGGTTCTTAATGGGATGCTGCTGGCGTACCTAGAAGCAAACGACTTACTAAGCGACCGTCAGTATGGTTTTCGCCGGGGACGGTCAACTGGTGATCTTCTAGTGTATGCTACGCACTGCTGGGGCCAGGCCATCGAGAAACACGGCGAAGCTCTTGCCGTGTCGTTGGATATCTCAAAGGCCTTCGACAGGGTATGGCATGCTAGTCTGCTGGGCAAACTTCCTGCATACGGCATTCCCATTGACTTTTGCTGCTGGATATCTGATTTCCTGAGAGAACGGTCGATCCGAGTTGTCATAGATGGCTGCTCCTCTGACCTTTTTGGTATTGATGCCGGATTTCGTCAGGGGTCTGTTCTCTCCGCGACACTTTTCCTGCTACACATCAATGACCTCCTTGTTCCTGGTATTGTTGGGTATGCAGACGACAGCACTCTCATGGAGAGTTACACATGTAGCCCAAGAGCCAGTGGTGATGAATTTCGGTCTTTGAGAGAGGCCATGGTATAGCGAACGAATTCAACCTTAAGTCTTGTCTCCAAGTGGGGTGACGAAAATCTGGTTGTTTTCAACGCCACTAAAACACAAGTATTGTAACAGTAGTATTGACGCTTTTGAGATGTGGTGCTGGAGAAGGATGCTCCGAATCCCTTGGACAGTATTTCGCTCCAACGTATCCATATTGCGAGAACTCAAGATCTCCTCGCGGTTGTCGTCCGAGTGCCTACGTAAGATCCTTCAATACTTCGGTCACATAGCAAGGAAAGACGGTGGTAATCTCGAAAGGCTCATCGTGACCGGCAAAGTGAACGGGAAAAGGCCTCGTGGACGCAGCCCAATACGTTAGTCCGACCAGATCCGCACCACTCTTGACTCTTCGATATACGATGCCCTTCACACCGCCAGAGACAGAAGCAGATGGAGGAACATAGTGAAGAGAAAGGTGATGAAGCAGGGAGGTCACGACCCTCAGCATTGAGGAGTACGACGCAAGGAGTAGGGAAAACACAAGTGTGCCTTTTCACCGCCAAAAGGAGCCCCTTCAATCTGGCTCCAACTTTCCGAGGTGCATCTGTACCAGTTACTGACGGCCTCGAGCTTCTTGGCACGAAGTTAAGTGCAAATCTTAACTTTGGTGCCTACATTGAGTCGAAAGCTCAAACTGCGGCAAAAAAGCTGGGCATCCTAAATAAGGTTAAGCGGTACTTCAAAGCTGACCAGCTTTTAGTTCTTTATAAAGCCCAAGTCCGGTCCAGCATGGAGTATTGCTGTCACCTGTGGGATGGCTCAGCCAAATACCAACTAGCCACACTCGACTCAGTAGAGCGCAGAGCCAAGGCTCATTGGTGACGAAAAGCTGGTGGGTACCAAGCTTCATACCCTGGCCCACCGCCGCAAAGTTGCATGTCTGTCGGTCTTTTACAGACTGTATTTCGGTGAGTGTGCTCTTGAGCTCGACGAGCTCATTCCACCATCTCCTTTCTTCCATCGGGAATCCAGACGTACTGCAGGTTATCACCCATTCCTTGTAGATGTTCCACACATTCGCACGAAGCGCTTTGCTTGTTCCTTCATTATGCGCACAGCCAAGGAGTGGAATTCCCTGCCTGCATCAGTGTTCCCGAGTTCATATGACCCCAATCTGTTTAAGTCGCGAGTTAATAGGCTTCTTATGGGTAAGCTCGTTTCATCGTGGACCTCATATCTGACCGCAGGACAAGATTGAGGTCAAGAGTAGACCCATTATATATAAAAAAAAAAGAAAAAAAAACCAGCGACGACACTAAGTCCCTCGTCCTATTTATCTCTCCCAAAAAATTCAAACTCTTCGTGGAGATAAAAAAGTGAGGCACGGAGGGTCATCAGCACGGACAAGAAAGAAGACATCAAAAAATTACGGAAGTCGGAGAAACTAGTTTCCTCAAGCCTAACCGTTGAAGAACCAACCAAGCGCCGTCCTAGAGTTGCAGTACTTGGTATCACCGTAGCCCTAACAGAACGTAGCGTAACGGAGGTATTTGATTGTATCTATGAGCAAAACCTATCTAAGAAGCTGCCGAACACAACCCGTGAGTCCGGCTTAGCTACAATAAAATTAAGCCATAAAAGTCATAATGTCAACAAGTTCAAACGCATAAGAATAAGAATAAGAAGTTTTTATTTGTATTGAATGTAGGTATAACAATAAGGTGTTCACAAAGTTCAAGAGTCCTTGTACATTCTGCCTTTCGGCATACAAACATTTTTATATAGACACAAGTACATACTTAAAACATTACACACATAGCTTATCAGTGCAGATAATAGTAGATTATTAACCAAGGGGATAAAGCAGTGTCTTCTGTCGCGGGTGACGATTTAAATCGCGAGCGTAACGAAGGACTCGAGGTTTACTCCCGAGCGCAGCGAGGGTGTTAAAAACTTAAATCACGAGCGAAGCGAGGGATTTAAGACGAGTCCTGAGTGTAGCGAGGGATTTAATTTCACCCAAGACTAAGACAGCTTTATCACCGAGGAAAATACTCTACTTTTCGTACCATTTGCGAAAAAAATAACACAATAATAATATGAGATAAGCATTTATTAAAAATAATGACAATTAAAAGTAGACGTATTTTTAGAACATTAACTTATTTATAAAAATAAATTAAAATAAACTTAACGTTTAAATATTTGAAGAAAACAAAAACGCGGCAAATTCCTAGATTTATATTTTTTTGTCGGAAAAGCAAAGGCATTAAGCTCATACGGCCTCATCAGTTTTCGTAATTTTATTTAATTAATCATAACTGCTTAATAAACGCGTATTCCTTTTTCAAAAAGATGTATAATGCTATAAATACAAACTCAATGGTGTACGTGACACAGACTGATGTAGTTCAATATAAATTTCGGTAAGTTAGGTATTCCAAATTTAAATCACATTCTCTCCCTAGGGGATGAATGAAATCCAGTACAATTTTCTTTCCCTGTTTTTAACAGATTAAAAATGACTATTGTTATGTTCGCTTTTTGTAGCATAGAATGTCACTTTTTTGAGCAAGTGGTACGAAAAATATGTATACAAGCATAAAATATAAATAAAACATAAAAGTTTAACTGATTGGTCTATAAATATTTCCCTTCGTGGAGCTCTTCTAATTTAAGTTCTCGATAAAGTATAATAATTGATTAATAGTGGATTATTGCATCGAGCACAAAGTAATTTATTATTGCACTGAGTGCCTGATTAGATTAGAGCCCTCGCTAACACTCGGGCTCTAATCTAACAGGCACGAGGGCATTATAAACTACTTAAGGCGAGGTGTATAATCTGCTTTTCTTTCAACTATTACCTATAGGAATAGTAGATAAAAGAAACTCATATCAAACAGTTAAAATAGAAGTTCAATTATTGAAATTAAAAGTTTCGGCTTCATTTAGAATGTTTTCCGGAGTTAATGTGTCGCTAGATGATTCCATTTTAATTCGAAGCCGAAGCACTCAAAATCAGATAGTATCACACTTTCGTTTCCAAAAATATTGTCAAGCAAAATTAACAAAGTTCCCGCCAAATTACATTTTTAAATTTCTTTCATTTTTAAATCAGATTTATCAGCAATACGTAAAAACAAAAAAAAAAGTATTGATATCGGCTGGCTGAATAGAGCTAATCCATTGAGATTGGCACCTTTTCGTGCGATTAAAAAATAAACAAAGTCAAAGTCAAATCATTTATTTCAATTAGGCCATTTAAAAGGCACTTTTGAACGTTAAACTTACAAGTTAAATAAAATTTAATGATTCTAGTTGCCCCTTCCAAAAGGTAGTTTTGTATGGAGAAGAATGGGCAAGAAACTCCATACTTACTTTTTTAAAATAGTTTTTACAATAATTGTATACATTAAAAAATACATTATATGTGAATACGATGTACCTAGAATAAACAAAGTAAAATAAAAAATAACATACTATGCTAAGATAGATTAAGCATTTTAGTAGATAAGTACATAATTATGTGGATAGATACATGATACTCTCACATTTACAAATATTAAAATCACGGATTAATATTTAACAAATCAAGAAAATATTAAATAAATAATAATAAAAAAATTATGCACAGCAGAATAGCGAGAGTGTTGAGAGCAAAAATAAAGCAAATTAAATAATTAGAAATGTAACAAGTTTGATTTTGTCAAGTTCCTTGATTGCCCTATGGAGCTGGACCAGCATGTTGCCAAGCATTATTATCTTGAATATAATCCTGTAATTTGTAATATGCCACAAAGTGTACTTTTAATATAAGTTTTAAATTTCCTTTCATTTAGTTTTAATATATCAAGAGGTATTTTATTGTAACATTTAACACAGTACTCCATGAAAGATGTCTGTACTTTAGCTAATCTGAAAAATGGTTGAGCTATTTTATCTTTATTTCTAGTATTAAAATGTGCAATAATGAAATTTCATACAGTTTTATTGCTCTAGAGCATTAAAGACTCTCTTTGTACTGAGTTTTTAGTGTGATTGTGGTGAAATTAAAGCATAGTTGGAAGAAAAGTTAATGATTTAGTTATTTAGATTTTTTTAATATCAAAAAATTGCTGATTTTGCATTTAATATAGGTATTAATTTAACTGTAAAAAAGGTTACGTAATTTGTTAAGAAATCTATATGTATAAAAATGTTATGTTGGTTTGTGTACGCTTCAAAAACTCAAAAAGTTCTGCACCGATCGAGCTGAAATTTAAGCATGATATATAATCCGCATCAAGGATTGTTTTTATCTAACTTTTTTTATTATTCTTTTTTTTCATCTTTCAATCACAATGTGCCACAGCGAAGCGTGGCAGGGTACAGCTAGTCTATACTAATATTATAAAGAGGTAAAAATTGTAAGTTTGTATGTAGGTAATCTTCGGAATTAATAATACAATTTTAAAAATTATTGTTTTGGTGGAAAGCTACACTATTTCCGGTGGACATAGGCTACTTTTTATCCCCGTATTCCCACGGGATCGGAAACTACGCGGGTGAAACTGCGTTACGTCTGCTAGTATTATATAAAAGGCGAAGCTGACTGACTGATTGACTAAAAATAGCTGTTACGGCATTCCCCATGGAAGTATTATGGGACCAACGTTGTTTTTAATTTACATAAATGAACTGTGCAACCTGAGATTATTAAATGGGATCGTTATGTCAAATGCAGATGAAACAGCCCCGTTGTTCTCGACTAAATCACAGAAGGAGGTCTATACATAATATGCTTAGAGTAGCTTTAACATTGCATCTAATTACCCACGTAAGACTACTAACATTAAATGCAGCCAAAACCTAATTCATTTAATTAAGAATTAGAAACAGTAAATTACCACTTACTAACCTAACCTTTTATATTTATAACTGTAAAGTAAACGACAGACGCTAACACTGCATGTTCGTGTCCTTTTCCAGCTAAAGCCGATTTTAGGTGTCAAGTTTTACACAGACCTAAATTTCCGTAAACACATTTTTTTGCTATGTACTCAAGTTTGTAAAGTAATGTATAAATTTAAGAACTTATGTGACATTGCTAATTTTAAATTAAGGCGTTCGTCGAATGGTCGTTACATAAGTACATTTGAAGCTGTTTGGCGAATATTCGAATTTCCGATCCACGAGCGACATCCTACAGTCATGCAGTTAGCTGTCCACTTAAAATATGGCCTAAGGGTGTATTTTACCGCAGAAACTGCTGAACAAGTGGCCCAAAACCCACGTGAAACTACTCTACTGGCTTTCTTTGAACTCTGTAATGAAGATGAATTCGTAAAGACACTTCTATATCACGAAGTCCTGCATTACTACACATGGACCAATAATAAATTCACTCCAGGCATAAAAAACCAGACAACTGTGAATCGGACTCGCGCACAGAGGGTTCCGTACATAGATAAATAAGTAAAGTTGTAAAAAATCGCGCAGGAATCGCATCGCTCAGTTTTTTTCCGAGCTTTTCCTCCGAAATAAGCATTTTTGCTGAATAAACAGCCGTATCTTTTTTTTACGCAGAAGTTTGTATTTTTTACGACTTTATAGGACCATAATCTTGAGTATACGGTTTGAATTTCATCTTGATACCTTCAAGCATTCTCAAAATAAAAACTGGAACCCTTAAAAAAGATGACGCTTTGGGAAGAGTTTATAGTTTACATCCTTTTCAATCAGAATGTTTTTTATCTTAGGATGCTTCATCATGTTCGCGATCCAACCTCTATCGAGTACTTAAAAACCGTTGACGGAGTTTTCAAAGAGACCTATCAAGTAGCATGCTGTGGCAGAGGTTTGCTAGAACACGATGGGCATTAATTATGAAACTTTGTTGAATATCCGTGCGAAGCCGGGACAGGATGCTAGTAGTCTTTATAAAATTATTAATAATTATAATAGGTTTATTTATTTCCATTTTACAATTTGATTTTTGTTCTTATTTGTTAAGTTGTAGTACACAGACAGGTTTTCATTTAAAAATAGTATGCACCCTGATAAGATGATCAAAAATACAAGATGACGAGGAAACAAATAAACCTTAAAATGACATTATTGGGTGCACATTGTGCCATTAACCCATGGTTATTGTCAAACAAATGCGATGCCTTCTCATCGAATTTTATCTGGCAAAGGAACCCTAATTCAGGTATACGAGTATGAGTTGGCACACTATCAATGATAAACTCATTAATAGATTTTATGGATACCGCAGAATAATTTTTCAGGGTTAGACCAAGGTCTCTACGTTTCAGTGGAGTTTACTAGTTTTCTCAATTGTTTATGTATGAAGCCAATCCTTTGATTTTTAACTATACAAAAACATTCAATTACTTATGCTGTTGGCCAATTTATAAAAACTTCTATAGCAGCACTAAATTTCTTACAAGAACCATGACACGAGTTGAGTCAAAATACCAAGAACAAGGTTTTTTATGTTTTTTCCCATAATTCTTTTCTTCATAATTCAGCCCATTGGTAGCATCCATTTTTACGATATTTTGATGTTATGCTTGGGTCATTTCTCTTTACGTATTTTTGAATAGGTTCTATTTTTTCCAAGAATGTATATCGAAGTAGATTTTTTTATGTTTTTTTCCCATAATTATTTTCTTGATAATCCAGCACATTGACTTAAGCTGTTGGCCAATTTATAAAAACTTCTATAGTAGCACTAAATTTCTTACAAGAACCATGACACGAGTTGAGTTAAAACACCAAGAACAAGGTTTTTTATGTTTTTTTCGATAATTCTTTTCTCGATAATTCAGCCCATTGGTAGTATCCATTTTTACGATATTTTGATGTTATGCTTTGGTTATTTCTCTAAGTACAATTTATTTATATAAAAGTAATTAAAAATCTCTGTGACCAAAGAAAAGAAACATAAATTTAATAGTTAAGGGTGACATGCGTTGTTAATATTTATTTCTAACGTAGTCTTCTAGGCTTTTTTTTAAAGTACACTCGTACATACTTTTGCTGTTAGTGACATCATCAGGTATTTCATTATACATCGCTCGTATTATTTATTTTTCCTTCCGTAGTTAGTTCTAGGTTTTCTAACTTTATTTGCTCTCCGTGCCTTGCGTTTTTTGTGTAAGTTTTCATTGCTTTTTCTCAGTATTTCCTTCAAAGTCTTCAACAACTTCTATACTATCCCACTCATTACTATCAGTATTTTCATTATAAAAGTAAATATGTATAATTCGTTTATAATGATTTTTTTACAGTTTAGTACAGTGCTACTAATTCACAGTTTTGATATGCACTTTTGTACCACTTGATAAATTTATTTTGCCATGACGTAGTTTTTTTTCTTCTTTTGGCAACTGATCCTTTTTGTTTTTTGGGGGTGGAAATCCTCATGGATGTCCCCAGCCTCGGGGAGGAACTGCCTTTACAAAATCGTGTTCAATTCAAGGCACAGCTGTCATCCCATCTTCGAAATACGATTCAAATTGTTTTATCGTGTTTTCGGAACAACGCAGTAGGCTCAATGATTGGGCGACATTGACTCGGTGGGAATGATTATAGTTTATCTCTATTAGATCATTCAATCCCCGTTTCATCACATGCCAATTTTTTACGTACTTTGTTACTTTTATAAATTTTATCCCAATATTTGCTTTACAAATATAGTTTCTAGTCACACCTTTCTTTTTATCTTTGGTTTTGTTCCTTTCCGAAAGATAACAAATAAATACTTTTCTGAAATCATATCGTACCTGCTGAGCATATCGTCTCAACATAATCCAATTTGTTTGCGTTGCCTCCGAAATTTCTTGCCGACCATCCTCTTGACCACGGCCGGCAGCAACAGGTCACTGTCTACTCCAGAGACGAGGGCACGGCGCGGCTCCTCCCAAGCGGCACACTCTGCTAGCGTATGCCGCGCTGTGTCTTCCCGACAGTCGACGCAGTGGTGACACCGGGCGTATCACCTTCCCCTAACTTAACTTCGACCAGATAGCTAACGCCTCTTGAAGGGTTAGATCTCTGTTTCGATAATTTGTAATCAAAATTTTGGGCCGAGACGGTACAATTTTCTTTAATTTGTGCAGTTATGGTTTTTTTGCTAGCCAAATTTTTATTATCATGTAGAACTCTGTAAGGGAAGGTAAGTAGACGTTTCCAGGCACTAAGCGAGTTCTCTCGGGCGGCGTGGGAGCTACGCAACCTGGCGTCCGCGTCCGAGTAGTTTTTTTTTAAATACAATATATTTATTTCATCAAAGTATGTACCATTGCCATCTATGCACTTTTGCCATCGCATAGGTAGTTCATTGATCCCTTTACTCTGTTCTTGTTCTCTCATCGAAATCAAAGAACACAGCTTCTTAGTGGTTAAGTTTGTAGTAGTAGAATTAATCAAGACGTTTTATTTTTAGGTATTTTGGTGTGCTGTTCTTATATTACATATTGTTTTGTAAATAACTACTACATTTGCGTTAAACCACATAATATTTCGATATTTTAGAATTTTTAGAGTTTGCCTCGCAAAAATAATCTATCGTAAGAAATTTTATATAAATATTGAATGTAGTAAATAGCTAATAAATGTTTATTCTTCTAACATGTGTGAACTTTACGTAAATTTAAGCCAAAATTGTATTTATTATGTACCTTATGATTGATGAATAAACGTTATTATTATTTTTATTCCTTGTTATTTCTCGGAACCCAAGGGGTTTCCGGACCTTTGGAAGGCGTACAAGGAGCCGAAGCCAACTCGCAGAGGCCCTTTGTCGTTTTTAAAGAATTGAGGCACCAATCGCAGCTTTTCCCTGTATGCACTAGACAAGTGCACCCAAGGAAAACCTACGACTGGAGTAAGACTTTGTCTTTGCACTAGTATCATATTAAAAGCAAGCATAATCAATTCGATTTCTTATTAATGTAATATATAATTTGCGTATATTTTTAGTGTGTACTCCCCAGGTACTGCCGGCTAATATCTTAAATAAATTTAGATACTTTGAACCTTTGACAATAATCTCATTTATATGTTTTCTCCAATATAAACTTATATTTAACCATACTCCAAGATCTTACACATTCTACCATAGAAAGTGGTTGGTCATCAACTTTTAAAGTTGGTAATATCCTCCTCCGTCCTCTACTAAAAATACAGTAATTAGATTTTGCAGGTGATAAGGTTAATCCAACTTTGGCTGTTTCGTTACTTACTTCAGAAACTATAATATTCGCTTCACCTCCACGGCGGTAGCGAAACAGCCATACATTTTTACTGATATGTAGAATTTTTGAAGTTAGGGTCGGTAGGTTAGGCCGTGTAGATTCAGAAGCTTGGCTCTACATGAGATCTGATATCTTTTTCTCAGGGCAAACCTTATGTGGTCGTCTTGGCAACATTTTACATGAAATGTTTTGGTGTGTACATTTATTAAAATAATCACTAAGTAAAGCTGATAAAAAAACGAAACTACATATATTACCTCAATATGGTATGTTCATCCGCTGCCGTTTTGTCAGCATAATTCCTGGCAGCCAAAATAAAACATGCTTCAGCTTCATTCATTCGTGCTCTTATTAAATCGGTATCTTTTAAGCAGGATCCTTGTATATAAATTACTCTTTGGGCCCAAATGGGGACCTGAAATGTTAAAAATGTTCACATACATGTGTTCAGTAAATAATAAAAAAAAAACAGCAATGAAAATCAATTAAAATGAGGCAAATAATACGAGAACCTATGTTTCTAGGAAATTAGTGAAGATAAGTCAAAGGTTTTTGCAATCAGTTTCCAGCTACCTACCTCTTAAACATAACAACCGGCCTTAATTTTATAATCAGATTGAGCTTAGAATGCGAATCTTTATAAAAATACCGGAATTACCCCTCTGCTGTTTCAAACTCAAACATTACCACATTTTTAAAATTACCTGCAATATCATGCGCATAGTCGTATCAAGTTCCATAGGAGACAGCAGCACTACATAGTAATCTTGCAGGAGAGGATGGGCGTAGAATTCGTTAAGGAAGTCCATAATAGTATCAGCGTGTAGAGTCGTTGAGCACACGACGACGTGTTTCTCTGACTGTGCCCGATGCGATGAATAAGAACCTCCAAGTTTTTGCCTCTCCATCCAAGTAAATGCCAGCTGCTCGAACTGAAAAATTTAATCCGTACGTCATATTGGTAACAATTAAGAATCTAGTAAATATCTTTAATCCAATTGACGTTATTTCTGTTGGAACAAACAGAATAATTACAAAATGCTTTTGAAAATGTACACGGGTATGTGCTTAGGTATATTATTGTCTGTTGCCGAGTATTGACTTGAGCCTAATATTGTTATGATGAATTAATTTAGAATACTCTACAATAAATATCTATTAATGCTTTACGTTTAACATTTTCCTTTACGCTAATCTAGAACTCCCTATCTCGTAAGCATCCCTTTCATAATTTTAGTACTTATTATTAGCAGATGTTGACAAGACCATCAACCAATTATAAAAAATGTAAAGTAAAGTGATGACCATTAGGTTCTCTTACGGAGGTTGAAAACGTTGCATGCTTAAACTAGGGTAATGACCTTCGTCACTTAAGTGTCTACCTCTCTTTCTTGGATGCTCTTCCTCATCTTCCGTGTCTGAGTCAGCCCTCCTTCTTTTTACGGAGTACCCCAGACGAGTTAGTTTCTCCTTGGTCTCAGCTGAGAGCTCGCCGAGGGTTGGGTGTGATTGAGAGATTTTAAAGTTTTCCCCAACCGTCTTGTTACTTTCGCAAATGCGATTGCCGCATAATACAGGTCAGGGTAGTGTGCGTGGTTTAATTCGGGGTGAGAGTTCCCGTCCCTTTCTCTGCTGAAAGCTAGTATGGGGTCCATTGTAAATAATCTCTACCATACTTGTTCATGGTTTAAATTTGGTATATATAACTTTGCTACACCTTTATTAATGAGTTTTAACGCGTTTTTTACCATGCCTAAGTATTTATCCAATAATCTAGCGCAACATTATATTGCAGTGAAACAGAAAACTACCGATTCCTCTCTGCGATAGTTTTTTGTTCCTAGTTAAAAGTAACAAACAGCAAGAGACAATAGACCGTTCACTATTACTTTTTATATGACAGCAACCATTTAGCTACAAAAATAAACATCAATCGGTTTAAATCACAAATAAGTCTTGTACCTAAATCTATGTTCTATTCGCGCAAAGAAATTAAGCATTAAATTTGTCATGCAAACAAAGAACACCAAATACCCATTTAGCAATAATATACCACTATTGTAATTCTTAACACAAAGTTTTTATAGCAATAACAACCAACTCATATACCATTTACTAGGCCTTAAACCAACTATACTTTAAAAATCTTTGTGTTCTGTGTACTATATTTTTATTATTAAACATAACGAATTTTGAGTTCAATGTTGATCTAAGGCAGAAACGATTTTGTATGTTGGATTGGTAGGTTTTTTAAACTCTTAAACCACTTACGAGTATAAAATGTTGGAGTATTTGTATGTACATAATTTATTACTTATTTGGTTACAGGAACATTATTACATGTTTCATGGTTTTTTCGGTTGTTTTAAAAAAAGACGGTTGTTATTTGCTTATGTACACTTCGTTTATTCTGTGTGATAGAGATAAGAGAACATTATTTATTTATTTCATCCATTAGCTTACATACAGCACATTAAATCAGCCAGCTTCCATTTGCTTTACATTTAGTTTGGAACAAGGCTTCCCAAGTTCATAGAACTTCTTATAGTAACTTCTTTAACTAGTTGAAAATAACCATAATCTATAGTAATATACATATAACAATGAATTCTTATTTTCCTTGGCCATGGCATCACGCGTGTTCGGCTGGACCAATTTCGCTAATTCATAAAAAAACATGTTGTTTGTTAATTTCAGAAGAAAGTTCTCATGAAAAAAAAATAGGAAACTTAACTATAATAATTGAACAATAATAGAATCCAGCGCCAGACAACAGCGGTAGACAACAGTCGTAACAGCTGTTTACTAACTTGCAAAGGTAACACCATATATTTCCGAAATATTATGCTTGATAACACTGATATGTAGCCTTATTGCTAACACGTCTACCTGTGTCGTAACGCCAAGCAAAACGGTGTATATTTAATGCCAAACGTACATTACCCCTTCAAGGAAGTCAGTTTCCTGATCTACCACACCCGTTTCGCAATTCCCCGCTTAGTTAAGTCACTCATAAGCTTAATATAAACATACCTATAATTATAAACGTTCAAAATCTATTCGCATTCCCACTTCAACGACAAACAATGTTTAAAACTTGTCAAAACTGTAGAGACATCAACAATAGATTGCAAACGTTCTTAAAAGTAGGGATCTGCTTTTGAAGCACGAAATATGCTAGCTTGAGACCAAAAAATATCGAAACGAAAATATTTACTTATGTGCTTAGCGCTGGAGTGGGTTGTCACATGCACTGTCCCTCGGTCAGCGTTGACGCAACTTAAATGGCAGCCGCGTGTTCCCGACTGATAGGCATTACGAGACACAATGCGATCGTATATCTATCTCTTTCAGTTTTCGAAATATTCGCGTCGGCACACTTTACCACTTTCAGCCTCGCTCTCCCCTACAGTGTTACAGGAATTCTAATGGCAATGTTCATTTTCATAATTTAAAAATATTTATTGCTTTGTTGTCTAACAAATTTTTCAATCATTTAAAACCATGGATTATGGATTCCCATCAAAAGTTACACAGTTGCGGTTCTTGATTTTTTGCTATCAAGTTTACTTGCTTTTTTTAGGTATGTATAGCATAAAAAATGGATTGCTTTCTTAATGATTTACAATAACTTATGACATGTGATATGTCTTTCTGTGTGCTAAACTAGACTCTGATCACTTTCTTTTTTATTTTAAAGTAACGGTTATAATGTGAAATATGTTATTATTGTGCTAGAAAGAATATTGAATGAAGCTGCTTAGAAAATGGCATATGAACCAATAGGTAAGTGGAAACCAAGTTTGAAATGAGTTCATTTAGCACCTCTTCTGTTTCTTCAATTCCGAAAATAGTACTGTGTTAAGCTAATTAATTAGCTAAGAGATCTAGCACATAGCTTAATTCGGGAAAACGTTGCGGACTTTTTACGGACTGGGTTTGCCTACACGCGTTTCAACGTTTTTTTAGGATAGAAATTGTTGTTAAATATATATTAAATAAAGATACGTAATTTTCGTATGTATGAAATAGAAACTCCGTTACAGTAAAACGTAAATATTAAGTGAAAAAATGTTTTGTTTATAGTTAGTGATTGCAAGCGATGCTACTCATAATATATGACCCTGGGTATAAACTCCCAGGTCAGACAAAGGTTTAAGGGGTTTTCCCAGTAGCAGTCCGGAGATGTTTATATAAGCTCCTCCCCCCCTTATTACTACACAATGTGACTTCAATATAACTGGCAAAATGAAGTTGTACTATAGATACAGCCATGCCCCTCGCGATTACACGCGTTAGGTTGTTATGTGAACAATGATTCAGTATCCTTAAACATTCTTCTACATTTCGTACATCAACCAGAGAAGCCTACTGTGGTGAAATGTAACAATTTGCTGTGGGCTCAAAATTTTATAAAAACAAGAAATTCGTAAAGTTAAAGTGAATTCAATTTCATGATCGCATATTAGCGAAAAAAAATAACCCCTCGCAGCACTCCCACGCAACCGGCCAAAATTACAAAACGATTTCTATACTAATATATAAAGAGGAAATGTTTGATTGTTTGTTTGCATTGAATATGCTCCGAAACTACTGGACCGATATGAAAAATTCTTTCACCGTTGTGATGCTACACTATCCCCGGGTGACATAAAATACTTTTCTTTCCCTGTATTCCCACGGGACCGGGAACTACGCGGGTGAAACCGCGGGACGTCTGCTAGTTCTATTATAAACTCCGTTCTGTTACTAAGTAAGCTAAAGTTAATGTCATTCTCACATAATTTGTGGTTGCGCCAACACGACTACAGGCAGCAATCGTTTACCTACGTTTTCTACCAAGCGTCTATTTGTCGTTCTAGGTCGTTAGAAGTACTACTTAGAAGAAAAGTTGTTCTGTTATAATAGAATCAACTTTTAGCAGATGATTCTCTTACGAGTGATTCTAAATTAAGACGTGTAACGTCAGATCATTCAGACGGTCCTTTCAATACATCAAAAATGGTTCCTTTCTTGTTGGTCAGAAGACTACATTCTTTTGAACGCTGTATGACTAGTTATGATCTAAGGTAAAAGTAATTAGCCTTACAAGTCCTTGATGTAAGCGCAGGTATTTGGTGCACGTGACTCATAAAACGGATAAAACATGTGTCAGCTCCACATGTTTGTTGATCTAAAAGAAAGAAACATTGAATGTATAACCTGCTTTAACATTCTAAAAGCTTCATAATAAGTCTACTCAAGGAATGGTCTACTTGTTTAAAAAAAATATCATTAGCCAATTAAATTTATCGACTGTGACATTTTATTTCTTATACTTAAATTGTAAAATGGTGAGCAGGATAACATGAGATTTTCCCTAGGTAAATTTTGTAACGGTGTCCTAATGCGTCTATTCAGTAAATACGAAAATTACGTATCCGTTTCTCGGTGAAATAATGTCTTGCAATTAGTTCACAGCTTGTTTCTTATATACTACATAATGTATTTACCTGAGTAGGTAAGACAACCAAAGCCACTCCGATCATGATAACCATAAACAGTTGTGATGGCCAAATATCCGGTACAAAGTCGCCGTAGCCCACAGTTGAGAAGGTGACCACTACAAAGTAGGTAGCTTGAAACAAGTTTAGGTGGCGATGCCCCGCGCGTTGAAAATGCTGGATGCCGCAGACACTGGAATGATAATAAAAATACTCTTATCAAAAGTCTTTTTTTCAAATTTACCCTGGTATCAGCACATTTTGAACGTCAAAATTTAAATCCACTTTGTCAGCTCTCCGAAATAAGTTTCTAGTGTTTTTGCTGGTAAGAAGAAGTGATTGAACAAACTCTCCTAAAACACGTTCGTCTAATAAGTTAGAAGAACTACTCGTACAATGAATAGTATCTATTTTGTCGATCTAATACATCCTTTGTAAATTTCCTAAAATAATGACCTTTTTGAATGTCGTGATGGCCCAGAGGTTAAGGCGCCTACCTCTCATGCACGAGGTTGTGGTTCAAATCCGGGCGAGTACCAATGTGACTTTTTCAATTCATAATATGTACTTTCTAAGTTTATCTTAGACATCATTGACATCGGTGAAGGAAAACATCGTGAGGAAACCTGGACTGGTTATTATAAGTTTGAAATCGCCAATCCGCCTTGAGCAAGCGTGGTGATCAATGCTCAAGCCTTCTCTGTATGAGAAGAGGCCTTTGCCCTGCAGTGGGACAGTAACAGGCTGGTATTATTATTATTATTTTTTATGACTTTTTTGTAGTTTTTAAATTTTCGTACCCAAAGGGTAAACGGAACCTTATTACTAAAATTTCGCTGCCTGTCCGTCTGTCTGTCACCAGGCTGTATCTCAAGAACCGCGATAGCTAGACAGTTGAAATTTTCACAAATGGTGTATTTCTGTTGCTGTTATAACAACAAATACTAAAAACTACATAAAATAAATACTTAAGGGGGGCCCATACAACAAACGCGATTTTTAAAAGTCAATGGTACCTAACCCTTCGTGCGCGAGTCCGACTCGCACTTGGCCGGGTCTTTATTAATATATTTCACGGATCACCCTTTGACCCCCCCGACGCAAAGACTACGGGGTATTATAAGTTTGGCGTGTCTGCGTATGTATCTATCTGTTTCATCCTAGTTCCTGAACGGATGAACCGATTTCGGTTTTGTTTTTTTTTTGTTTGAAAGGTGAATTACTCGGGATTGTTCTTATTTTTACATACATTTACATACATACTTAAACTCACGCCTTTTTCCCACGGGGGTAGGCAGAAACTGCAGAGCGCCATGTGCTACGATTCTTACATACCTACTTCTTTTGCTTCGTTTACATTCATACATGTTGTCATACACGCACGCCGGTTGCGAGTACTACGCACCTGACCCTAGTTAGACCTGTTCCTAGTTATGTTTGATGAAAATCGGTCTAAGATGGCTGCCGCCACAAAATTACGGACCACATGTTGTTTGACAAATCGCTCAATAAGGGTATCAAATAAAAAGGCTTGACTACTAATACACTATGATAAATTTCAAATCTACGAAGGCTGCCACCACAATATAGGAAATTACATCTTATCTTTCATGAGATTTTCATATGCGGGGGTTTTTTAATTTAACTTTTGAGACACACTACCTAACTCAAAACTGTCTGTAAACATGGGCGAACATCATTCTTTCGCGGAGATTCCTAACACCGCGATACAGAAAATGACATCAAATGAAAATCTATATTTACTAATATTAAAGAGGAGGTAAAGTTTGTTTGTTTGTGATGTTGTAGGGGGATCATTCTCTGAATCTACTAAAACGATTTTGAAAATTCTTTTATTTTGTTGTAGATTACTTTATTGCGATATGTTCTAACATAGCACTTTAGACTTATTTGGATGTAGCATAGTTAGTCACGGTTTGGACAATATACCTTCTTTATGTAGTTAGTGTGTAAAAGTCGACAATTAAAATATTTGAAAATCATTCGGCAAAGACTAAATTCCAAAACAAAAAAAAAGTTAAAAAAAAATGGCAAGTACTTACCTAAGATTACTATAGTTCCCTACTCAATGTGAGTAAAATGTTTACCTACATGTATAAATTTTGTTAGACTGGAGTAAGTATTTGAATCCTGTTTCCATTCGATTTTCTCTACTGATAGTATTTAGGATATAATGTAGTAAAATCTCTTGTGAAAATCAATTGCTGTATTACAAAGTTTTTATCTATACTAATATAAAGAGGAAATGTTTGATTGTTTGTTTGCATTGAATAGGCTCCGAAACCACTGGACCGATTTGGAAAATTCTTTCACTGTTGGGAAGCTACACTATCCCCGGGTGACATAGGCTACCTTTTATCCCTGTATTCCCACAGGAACGGGAACAACGCGGGTGAAACCGCGGGACGTCTGCTAGTTGTATTATAAAGTTACATTGCGTTTTATGTTACGTTACTTCATGTAGTGCAGTGGATTTTTATCCTTGTCACTGTGTCTAGGGAGTTCAGGAACTAGTGAATGTTTATTAATATTGATGATCAATATAGTTCTCAATTCAAAGTCAAACCATTTATTTCAATTAGGCCCCTATAAGGCACTTTTGAACGTCGAAAAAAATTAACTTTACTTTAAAAATGATTCTAGTTGCCCCTTCCAAAAAGTAGATTTGTATGGAGAAGAATGGGCAAGAAACTCCATACTTACTCTTTTAAAATAGATTTTACAAAACTTTGTATACATTAATAAGATTATATGTGAGGACGATGCACCCAGAATAAAAAGTACTATACTAAGATAGGTTTAAGCAAAAAAATAAAAAAATAAGCAATGGAGTTGATAATTACATGATTAAGTTGGTACAGCTAGATACATTGTGCTCACATATTTACAAATGTAATAACATTAATTAAAAAAAAAGTGAAATAATAAAACAATAAATAGAAAACAATACGTAGGTACATTATAAGATTAACAACCAGGTTGATTTTGTCAAGACTCCAATGATTGTCCTATGGAGCAGGACCAGCATGTTTCCAAGCATTCCTATCTTGAATATAATCTTCTAATTTATAATATGCCAGTTTACAAAGTGTACTTTTAATATAAGTTTTAAATTTTCTTTCATTTAGTTTTAATATATCACATGGTATTTTATTATAACATTTAACACAATACCCCATAAAAGATTTTTGTACTTTTGCCAATCTAAAGGAAGGTTGAGCTATTTTATCTTTATTTCTTGTATTAAAATTATGTCTATCGCTTGTTTTACTAAAAAGTTGAGGATTTTTTCTTACATACATTATATTTTCATAGATATATTGACAAGGTACTGTCATTATATTTATTCTCTTAAATAGCTCTCTAAGCGATTCGCAGCGCGGTAAATTATAAATGGCTCTGACAGCTCTCTTTTGTAAAATGAAAATGGATTCAATATCAGTAGCCAGGCCCCACAGCAAAATGCCATGACATTATGCTGTTAGAGTAGCTAAAATAGACCAAACGCGCGGTTTCTACATCTGTTAACTGTCTTATTTTTCTAACCGCATAAGCGGCTGAGCTTAGCCGCCCCGCAAGAGATGTTAAATGAGGTCCCCATTGTAATTTTTCATCTAGAGTAATACCTAAGAAAACTGTTTGATTAACAAATTGCAGTTTTCCTCCATTTAACATGATGTCACATTCGCTACTTTTAACATTTGGTAAAGTGAATCTAATGCATTTAGTTTTTTTTTCATTAGGTACTAAATTATTTACCGTAAACCAATTTTGTACCTGAGTAATTGAGTTATTCACGTCGTCAAGATGGGGTGACCGTCTGTTTTATTTTAAAGATCAGTGATGTGTCATCTGCAAATAACACCATCTTTGGTTGATTATGCATTATGCATAACGGTAGACTAGTGGTCGTTTTTTAAGCTACTTAGTGCAATTTGCTTTCGAACCTTAAGATAATGAGCCCAATTCCCCCTAAACCAGTTTAAATCTTAAAAGACATGACGTTTTTTACCTTGTAAAGACCAAGCACAATAGTGTGACGCACAGTATCATCAGCTGTTGTGATAGTGCGGATTGGGACTTTTGCATTGCCCTGTGAAGATCGTTCTGAAATCAGCCAAATATTAAACGTCTAAGTCAGTGAAACAAGTAGTTATATAGAGAAATGTTTTAGAGTTACCAGTTCCATAGATCTTTTTGAATTACGACTAACTTTAGTTAAGCATCGATTTCTTAGCACGTGTAAACGTTATAGTTTAAATAAATAAATATTCCACAACTTTTCACACAACGCCATTTAGTCCCAAGTTAAGCTTGATAGCTTGTGTTATGGGTACTAAACAGCTGATAAACATACTTTTACATATATTTCTAAATACATACATATTATAGATAGATTACGGCCAGACACAGAATAAATGATCGTGCTCATTACACAAACATTTGTCCTGGGTGGGAATCGAACCCACGATCTCCGGCATAGCAGTCAGGGTCACTAACTACTAGACCAACAGGCCAGTTGCGCGTCAGTTGAAGCGGACTAAAGATCTTTTTAGTCAGCTCTAACTTCATTAGGAAGCGACTGTGGGGTGGTTAAATGCTAATCTAACTTCTATTAAATACAATCAGAACATAACTGTTTAAGTAAAATAGATATATCCTTTAATATGTACTCAACATAGGACTCAAATCTAAAATTACTTACAAACATGTTTTCAAGCGACCTCTTTGCCAGCCAACAGTTTAGAAACACTGGTATGAAAAGGTTTCTGAGTGGTGGAAACGGCAACTGAAATGAAATTTTGAATAAAACTGAATTAATTAAAACATGAAAATTGTTTTGTGAACAACGCTTTATGAACTTGCTCCTCGTTAGATTAGACCCGTGAGTTAAGTTAAAAAAGTCAAGTCTTAATCACAATTCCGTATATTCCTTTGAGCTTTTATAAGTAATTATAACATTAAATACTGTCTAACGAGGTGAATAGGAACGCAGGAGTGAATAGAAACAAAACTTTATGGACGATTTTCACGTTAGTTAAAAGTTGGCTGAACGAAGAAGAAGTCTAAGGTTTTTAATTCATTAAAAAAGATCATGTACACTTTGGTGGTAACAAAATTTTTGAAGTAACGTGAAACAATCTCCTTTAAAGTTTCGACCTAAAGTTTACATTAAGTCGAAAGTTTGGCTTATTTTGATGAAACTTAATGAAACAAGCCTAGTGTATCTATACCTAATATGTTATCTATACCCATTATCTATCCCTAATATGTATCTATACCTATCTATACATATTATGTTAAAACGCTTTGTCCCGAATGACTGATTGACGCACAACCTAAACCGCTGATCATAGAGATCTGAAACATGGAGGGTGTGTTCTTTGTATGACGTAGGCTTCATAAGAAAGGATTTTTCAAAATTCCTCACCTAAGGGGTGAACAGGGGCAAATTTGGTTATGGGACTACGTGATTCCTTAATCCAACTTACCTCAAACTTGGCATTAACATTCTCCAACAGATTTGACGGAAGCCGTGTTTCGTATGTTATCGAAACTAATCGCCTGGCTCATCGTTAAAAAGCAGTAATAAGTTACTTTGGGGGAGATATGCGAAGTTGATATCAATACTAGTGCTTTTGATTTAAGTTACATTTTATTTTGACACGACTTTATTCAAAAAAGTTGTAATCACACTATTCACTTAAATACTTGGTGCAATTCAATAGTCTTTAAAATTATAATATCAAATAAAAAAGGACATTTAAATCGGATAAGAATTCAAATTTTTTTTTTTTTTTTACTTTGGTTTTATGAATAAAAAACTTCTTTAATTTTCCTTCGATATTCCTTGGAAACAAACCTTAATTTCTCTCTATATAAAATGGTAAACTGACTGACTCACTGATTGACTGACTCGGTGCACCTGGCCTATACAGCAGATCCTAGAGACATGAATCTTGAAGTGTATGTTTTTTGGGAAGAGCACGTATCCCCTAAGAAAGTATTTTGGGAATTCCACCCCTAAAGGGGTAAAATAGCGGATGGTTTTTTATAAGAAAGTCCGTCAGTGTTTTTGATAATTCCTTCCTAGAGTGCTTAATTGACGAAGTAAGAATTACAAAATTTACTATCTTATGGTGTTGTTAGAATTTCAACGTTCATAGTGTTGACATATAAATAGAAGCTAAAATTAATTAATTATTTCCTAGTTTGAATTAAATCAATGTTCTTTATTTTTATATTAAACTTACTAACATTTCGGCTTATGGTTCAAAACTAACACAAATTAAATCGTTGTTTTTTATTTATTTTTAAAAGGTGTTGAAAGCGAGATGAAGTTTTGTATTGAGTAACTAAGTAAGTAATTTATTTCATAACAATATTACATTGTGTTGAAAATTTCAATAATAATAATAACGTTAACATTGTACAATTGCAATTAAATTAAAATTCATTACATACATTTAGAAAGGTCAATAAAAACAAGAATCAATAAATCAATAATAAAAACAAAAGTTAATTAATAATTAAAGTATATATACAATAAATCATGAATAATAAATGGAAAATAAATAGTAAAAATTTGACGATGACGATGACGATTGACGATGTTTGTTGATTCGGAAAGTTTGTATTCAAGTTAAAATAATATAAGTACCCGTGCACCATTTTTAACTTTTCATATGTAGAATGATTGTCATTCACCGGTGAGGGCAATTTTATTATTGTGCTTTTGCAGTCTTGAATGTAAGGGAATGTAGCATGAACTAGTGCGGTTCACCATCACTGATTGCATCACTGCTTACCATCAGGTGGGATTGCAGTCAAGCACTGGTTTATAATATAAAAAAAGCATTTTTAGGAACTGTTTAACCAAACTTGGTTTCAATCTCTGATAATTTGAGCATCTTTAACCTCCTTGCCTTGTCTTCTGCAACGGCATAAATCTACAAGAATTTACCTTTCGCACCTGCTTCCGGAAAAATGCTTTAAATGATTTAAGCCATTAAAAGCACCAGTGATAAAATTCCCCAAACCAGTATATCGTAACTGCTTTATTCTATGAAAAGTTAGAAACGGTACATATGTGCTTATATTATTTTAAAATTTTGCGAATGAACAACTACAATCCAAAACTTCATCCCCCCTTTCCACCATAAGCCGAAATATTAGTGATTTCTATAGGTTACGTTTTAATCCCGGTAGTACGCTCTTGCCGGATATTAATAGTGATCCACGCAGGCAAAGTCATAGGCAAAAGCTAGTATCGAATTTAATACTACGAGTAATTGAAATAAACAGTGTTTAATGAGTTCGACTTTGTATGGATGTAACAAATATTAATTATGACTATTACAAAAAAAAATACAAATCTTATATGAAATATAAAACATACCGTCAATGCA
The DNA here is from genome assembly GCA_921972225.1 of Euplexia lucipara. Taxonomy (NCBI): domain Eukaryota; kingdom Metazoa; phylum Arthropoda; class Insecta; order Lepidoptera; family Noctuidae; genus Euplexia; species Euplexia lucipara. Next base: position 14,546,769 of record OV179142.1, on the reverse strand, counting down.
AAGGGAATAGTATTCACCATTTCTAAGATGAAGTGAAACGATAGAACTTGTTGCCAAATATTACCCTGAAAAAAAAAACGATTATAATTGACAAGCATTGTTGTGTTAATAAACAAAACTACGTACTGAAGTCATATCAAAAGTGAAATATGCTTTGAACAAATCCTTTTACTCATGAATATTTACTTCTGCGATCTATCGGGACTAACATAACTTAAAAAGTTTAGTCATGTATAAAATTAAATAAATATTCGCTATCGATAATAATCCAATCTCCAATAGAAGTATTGAATATATAAATCATGTACTACTTTTTTATAAATCTTTAGTCGCAGTGCCCGCGATTTATGTTCTCAAGATAGTAGCGTAACTCACCTCTAACCATTAAAAAAACTACAAAATCTAGAGTCAATTAAATGAAATAAGATTTTTTCAACCCTGACTGGTAGTGACAGAGATTAGCGCGTTCAACAAATGAACACTTCAAAAGAGATCAACTTTTTCATAGATGAAAGTGCGTAATAGAATTAGGGCACCTTCAAATTTGCCGCCAGGTGCCGCGCGGCGGCAGCGCGTTCATCGCGTGGCATCGGTTCATCAATCGACTAGTGATGATGCGTATGTGTTTTTATTCAGACATGAACGAAAATCAGCTTGAACAATTTATCGATGAGATTGAAACTAAATGTAAAACACTATGATGCTCGAACCTAGCGGTTGCGCAGCAGCAGCGCTGTAGCCGCGCTGCCAGCGCGCGGCTCTTTGCGGCTAATTTGAAGGCGCCCTTAATGCTGAATTCTATTATTACTTGTTTGAAAAATTCAATATTTTTCACATTATCGATGGATTGAACTAACAAAAACAAATTAATTGGTCAGTAACAATTTCATGTTTGGACCAATTATGCATGAAAAAAGTTTGTCTTGAACTGTAATAATAACTTAATCTAGGTGTTTCCATTAGGCTGGTGTCCCGCATCCTCGTAGAACCCTATCAAAGACTTTAACAATGCGAAGATGGTCTAAGGCCGCGTCCTAACCATAGATAGTTGGTTGAACACATGAACGCGGTAGTTTTTTTTTCAGTAAATATGAATGCGTCGTCGCGCCGACAGAAGTCGCTTTTGTTTTCCAAACAATGAGTGACATACGAACTCGACAATCGTGTATTGGAATGACCGGTCGATTTGGTTAGGACACGGGTCACGATCTTTTCAATTTAGTTAATGACATAATTAATTTACCTTGTAGCCTAAATAAGCAAGTAGTATGGCTTCGGTAAAAGATATCATAGCTAAAATGACTTGCACAACCCACAGATATAGGGGCCTATTGACCCATATTATTCCGTCCCAATTAATAATCGGGCGCTCCTGAAATTCTTCTTCCGTCAAGTTAGCCGAATGTTCGAATTCAGTCTTATTCCCAGGCCTGCAACCGTAGCTGTAAAGAAGCAAAAGTAAGTTATTTTTAAAACCTTTCCATCGATCTCTTCATATAAAAAAAAACATCTGCCAAAGTTGCTCTTCTTTCTTGGAGAAATCTTATTTTGTTGTAATAATCGAGACATGATTTATAAAAAAATATTATTTTTCAATAGCTACGGAACATTTGGAAATGACAAAACTAGTTTTGTATTTATCTCAACGCAAAAAAAAAAATGCATCCGTGCATAACCGTGGCGGGTGCCTAGTTATTAAAAAACAATAGTACCAGAATGAGTGCAGGACGAAGGTTTCTTTTCATTCATAGAAGGAGCCTGCATTAGTTACCAGGCGTATAATATCAAAACGGATAATATCTTTGCCTAAATTGAAATTATATCCACATTGCTAATGATGACTGATATAGAAAAACGCGATTTAGGACGAGTTTAAATAGAAAAAGAAAATTATATTCACCATTAAAGCACGCGTAAAACCACAAATTGACCTTGCACATATTACTAATTTAATTATACTACTACACAATTAATGGCAGTTCCATTAAACATGTGTTACGCAATTACTCCGCAAAAAAAACTAGCCAAATGCGAGTGGAACTCGCACACGAAGGGTTTAGGAGGGTAAGCTTCATTAACTAGTTACAGAGGGTAACTTTTATTTGTTTTAAAGCGCGTGGGGGTTACTGGCTGATAACTCTATCTGTTCCCAGTCAACCAAAAAACTGCATAAAATCACATTTTTGTTTCGTGACTTTACTCTATTTTTATGTTTTTTCCTAACTGGCGATAAAAATACAAACTCTGTAAAAATGTCAGATGGCGCAGTGGCTGCAGTGACGGCCAGCCACCGTTGGGTACGAATCCCAAATAAATGATCTGAGTGAGTTTTTCCTAATCTGAGCTGCTTTAATTTCATGTGGTTCACTAAAAATACTACAATGGTCTACAAAACTCGATAGATCGAATTATTGGCGGAAGTTTGCAAAGTTTAAGTACAAACATTTATGTTTAAATTCATTTATGATTTTTGTGATAAATCAATATTGTATATCAAATCAGTAACAATAATTATGCCTTTTTTCAGTTTATATAACTGACGCATATTTTGTATAATCAGGTGTTTAAAAAGGCTCGTCCTTGCACACGTTATGTTTACTAGTGCAGTAGGAGGCAACCGAAGATATTGGATTTATTAAGCAAACATTTGACATTGAAATCTTTATCTTTAAAATAAGCTGACAATTGATTAAATATGAAATCTTCACGCTTGTTTTAATGCGAAAATTAACTGCTGTTGAGTACATTTGTGAAAGCCCAACTCGACAAAATGTATGGAACAGCACATTTTTTTTCTCGATTTCTGGTTTCGCCCTATAAGTAAAAGTTGTATATAATTTAATGAGGAGTTCAACAACCCTGTTAGGGTTTCGCATAAACCAAAAATAAGGTGGTTCATGTGTAATATCGCCGAAGTTGCCCGTTTGTAGTCTTAACAAAAAACGTAATAAAACTTAAGTACTGATTCGGAAGTCGGTGGCAAAAAATAAATATCAAACAAAAGCCACAGACTTTCAAATCTATAATTATACTCAGGAACTTTGCACTTTTTTGTGTTTTTTTCGGTGGTTGTATTTGCCCTAAAAAGTTTTATCGTAGTTTAATTAGGTTTTTGGATGGGAAAATGTTAAACAATAACACAAAACTAAAGATTCATACAAATTATGTTCTTATAATGAATAATAATTAAGTCAAAAGACATTTTGAAAAAGACACTTTTCTTCAATAACGAATGGGATGGGATAGGGACACACATAGCTTTAATCTTGCCTGCAAGTGGAAGGACACATTGAATGAAAGTTTCAGCCTTTACCGAAAGTGTTAATCTGCTAAGGGCGTCGTGAGTAGAAAACATTTCGGTTTTTTCACTTTGAGATTGCTAATAATTTGCAAACTTTTGGTGGTGTAATTCTTTTTCTTTCAAGGTGTGTTGTAGGTGATTCCCGTAAAAAATGATTAAACTAAATTAGATTTACAAGCCAAAGGTTCTGTTGCATACATGGAGAGGAGGGAGGTCAGGACAAAGGGAGGGGGTCGAGGAGGGAATGAGAGGGAGAGGAGAGGGAGAGGAGAGGGGAGGGGTAGGGGAAGGGTGAGGTGAGAGGGGAAGGGAAAGGGGGAGGGGAAGAGGCAGAAGCCGGGTGGGGGAGGGAGGAGAAAGTGAGGGAGGGGTGAGGGGAGGGGGATGGAGGGGGAGGGGAGGATGTGGGAGGTGTGGGGGAGAGGGAGGGAGAGAGGGGAGGGTAGGGGGAGAGGAGTTGATAAAATATGCTATGCAATAGCTTTACTGCGGCAGTCTCCGAGCACCACACGTCATTTTCTCTTTTTTTTTAACCATTCAATCACAATGTGCCACAGCACAGCATTCGTCCTGAAGTTTTGTCCGAAATTTTAAGTTTCTCTCATATTGCTATTAAAGTACTGCTTCGTCCCAAATTTTTAGTAGTCCCAGATTTAACTCCCGAGCGCATCGAGAGTGTCATGAGTTAGGTTAGACGTGTTTTATAGTATGTTTTTTTTTATTTTTGATTCTGTTAGTATTTAAGACGTTTCCAAGCTTTGAAATTGACTCTGAGAGCAAAATTAGGCAAACCTCTGTTTACATAAATATGAAAATAGTTTATAAACAGTATATTAATCTGAAATAAATTATATCTATCTATTTAGACGACAACTTTTTTTATTGTTATTAGTAAAAAACATACTTGTACAATAAGTAATTCATATAAATAAATGGGTTTGAAAGTCATAAATTTTGAGCCAAATAGCGCGTAAGGGGTGGTACAGTCGAGTTCATTAATATATTGGCACTGTCAAGGATTCAAAATATTGTGAGCGTTGGAAAGCTCAATAAATTCTATAGAACCTATAGATCAATAATATGTCCTCATGTGAACCGTTCAATAATATATGCTGTGCATTGTGCAATAATATGTGATCATGAACAGTTCAATAATATGTGATCATGAACGGTTCAATAATATATGCTGTGCATTAGGCAAAAATATGTGATCACCCTTTTCAAAAATATAGTATTGGCTTTTATAATATCTGAGCAGGAAAAGCTTCTTAATTATCTCTACATGCATGGGAAAGTCAATTATTTGCTCGAACAAATAAGATCTAGTTTACATTGTTACAGAAATGACAGTAGTTTCCATTGTTTTAAGCGCGTTTGCGTTTGTTTTTTAAATGAGTGTCTTTCAATCGTTGAATTACATGTGCGTCAGTTATAATTTTATTAGAAAAACATTTAACATCATTTGAAGATAATCTAGCCAGTGATAAATGATGTAGCAAACTCCTTAACCATGCAATTTTAAGATTCATCATTCAGAGTAAAATTATCTTTATAACGTAAGTAATAAGGTTGAATTTGAATAACAATTACTTGTTTAGATATTATTGTATTTATGTGTGCCAAAGAGATTTATAGTTTATTGAATGTCTTTGATGTGTGCATACATAATTGTGAATCCTACAATGTTCAGATAATATGATCTTAATGTTGTTCATATAATAATGTGCTTTTGGCTGTATACATGTTACTGAGAAAAACCAGTCACATATTAATGAATCTAAATCTTGACCACAATTTAATGATGCTTTAGTTGTCACAATGTTATGTTTTTTTTTGACGGTCATATATTTTTGAAGCCTGAAAGGGCCAATATATTAATGAACTCGACTGTACACGCTCTTAAGGACATTGCAATAAGATCTATGAAAAGTGAAAATATTACAACCTAGCGGGTTATAATGAGATTCAGTCCAAAATTACACCCCGGCTGAAGCTAAGGGCTTTAATGACTTGCTTTACGTAAGGTTCATGATATGTACCTAATTTGGCATTATCGAGTAGGTGGTGTGAAAATTGTATTGAGTATGTCTATTGTATTCGGCATGTCGCTGCCGACTGCCGAATGTGAAGTTAGCCGCTTACCGCCATTAAGCCAGTGTTTGGTGTAATAGCCGTTTGAAACATTCAAAAAAAGTAAGTAGGTAGGTAATTTAGAATGTAATAGAATACAATAGATTTATTTGCATAAAACATGGTAACAGATGGTACAAAAATTATATACCGAGCATAATCTTTTTGCTTGGCATTGTAAGCGTGCTAAGTTTTTGGTTTTTAATTAGTAAGTACTTCATTTATCATCATATTAATTGAGATAATTAATTAATGGACACTCCTTTTAATTGCTATCAAAGTGAAAATTATTTCGTTCTTAGGAAGTTGACTTACCAGGAAGCAGTAATGGGATCTCCATCAGCACAAACTCGGCATATATACAACACACAGGTCAAAAGTTTGAAAAATAAGTTAGCTATTCTAATGCGTAAACCTGAAACAAAGAAAAATACAAATGAGTTTAACCATAATTGTTATAATAAACATAAATTTTGCATGTTCCTAGTAAATACTAGGAACAAAATTTAGGTTTTCTTACACTTACATTGTATGGACTTTAAGATGAGTTTTTTTCGGTGTTTTTTCTCAGAGTAGTGAGCTTGGAAATATCCTAATCTAGTTTTGGTTTCCTATCTTTTCTTTAAGATGTGTATAAGTGTGTAAAACCTAATAATCGGAAATTAATGGAATTTATGAGTAACTAACAAAAGACGAAGCAAATCCACAAACGAACATAACAGGTACCTATTAATACTTAGATTTCAAATCCATTTTTTTACTCATTAATAAAATCCATTATTGTCGCACACAGTTCTAATTCTCTAGTTTTGTACATTGTGGCTATATCGGACCTATGGTAACTACAAAATTAAAATTTATTTTCACATAAAAAATAATATGACCAAATATTTTTCATACTTAGTTGCTAGTACAAACATTGAATAGCCTCGGCAGTTTTGTATGGCAATTTTACTTTTTAAACTCTTTATCATGTTTAAACGGGTTTCAACTTTTCTATGCAAGCTGACATGCCGCATCGCCATTATGATATGTTTTTTTACAAAGTTACGTAACAAGATAAAACTAGTTCACATGGGTAGAGGAGACTGGTGTAACGGACCTGTACCCTCAGTATTGCAGATTTTCATAGGCACCAGACCTGTGTCCTACCTACAATAATATAGGCCGCAAGATGATTTACCAATGTATGGTTTAAAAAAAAGGAATATGGCTCCTTTCTCCACTCTCCTGTTACTGATACTGCTAGGCTGCATCATCCCACTGCTGGGCAAAGGCATCTCGCCATGACTTCCAGTTTTTTCGATCCAGGCTGAAGTGGGCCACTGGTTGTTTAATATGTCCAAGTCGTCCCGCCATCTTCCTCGGGGTCTGCCGTGACGCCTTCTGGCTGTGTCAGGGCTCCACGTGGTGGTTATTTGGACCCACAGCTCATTGGGCATACGATAAACGTAACCAGCCCAGTCCATTTTAGTTTCGCAGCTTTTCGACCAACGTCAGTGATCTGTGTTTTGGAGCGCAGAATTTGGTCTGTCAGTTTGACGCCAAGAATACCGCGCTCCATTGCACGTTGGCAAACCCTGAGTTCGGATTTTTACTTGTATGTCAGAGAATCAGAACAGAACTCTCTCCTATCGCCACTATAATTTAAATCTAAATAAGTTTCGTCTCGTAACGTTGATCTCAGTCTCGTTTCGTTAACATTTTTGTATGGCTCATTAGCTCAGTGAGTTACAAGAACATTTTTTATGCATAATACTTTTACTGTCACTTGTAACTTTGAATAATAATTCCGCTACTAAAAATCACCACCGTGTTTTTTTGTCACACTTGACTTTTTCACATATCCCCGAAATGTTACTACAGTAAACCGGTCTTTGATTCTAAATAAGTGTGTTTTACCTAAAACGACCACGGGATTGTTTTTAAGGATTGGTGTAGCGCTGAAGGTTGAGTGAAGTCTTAGAATAAAAATGTTGCGGGAACCGTCGTTTGCATTGCGCTGCAAGAGTATTATGCACTTGTGTCGGCGCTGCGGCGCTTAGGTACAAACTAGCAACACTGTACGTTTCGACAGCTTGAAAGCTCAAAAAAACAGCAGCTTTTGCAAAACCCATTGTTATGCATAATTCAATTCATACATCCGACGTTTACTTTAACGTACCTTAGGGTATGGAAGAGAAGAAAAAAAAAAATATGGAAAAATGCAAACAAGTGCATTTCGTTACAAAATACTCGTCGGCTTCACTTTACAACGGCCTTCCTATCTTTAAAGTTTACTGCTAGAGAAGATGGGTTTAGATATTTTATTATTATTTGTGTATAGTAAGAATTGTACAATAATGTTATGAGCATTTATATACATAAATGGTTCTTTGTAATCAATTTCTGAACACGTTGAGCAATAAAATCTGTACGCAAGAAATTACAGATTGCGAGCATGTCACTTTTACATGAATGGAGATGCTTTATGCGATTCTCAACTTTAACTCCCGAATTATAAACGAAGGTGTTATAAGTTTGACGTGACTCTCTGTGTATGTATGTCTCTGTGGGTATCGTAGCTTCCTAATAGATGCACCGTTTTTATTTTTTTTTCATTTGAAAGGTGAATTAGAAGGAAGTGGTCTATATGTATGATAAAAATTGGTCCAAGATGGCCGCCGCCACAAAATGGAGGATTATATATTTTTTCACAACTCCTTCAATATGGGTATCAGATGAAGGGGCTTGACTTGTAGTACACTATACTCTATGCTAAGATTAACTTTAAATACAAGATGGCCAATAACATATTTTATCTTTGTGTTGGGGTTTAAAAAAAATAGTTTTTCTACTATTTCAGTCAATGGTTACTATACATAACTACATATTAAGCGACGTGGCCTCGCCATACTGTATCAAAGGATATTATATTCCGTCGATATTATATTAAAGGTAATTAATTTGGATGCCTTGACATACTTACTCGATCGTTGATTTTTTATAAAATATAGTTGCAGTCTTTCTTTGAAAGTGTTCTCGTTTACGTAATACTCCACACGGACTCTGAAACAAAAAAATATCTTTTAACATTTTATTTCATTTATTAAAGAAGAAAATGTTACATTAAAACGTCACTATTGATCCTAAGCTAAATAAACAAACTTGTAACCTGCGCCATTCTCTATATAAATCTAACAACATAACAAAACATCGCCTCTATTACCCAAAAAATTAGGCTTAGGTATGTCTATGGTACACCCATATTTTAGCAGTTATGAGTGTTGTGACGGGTGATATAGGGCCAGTCTATCGCTATACTATACCCCGATTAAGGGTCGCTTCTGCGATGTTTAAGATGAAAATCAAACTATTGTGAATAGCTTAGGACATTTATTTTGCAAATATACGCACCATTTAAATTACACCTAATAGGTGTAAAAGTACATCAATGCTGAGCCATATTTTATTATACAACATTCAAAATCTTAAGTTTAACCGAACGCCAGTAGGCCGGATCTATCAATCTAGAGCAATTCAGGATTCACCACTACATTATCTTTTGCATAAAGAGAATATCTGTGTAAATAGTTGAACATCTTTTTACTTTAAAAAAATGTTTGCAATGAGGAGTTTAAAATTCTGCATAAAAGTTTATGTGCAGAGTGTTCGTGAAGACTCTTAACTTATAAAAAACTTTCGATGGCCAATATAGAACGAAACAAAACCATCAAAGCCACAGATTTCCGAAACTGGAGTTATTTTTCACGGACAGACACACACACTAACATTAACTAAAAATTGCAAAATAAAAACTTTTTTACAATGTCTCCTAGTACGCATGACGTCATCCTAGATATACACTGATGAACCTGTCGGATTATGAAAAGTTCTCTATTTACCGTAAATACTTTAAAATATTATCTGAATAGTGTTATAATAACTATATTAAGTCGGTTGAGGATAGCATACCTCTTAATATTAAGCACTTCTGGTCATACATTTCTGCCCGCAAGAGCAATTCCGGTCTCCCAGGCAATACAAAAATGTGTTATCCAGCTGTCCTAGTGAGATATGCCTATTGTTTTCTGCCTTCTTTAACTCCGTTTATGAGCCCTTAGCCTTTGACCCCGATAAATCGTTACCCCTGATTCTTTTGCTGAGAATTCTATTTGTATTCCGAATATTAGTCTCGAAAAAAATGACATTTATAAGGCACTGTCCACATTAGATTCAACTAAAGGGCCTGGTCCGGATGGTTTACCACCTGCTATATTTAAAAACACCGAGCAAAATATCTGTATTCCATTGCACATATTATTCAACAAATGTCTCAGAGAAGGGGTTTCCCATGCGTACGGAAGAAAGCCTTCATCACACCAATATACAAATGTGGCGACAAAAGCAATGTTGAAAACTATCGGCCCATATCTATCCTGTCCACCTTGTCTAAGAGCCTTCTGCATAGTCATTTATTTCCGCATTTAAGACATCTTATCATACCCGAACAGCATGGTTTCGTTCTATCTCAATCCACCACCACAAATCCTATGATCTTTACTCAATTTCTGTTTGAAAACATGGATAAGCGCGCTCAGGTTGATGTAGCGTACACTGATTTTCGAAAGGCTTTTGACATAATGGACCATAAATAGCTGCTGGACAAAATCGCTTTCAATGAAATTAGGGGTAACTTGCTCAGATGGTTTATTTCGTGCATGTTTCGTAGATCTCAGTAGGTTGTTACCAAGGGATTTGAGACTGATTATGTAGTCGTCGAATCTGGTGCTTCACTTTATATCATTTACTATAAACAAAATACACACATCAAAAGTGTCTAGGGATCAACATATATTTTTGCAATAACTTTTCTCCTGATTGATATTAATTAAAATTTTCTTTAAGGATTCATCAAATAAAGTGTTTTCGTTTGTCACAGTAACGATAAACCAAGTCACCTTTGCATTAATAAAGAAATTTGCCATTTTCCTAATAAAGGGATTTTTGACATTTGAACCACTAACATTAAAGTTCGAAAAAAAGACTGAAATAACAGTTTTCTTTAAAATTTTATTGGGTAACTTAAACAATTAATAATCCGTGTTTCTACCGCGAACACTAACAACACAAGAACATCGGTTTGGCATACTCAAAATGAGTTCATCCAAATCACGCTGTGGAATGGCCGCCCATGTTCGTTGCAACAACAAAAAAAAGTCTTCTTGCGACTGGATACCCTCCATATTCGGCAGAGCTCTTCTCTGTAGCATATCCCATGCATGCTCAATCGGGTTCAAGTCTGGCGACTGAGCAGGCCAGGGCAGGACATTGATGTTAGCTGCGGCGAGAGTCTGTCTTACAACTCGTGAGGCTTCATCACTCTTCAGGGAACTTAATTAGCGACCAAACAGTCAGAAACCGCTTGCATGAAGTGAACCTTCATTCCCGAAGACCGCTACGGGTACCACCTATAGCAATGCACAATCGTAGGATTCGATATCAATGGGCTCTTGAACACAGAAATTGGGCAGAAGAACAATGGCGTTTCGTGTGCTTTTCTGATGAGTCTCGTTTTGGTATGAGACCGGATACAAGACGTATACGACACTGGAGAACCCCTGGACGCCAACAGCGATTAAAATCCTGCCAGGAAGTCCATCCTTATAGTGGTGGAACCATCATGGTATGGGCGGGTATTTGGATCGGCGGAAGAACTGAGTTGATTTGGATCAGAGGCAACCTCAACGCTCAAATTTATGCTGAGACGATTGTATCAGACGTCATCGTTCCTCTACAAGTGCAAATCGGTCCCTTATTTCAGTTAATGCATGATAATGCACGACCGCACACCGCAAGAGTTGTAAGACAGACTCTCGCCGCAGCTAACATCAATGTCCTGCCCTGGCCTGCTCAGTCGCCAGACTTGAACCCGATTGAGCATGCATAGGATATGCTACAGAGAAGAGCTCTGTCGAATATGGAGGGTATCCAGTCGCAAGAAGACCTTTTTTTGTTGTTGCAACGAACATGGGCGGCCATTCCACAGCGTGATTTGGATGAACTCATTTTGAGTATGCCAAACCGATGTTCTTGTGTTGTCAGTGTTCGCGGTAGAAACACGGATTATTAATTGTTTAAGTTACCCAATAAAATTTTAAAGAAAACTGTTATTTCAGTCTTTTTTTCGAACTTTAATGTTAGTGGTTCTAATGTCAAAAATCCCTTTATTAGGAAAATGGCAAATTTCTTTATTAATGCAAAGGTGACTTGGTTTATCGTTACTGTGACAAACGAAAACACTTTATTTGATGAATCCTTAAAGAAAATTTTAATTAATATCAATCAGGAGAAAAGTTATTGCAAAAATATATGTTGATCCCTAGACACTTTTGATGTGTGTAGTTTAAATGATATAAATTTGAGTAAGTTAGAGTGCACGCGAGATCTTGGCGTACTGCTAGATAGTAAGTTACACCTGGACACCCATATAATCAACATAATTAACAGAGCCTATCAGATGTATGATTTCGTCATGCGGTCGTGCAAGGACTTTTGAAATACTACTAATAAGGACTTTTTTTTTAGTTTTTATTCTTGTGTATATTTCCTCTTGCCCTATTTGCTTTAGATTGGCTGCCGTCAATAAATTTGGGCTGTATTTTATCAACAAAGTAATTATTAAATTCATTAGAAATGTCCGTTGGATTTGTTATAATTATATTATTAGATTGAATTTTATCAATACGCTGGCGGGGAATATTGTATTTTTTTGATTTATGATTTGCCAAGTAGTTGTTGTCAAGCTTTTAGCTTTCGTTATTTTATATTTTTTTTGTGCTTTTTGAGTCAGGTTTATAATTTTTTTATATACTTATTCAACAATAGTTTGTAAACTGAGTTTTATCGACCTGAGTAGGATTAAGCCTCATTTGCCACAAAAGATGTCGTTTCCTGTTGCTGCATAATTTAACACCTTTGGACAACCACTTAGGTTTCTTTTATAATATTATATTAACTTTGACTCTGGTAAACGGGAAACACAAGTTATAAAACAACTTAAAAGTGTCTATAACTGCATTGTAGACTACATTGGCCCCATTTGAATCAACACTCATTACTGATGGGGCATCCTAGAGGAATTGAGGAAACTGCTAAAAAAATATAGGTACACACGCACAGAATTTTACATTTTTAGTAACAAATCAAGCATTTTCATTAAGAAGTATCATTTGGTGAAGAAAAACTGATGAAGAAGACAGGCGACGGAACCATTCAACGTATAACAGCAAATTACTCGCGATTGCTACAGTCAGATGTCTATTCAGCGTTTTTGTATTCCCATAAGATAACATTACGCCCTTCTATTTTAAAAGGGAACCGCAGAGATGTACAAATTAATTTTGTTTCGAAAGAACTTCTTTAGCAATTGTTAACCAATTTCAATGATTCTTTCAAGTTTTGAAAGACTTTCTTTACATTTGAAGAAACTAAAACTGAAAATTCCAAAATAAAAACTTTTTTACAAAAAAACAACCGACTTCTTAAAAAAACAATTCTTGGTAATATTTTTGCTATAAGCCGCCATCATTTCGAATAGTTATACTAAAAACGCCAATCGTAAGGCGACTCGTAATTAGTCACCTCGGAAATTGTTTTTTGATTATAAAGTGTCTAGTACGAGTTTTTTTGGACTATACATACTATGATGGACCTATGCCTGCCACAGATTATTTCCTTGACATAACACCACCTGCATGATGACGTGGTATTTCGCCTTAGCGAGCTTTGCTAGTACGTATCAAAAATTCTTTTCATTTTTGATGCGTACTAGCAAAGGTCAGGAAATACGTAGAATTGAATAAAAAATGCAATCGAATGGAAATACAGTATTCACAATAGGTACATATTGTAAGCATGTGTTTCACGGAAGGCGTAATGATGCAGTATAGACTAAAAAAAACATCTTTCTGCTATTCCAAGTGCATTTTTTCACAGAAAATTTAATAATTGGGTAGATTCATTCGAGGAGAGAGTGTCGCTAGTTTATGAAACCCCCCGAATAGATCTACTACATCCGAATAGGTTAAGTTTGGTTTTATTATAAAAAACGTGAAATTCATCCACAAAAACGAAACACTGAAAATTGCATAATAAAAACTTTCTTACAAAAAAATACAACCGACTTGTTCGATATTATTACGGTTAAGTGAATAAAGGGCTCGAAAAAACAATGCAGGCAATAAATCTCATTGAGAAGAAGATGAAATTTATAAACACAGCAAACATACCTATTAAAAACTAGATAATTTTTCAAGCTGTCGGTTGAACTTGAAATGAAATGTGAAAAAGCAAAAATATAACTTTTACTGCTAGTATCAAGATAATGTAAAACACCCAGATGCTAAAAATGAGGTGTTATTATAATTTTTACTTGACTGCGGGGATCTGCGTCCTGTGTCGTCGTTTGCAGGATCAGCGTCTTTCCTACTTGAAAATAGGATCTACCCAATCACTAAGGGGTATTTGAGGTAAAAAAAAGCCTTCCGGCCCGTAATGTTGAATTTGCAAAATGTTGAATTCCCAAAATGTTGAATTGTCAAAATGGTGAATTCCAAAATGTTGAATTTGCATAATGTTGAAATGTAAATCCAAAAATGTTGAATTCCCAAAATGTTGAATTCCAAAATGTTGGATTTGCATAATGTTGCATTTAAACTAATCCAACAATGTTGAAATCACATAATATTGAATTCCGGGACCATGATCCCGAATTAAATACAGGGTGTAAAAAGACCCGAAGTACATGTTAAATAAATAAAAGGTTTATTTATATCTTTATTTTACCCATCACTTTTTTCTAGAACATACCTGGCAATTCACTGGTTCTGCAGATATTGACGGTCAAAGTGAAATATTTTTTTTCGTTATAATTTTCAAAGTCGTATTCCAAGAATCATTAGTAAACCTTCTTCCGAAAAAAATGCAATAAAAATGCAATACATAAATAAAATGCGTGATTATTGGACAAATAAGGAACTCAAATACTTTCGAGAAATATGATAATATTGAAATCGGACGGTAGTTTTTAACATCCACGGGATCCTCCTTTTTATATAAAGGTACAACTTTAGCTTGTTTCTACACATCAGGAAAAATTTACTCGGCCAATGAACGATTAAAAATAATAGTGCATAACGGAAATGCCAGTACATTACAGAAGCGCTTTATAACTTAAAGACAGGTGGGATAGAATCAGGACCGGGCCGCGTATTGCTAAACTGTATACTGACCCAGACACCCGTAGTATAAACTGAACTACATCGTGCTCATTTAAATCACAAATAAATTGGAGCAAAGTGCATACGAGCTCAGAGCAATCTGAGAATGTATGCATTTTGCTCGCTTGTATGTAAAGCAAACTGTGTCTGGGTGTTTTTTGTCTCCGACTAAGCGTTTATTGTAAAAATGATGTGGAAGGGATCCATAGGTTAGGTTAGGTTAGAACTGTGACCTACTACGCGCGAGCCGAGCGAGCGAAGCGAGCGGTGCCCCGACAGCGGCCGGCGAGCGCTACCTCGAAATTGGTCGCGAAATTTTCTTAAGTATTTTTTTTTCATAGTGCCCCCAAGACGACTCTCTACCCGCATTTTGCTTTAAATTATCGATGTGACGATTCCATATAACATACTACACCAGACACTGGAAAGTATGGACGTCTGGACTCGTATGTATTTTGCTCTAGTATTTTAAAGCAAAATGTATATTGGGTCAGACACTCTCTGAATAGGTATACAGTTTGCTCTTCAACTACAAAGGCGAACTGCGATCGAACTCAGAGCAACCCCGGTCTGGGTCAGTTCAGTATACAGTTTGGCAATATGTGCCCGGGCCCTTTAGAGAGTCTAATTTCTTTAATTTGTTGTGAACTTCTCTCTCTGTAAGGCTTATTTTATGGAGTACTTTTCGTACAGTATGGGACACGTGTCCATACGTTATTCACGCTTTACACTGAAGAAAATTGTTGGGCAAACAAATCCGAAATCTCGGGTCCAGTACCTTAGGCGTTTGTCTTTTATATAACGCCAAAAAGCCATAGGGTTTTGTACTATGTCGGATTATATTCTTTGTTTATATAAGTTGTAACAAGATCTTATTAGTTTATGGCATTGGTCACGCACAATATCACGTGGATTTTCATATTTGCGACATTTTTTTGGATTATGATAATTTATTATATGGTTTTGAGGCGAGGCGGTGCGGGTTGGGTGGCTTTAAATGAGCTACAATTTTACGAGCAAGTGCATAAACGAATCTTCTTCTTGATACACAAAACATTTTTCAAATTCAACATTTTGGAATTTACTGTTCAACATTTTGAGAATTCACCATTTTGCAAATTCAACATTTTGGTATTCAACATTTTAAGAATTCAACATTTTGGGAATTCAACATTTTGGGATTCAACATTTTGGGAATTCAACATTTTGAGAATTCAACATTTTGCAAATTCAACATTACGGGCCGGAAGGAAAAAAAGGTCAAAACTATAATATGGCCTATATCATTTCAGTGTATAATAAAAAATAACACTTGATAAAAAATATGGATTTATTACTAAAAATACTTAAAAAAAATTAAATCATTGGAAAATACAAAAGTCATTAAGTACTTACAAAAAAAACTTAAAAAATATATTTATTATAAAGTTTCATTACAGTCATTTGGAATCCCTATTTTCAGATTCACTGATAATATCCTCGCCATCTTCGACAATATTTTCATTTGAGATGTTGAGCGTCGGTGTTGCCGAAATTAAAACATTTTCTAAAATATTCATTTCGTGCCGATACGATGCCAGCCGTATAGTTCTACATACAGTTTGGCAGTGTCTTGGGTATAATCATCAAATTTCTGAAGAAGGGAGCTCCAGTGACGTTTTAATCTATTCTTCATTGCTTTTCATAAATCGTTCATCAGTTTAAGGAGCTGCTGTTAATTTCTGCTTATAACTCGTCTTGAAATGCCCCAATGAACGAGACCAACTATTCCTGTCTTCTGTTGGACATGAAGTCAATTGAAGAAGACTAACTTCCATTAGGGTACATTTTTAATCCATTTTTTTTTCTTTTGAGCCCCTCTAGAATATCGTATAATTCCATTCGGGTGATAGTTTTTACCTTTTCCGAAGTACTGATGAACGATTTATGAAAAGCAATGAAGAATAGATTAAAACGTCACTGGAGCTCCCTTCTTCAGAAATTACATTTTTCATCCATTTTTTTTTCTTTTGAGCCCCTCTAGAATATCGTATAATTCCATTCGGGTGATAGTTTTTACCTTTTCCGAAGTACATACCAACAACAGAAAAGAAAAAAAAAAATTTGAAAATTTACACTTACCTACTAATTTCAAAGTTAATAAAAATAGGGAGGATTTTATTTCAGTATCTGCTAGGCAAAGGATCAAACTTTATTACTATGTCTAAAATGTAGGGCGACAAAGACGGCACATAATCAAAAACACTACTGTTAAGTATAAAATTCTAATTATTTTTGAATTTTTGAAAAGGGTATCTGCAAATTAACTCTAAATGGTAAAACTTGAGGACAAATTAATTGTAATATATGAGGTGCTTTCTAAATATCTGCCATCATCTTAAGGGGTCATTGTACTCATCATTATAAACATCTTTTACCATAGTAACTCACTTTTTAAAATTAAAGTCTTTAATTAATGTTTTACACCGCCAGCCGAATTTCGTCCCATCACGTACCCTCTAAAAACATTTCCTGATGTCATTTTAAGGTGCAGTAGGTAGTACTGGTCTAAATCAGTTAATTTACCCCAGAAATGTGTTAATTAAAACTACTGCTATTACCTATAAGCCATCGGAAATAATCTATAAAAACACAAAATGTCCATTCAATCGTATTTCAATAAACGTCTAAGGGGTATTTGAGGTAAAAAATCGGTCATAAGTGGTTTTTCTAAAATTAACTAAATGATACAAACAATGTTTTTTTCATGTAGTACAATAACCGGTTTTTCAAAGAGCTGCCCCCAAACAAAATCAGCTGTTCCCTACATTTTTGGTCACGTGACTCGTCGAAATGTTCTGTTGAAATGTTTTTAGAGGGTACTCGATGGGACGAAATTCGGCTGGAGGAGTAAAACATTAATTAAAGACTTTAATTTTAAAAAGTGAGTTAGGACTATTCTAGACTATTGTCTTAATGACGTTGTTTATACGCGCTTGCGTACACATGTACTTTGTTTAAAATCTACGACACTAATACAGTACGCTAAAATACTTCATTTTTCAGACACCGTTCTCATTCTATTTGGATTAATTTTAATTACTTTACCGTTCTTCTTAATTCACTGATAAGACTTTCTTTCTTAATTACTGTAGTGTACGCCGTCAATAAAGTTTTTCTTTGGAATGAGCTTCCTCTGAACATCAGGAAGGCAACCAGTTTGTTCACATTTAAAGTAAAGGCACGCGAGCACATTCACAAGGTGTTGGCTAACTTATCCCTAAGTTGAGTTAGCAGATTCGTTTCTCCATTAATATATCTTCTTTTTTTTCTCTTGAATTAGATACCTCTGGATTTATTATAACATGTATATTTATTATTAGATTGATTTATTATATTATATATGTCCATCACGTCGTTATTCCCCATTACATAAGAGAATCTAGGTCAGATTTGATCCAAAAGTACGCATCAATCCCAACGAATAATTAAATACTCGTCGTATTCGGACTCTATATCTGGATCTGCGCCACTTTGAATATGGTTCATATCAGACATGTTACTTAGCGATCGGTGTGTTGGTCACTGCATCAATTTAAGATAGCGTTTTAGCAGGCTTTGACCAAAATAGAAATAAAAAAAATCTTGTAAAAGCCTCAATACGCTGATCACCGAAGTCAAAAGCATCAACCACCAGCGACGGATCTAATTCAGTGCTAAATTGGAAACGCAGTAGCAGTATAGTGTTTGTCATTCATGAAACGGCGCATTAATGAGGTTTTGTCACTAAACAGTCAGAACCTTACCGCATATTTAACCAAGATCTTGTTCGTGTTTGCGGCGAACCTAGAAATATTGACTTACGACCAATCCCACTTAAACGTATGCTATTTTAGTAGGTGGCAACTAGTCATTTTAAGAATAACTGGACGATGTTATGAGAACATTGATTACGTTTTAATAATATCACATTAGGTGCAAAAAACCTTAGGAGCTTTATTAAAAATAGATTACTTACGAAAGGTGCTATAAGCATAAAAGTGTAGTTTTGCGTTGCCGACCTGCGATGTTTTATGTTTTTATCATTATTAATGATATGCTCGCGTTTGACCACTATCTCACCTAACGGTAAGCAATGATGTTGTCTATGATGAAACACAAATGCTTATAAGTAACCTATTCACTCTTGACTTAAAGACTCCTAAGTTGTAGCTATCAGGAAACACTGACTCCGGCAGGGTTCTCCACTCCTTAGCTGTAGGTACGCACAATGAGTTTACCAAACGCTAAGTACCTATGGGTGGGACGCCCAACAAGTACCGGTGGTGCATCGCCTTACAACTAGTGGTCCTATGATGGAAAGGGAATTAAATTTTGCGATTCCGATGCTCACTCCCCGAAGTGTTTTCCTTTGAACAAGTTATTTTTTAAAGTGGTTATCAGATCCATATTATGGCAGGTCCACATTGGCGTTGTTGTTAATGTGTAAACAGAGAGGCCGACTAGGTAATGTGTGCGACTTAAAACTGAATTTTTATTTCAAACCAATGACACAGTTGCTGCTTCTTGGTACTTACCCATAGTACCGCCTATTGAAGAAATGGCTGTTTCTGTAAAAATATGGCAAATATATTTGGTAAATTTACCTATATACATTTATTGATGAAACGCACAGGAATTACTGATATGTAAGGAAGTATTGGGGTGAAAATAGGTGACTAAAGTTTGTAAAACTGTGTGTAAAACTTTTATTCCTTGGATATTTCGTATGAATTGAGTGCGGCTTAAATATGGAGGTACGTAATTCAGCGATTTGTAAAATTCAACCCGCAGGTCTTAGAGACGTGTAACATAAAGTGTATTCTTTGTGAGGAATAAATATCAACTAAGTAAGGGTTTTTTGAAGAGAAGAATGGCGAACTGGTATGTAAATTGGGACCCATTGATATTAGAATCGTACATTATTAATACTTAGTACTACTTCTAGAACTACACAAAACTATCAAAATTGCAAATGGATTGTCAGCTGTAAAAGTTGGAAGAAAAAAGCTATGCAAGCTAAAATATTATAACCATAATGAATAATATAATAGCAAACGTTCCAACTTACATTCACACAAAAAAAAGTTAGTAATAAAACATTGTAATTATTATTTATCAAAAATGTCTATTTTTGCATATTCACGTTTTTTTTTATTTTATTTTACGTTTTAAGTATAACGGAGACACGCGATGCGTTCGTAAACTGCACGATAATTTAAGTTATTTTTAATAGATTTAATTTATTTCTAACTTTTAATTCCCATGAGCTAGCAACTCCATATTCTTTAAAAATATCTGTACTATTGTAGTAATATTGTAAACATGGTCACTTCGAGCACCTACTAAAATAAATTAAAGTATGTGGAAACAATGCATTTTATTCATTTTAGACATCATGTTTCATATAGAAATAGTGTAGGTTTTTTTTTTCAAAATAACCGGGTTCGATTCCCGAACGGAGTACAGATGTTTTTTTTTAAATGTATGAATGCGGTTTTTCTTGTTATTAAAATCGATGACATGGTTCCTCAGAACAGATCTTCGTATGTCTTATAGTTTCAGACTTTCCCATACTGACCGATTTGAATGAGACACCCTGTATATCCTCTCACATGACAGTTACATATTGCATATTAAATAGTTACCTTTTTAAGGGGTGAGGTTAAATTTTAAATCGTTCATATTCAGACACCAAAATCTCTTGCCGCAAAGGGTAGCAACTGCAAATTATCTTTCGACCACTATTTGTGAACACGAGTAGTGGTCGGTGACACTTATTTGAATTCAACGTCGCGATAACAAGACAACATATTTAATGAGCGATGTCTGCTTCGATTGCTTTGAATTTCCTTGACATGGTTAAAAGGACCACTATTTATTGATCGAGTGTAAAGCGTAAATATGCAGGTGATCAGCTAATGAATTGGCTAGATGTCGTGACGTACGAGGGTTATTGATAAGTTTTTGTTTGATGTGGTCACGCTCTATAATAGTCAACAAAACTTTATAATACCAGAAAGTAAATACAAACTAAACAATGCGAAAGAATTTACGTTAAATAATAAAATAGCCAGTATTCAGATGGTAGGTATTTCTGATAAGTTGGGATTTTCTAAACCATTTACTTTACCTCTACTTTCTGCTGCAATTGCCATAATTACCATCTACTAATGAAAAATTATGCATACCACCTTGGCGGAAGCTGTTCAATCTGTATCCCATTGTTATGAAAATTGTAGCACAACACAGCCTGTGGATGATTTGTGAGAAAATACAACTTCTTATGGCTGCTATAATCTCCAAGTTAACCGTACCTCATCCCCATAATGACCACCGAACACCTCGGGAAAACTTGTATGGTACGCAAGAAAGGCCAAAAGAAGTCGGCGATAAGTTCCTATTTCTTAATTTTCCACGTGTCAATTTATGCAAATTATTGTTCGAACAAATTCTAGTTTATGAAAATTCTTAATTTTACCATTTCTTAATTTTCCGAATGCCTCATTTTCCTAATAAAATTATAGATAGTACGAATTCAGAATTTTCGTAATAAGTACAGTCAGTTAAATGTTTTGGAAATACATTCATTGTGCGTACAGCTAAGCAGTGAAATTCCCTGCCGGAGTCTGTGTTTCCTAATAGGTTATTTCTAAGTAGGCGTATTCCACCGTCAACCACATCATCGCTTACCATCACGTGAGATAGTGGTTAAGCGCGAGCCTCGCAGTCATATTTATATTTTAGATGACTAATGAAAAAAATACGAATTTAAAAGAAATAGGCCTGGAACACTTTTTATCGTCATAGTCACTAATCATCACTTTTGCGGGTAACACCGCGGGGCAGCTAGCTAGATAATAATAATTTCCTACTTAAACCGACATAAATTTTGTAAACATTCATCAGGTATGATTTTCCCCCATTAAGTAATCGTTTTCTATATTTTTGAAAATTTTTGCGTCTTTGATTATAGACTTTGACCGACTTTTCCGCGGCTCAGCGTGCACTTGGTTTTGTTTAATCATCTTTTCATAATATATTGCTTATTTTTAAGTTTATTGTACTTTCTTCTGTAAAAAAAAACAGAGTTACGTACTATCTCATCTGCCTAGCCTTTGCCCAACTTTTTTGGGATCGATTTCTTTCTCTCAATTATTTTAAATCTATTATATTCGAACTAGGTACTCATTTTTTTTAAATATTGGAAGGCGTAATAGTAATGACTTCTTGGTTTTGTCAAAGTGGCTCAACATGCAATTACTGCAGGGTCACTTAAACCCGATGCTGCCAAATATTACTTTTACCGCCTATTGAATGTATAGGGGACACTTGACAACAATTACATATCATATAATGTGACAATTGAGGCAAAGAGTCTCTCTTTAGAGATTTATTTCAATCACCTTTGGAGTGTTCCCTCCGAACTCAACAAGAATTGATATCCATAGCAACAAGTATAAGTAAGACACCTGGATAATTATAAGTTTGGGGGGCTGATGAGAATCATAGCAGCAATAAATTTATCATCACTCTTAATTCATGGCGGACTGATAGAATATGATGATCGTAAGAGCATTCAAGCTGCCGTCATTTTGTATTCCAAATTTGCCAAATTGTCGCCAATTTGACAACAAAATCTTAAAAGGCATGCCAACAATATTATTATTCTAATTTGGGTGCCAAAGGTCGAGCACATTTTTGTGCAAGTTAATATTTTACTACCTTTTCCTATAAAAAAAAACAAACACCTCAACAGAGCTCCACGAGCCACCACAAGTTCTAATAATTATGACACAGATTTTATTACTGTTTAGAGTTTGTGTATGGTCTATATTCTTACAGCTATGCTCCTTTGCCGGGAAATATTATAGCTTTACATACGTTTTTAAACACATTTTGTAATCAAATATTTATTCGAATGTGAAAATATGCCAAGTAATATTTAACAATGTAAGGTAATCCTACGCCCGGGGTTACCTGGTAATGAACAACGCATTTACATAAAAATGTAATTACTTTGTCAATTATGATAACCTAGACATAAATTGATGTTAAGCTTATTATTCAAGTATTCGGAATGAGTAATCGTACTGGCGAACGTAAAACTGTTCTACAGCACCTATTCGTTTCAGAAATAAATAAATTATTTTAATTAGAATAAATTATTAGACTTATAAGATATGAAATTAAATAAAGTAACTTTATCTACATGCAATAGTGATCAAATTAGAAAGCTTTTCGCCCTACTTAAAAATAGCGATCACACAAAAATACAGCTGGGGTAAATTTTCGCATTATGACCACAAAATCATCATCATCCTAGAAAATTGTGCTGACTATTTTAGTAATTAATGTTTTCAAGTTAGGCATTGCCATAACAGTCATAAGTTATTTAATTTCATTAATCACCCTTTTTGGTAAATTATCTGGTTATTACTAAAAGTGATGCTCATCTACATTTTCGTACGGGCGATTGGGGTTTCCCTCGCCTAAGCTCTCATTGTTATCGAAATGTCTTATTATGTTATTATTCAAGAATAACAACAATAAGAATTGATTGATTGGAGTTGGTTCGCGCATAAGAAAATAAGAACCGACCGAGACAGTTGTAGTGTTAAAATTCAATAAGAACTAAGGTGGTAAGAAAATATTACGTTTCACTGAGCGAGTAGGTTATTTTGTATATGGCGGGAAAAAAAGAAAAGTACCAGATAGAGAAATCTTTTCGTAACGAGTTACCAGGATGTTACAGATATTTGAATTTAAACATCGTGTTGTGTTGAACTATGAAAAAAAATGGCGTTACACGATGATACATGACCATTTCATTTTTCATTTTTGAGTTTGATTAACACTTCTGTTGGAAGATTGCCACGTAAAAAAACTGCAATATCTATGTATTTACAAGTATCTGCAAACTTAATGACACTTAAAACTTTATTCGTTAAGTATTCACTAGTACCTATAGCGGAACTTGAATCTGAAAAACAAAATCAAAGAAGTTACAGACATCCATATTAATTTCTAATATTTACCTCGGTATCTTATCATAGCTATCCCAGCCGGTCAGGCAATTGTATGAGCTATATCTGCTGACAGCTGCCATCGTTTTGTCTTCAAAATTTGCTAAAATGATGTGGTAATTCTGTCACAGTGAACTAAACATTAAGCAGTTTAATGCTCCGCGGTTGTCATAGCAACTAATGCTTGGCGGTCCCAACTGCAGCTGATATTGAGAAAGTAGAAGTTGAAGAGAGATGAGTGTGACAGACAAATCCTAAACACTGCTTGTTCCGAAATGTTCCAAAACGTCGCACTTTATTACTTGTTTATTTAAACTTAATTGTTTTACATAAGAAGTAAAATTTATTTACGGTAAATACGATTTAGAAAACTCTTCACTTATTATTGTACATACAAAATAATTATGAAATTAACCCACATTTCATCGCATGTTTCGCGACGTGGTAATTTTGTTATACTCAATTAGATGCTAATTTACTTAAAAGCTTCAAAGTATGCGACACCTCGAGGTAAAATAAATAAGACAAACTTAATGTACATGCTCAGTATTTTAAACACAAAAATAAAGGTTCTGTTGTATCGACCGGGATCAGAATAGCCGCAACAATCACGTTATTAAGAGAGATATTACAAACAAAAATATACTTTGAAAGAAGTATAGTTATTTAAAAAACATACTTTAAAAGAAGTATAGTTACTTAAAAAAATGAGTCCCAAGTGTAGAAGGTTAACAATTACAAAAATAAATGAACTAGTTATATGATTGAACTTTCATACTTTGCGTAAAAACACTCCTTTGAATTTACCACAGCGAAAAACTTGACGTGAAGTTCTTTTAGTTTTAAAGTAACGTGTTGATTTGTTTGAATGCAAGTAAATTAACCGTGTGCCTATATATTTGATATCTATTAGAATTATGTAGGTGTGTCTAAAGTTGATAAGACAGTGATGATCATTGTGATAATAAAATACATGCTAGGTATGTGTTGAAATCTGTGAGTATTGTGTTCAGCGGCAGAGAGAACCGCAGCGCGCGACCGTGCTCGACCGACTGCCGATCGGGAGCGACGCGAGGCTTGCTCGCCGGGCACCCGCTGCCCGCGCCCGCTCCCAAGCTCGCAGCCTTCCACTACAACATACCTACCGACTGCTAATAAACAAAAACAGTTTCCTACGTACATCTGCAATACATTACTATACTCGTATACGCGAAACACAATACAAAGGTACCGGCTATAACTTAACTTTAACATTAATTGAAACATAACGTGCTTCGGAAAATAGTTAATTACGATATAAAAAAAGATAACCAAATGATGGTACAGTTCATGAATTGCCCGCCGATAAACGTGACATATCGATTTTCCCCGTTGAATGCTCGCCGGCCTAATGTCGGCGTCGTCAATTTGTGCAAAGAATTTGGCGGGACTCTTCATTCAGTAATTACTCGAGAGTACATAAGACGAATTCTTTTTTCTCAGTGAAGCTAGCCTGACCTGTACACTTCTTAGCAAAATTACACCAAACGTTTACTTGATTTGGTATTTGAATTATTGAATGTTACCTACCTTATATGAGGCTACCGCAGAAAACAAATTACCTTCCAGTTACTGACTCTCCGCGGCTTGATCCGCATAAAAAGCTTTTAGTTGGAGAATTTTATATGAGCTTCCCCAAATAACGATTTTCTGTTAGAATTTGGCCAATTTGGTTAAGATTAATTACATTATTTATAGATTAAATTACTAACAATAAGCAATAGGTCGGTAGGGTCTAGGGCATGAACATTCCACGTATTAATAGAGCGGTCTCGACGGGCAGGTAAATCGAATAGTCTTTAGAAGCCAGCACATCAAGCTACCCAAACTGTCATTTTTTTTCCTATTGAACATGAACCTTATTTTGTTTGTCTTTAAGTTGACAAACCATCAAAGAAATTTGACTTATTGGGGTAGCTTGATGTGCTGACCTCTGTACATTTCTGCTACCATGCGCCGTGTTAGTATATAGTTACGTAAAATAAGAAAATATTCAGTAACGGAACGTTCAAATTGACCGCACTACACGACGCAAAACGTGACACATATCGCACCCATTCTCCTTAAACGGAAAATAAAGGTAGGAAATATATGTTATTGACTTAATTTTTTATCTTATCTTATCGTAGCAGATGGCGGTCTGTAGTTTCTGCCTACCGACATGGGAAAAAGGCGTGGTGCATATGTATTATAGGAATGACTTATATATTGAACACTGTTAAATATATTATTACCGCAATAAATCTTTTTTTGCCGTTAGTAGAATTATTACTATTTGTGGTTATTGCAATTTTCACGACCCCCCTGTAGCCTGTAGAACTAATGTGTCGTGGGTATGGAACTTAAGTTCAACCATAGTTGACAGTTTCAAACATATTTATCTTTTTTTGTGCAACATGGACATCAAACTCTTGATTACTGGGAATAAGTTCGACTGCATTGACTTTCTCCCAATAAATACAATTCATATGAGATGTACTTATAAAAAGCTGATTGCAACAGAAACAATTTACTTTGCCCAATTGTTAATTGTGGTGTAAAGCTCTGCCGCAAACACCCCGGCTGGACACAATTGCACTTGAATGCCGTGTTAAGCCTACTTCTTAGTGTCAATTCCAAAAGCAATTAAGTTACCAAAATGAACTTAAAATTGAGTCTAGATTTGATGTTTATCTTAGTGAGTAATTAACAGTTGAAGATGGAAGATTTATTATTGTAATTCAGTGTTTCCGATGTAAACACAGACGCTTAATGCCACGTTGCTTGAAAATTTGTCACTTACTAACCAACGGCCATTAAGCCTCGCACCGAGCATCTTTTGTCTTCATTTCGTGTGGTGGATTAATCTGGTGTCGGAATTTTTATTGGCATCACATGCCATCGTGTGATGTCTTCCACATCATGTAGAAATTATTACTTTACAGTTTTAGAAGGAATTGCTAATTATTAAACAAAACCAAAGAGTTAGAGGTGCATGCCATGCCCTCGGTCAGTCCGCTAAACTGCTGCTAATGGTATTTATTTCTGTAAACTAATTACCTTCACCTCCAACTTAACCTCTGAAGATTTAAAATACATATAAACAGTTACAGTATACAATATGAGAGTTCTTGCCGCCGATTGCCTGTCCCGTATTAAAATTGGAAGCCTCAGTGGAATTAACGATAAAGTTTTGCGGTTTTATCAATTTTAACTGTTTTAATAATTATAAAATATGTTCAGTAAATAAAAGTCTACAATTTATAATTTACCTCAGGGCTATGGCTTGCTGTCAGTGCTGTCAGTCCCTGGTGACCCAAACCAGCGTTTTGGACCAAAACATAGAACGTAATGCTTACAAACCGATCATGCTAATTGTGTATAGTATTTGGAGGTATGAGGAACAGGGTGTAAAGTTCCTCATCCACCATTGAAAAGGGAGGATCCTCCGACCAGACGGGTGTTGTGTCTGGTGGGCTAACTACTGCCCGACGGTTGTAGTCGGGAACTTGTATACGTTCAAACTGCGCGGATAACTTTAATAGCGCGATGTAGGATAGTTCGTATGTGGCGAGATAGATGTCGCTACATCACTCCCCTCCGAGACCGGAGGTCGATAGCAGGTTGAGTCTTGGAGTGCTTGCCAGGCCAGTGAGGTGTTCCAGTGAGTCGGAACCCGATGCCGCATAGTTCTCGGTGAGTCGGAACTGTCTGCGGTGATGCCCCAGTGAGTCGGGGTGTTGCTGCTGATGCCCCAGTGAGTCGGGGTGATGCTGCATATGCTCCAGTGAGTCGGAGTGGTGCAGTGCTGTGGAGTGGCTGGCTGCTGCGTCGACCAGGAGAGAAGTGGGTCTCTGCTTGCTGACCGGCCGAAGTGCAGTGTGCTGTGCCAAGGTTGCTTGAGGTGGCTGTGGGTGATGACCAGGTATGCGCGTCTGCTGCATGCTGGTGGTCAGGATACCCGTAGAAGCCGTAGATGCTGGCTGGCTGGCTGGGTGACTCGCTGCTCGAAAGCTTGAGGAAGTGATGATGACGTCACGCTGATGTAGCTCTGCACGAAGGCTGCGCTGACGTTCATGTTCGGGGTCACCAGTTTGGAGGTATGAGGAACAGGGTGTAAAGTTCCTCATCCACCATTGAAAAGGGAGGATCCTCCGACCAGACGGGTGTTGTGTCTGGTGGGCTAACTACTGCCCGACGGTTGTAGTCGGGAACTTGTATACGTTCAAACTGCGCGGATAACTTTAATAGCGCGATGTAGGATAGTTCGTATGTGGCGAGATAGATGTCGCTACAGTATACTTCACTCACGAAACAATAATAATAATAATAATATGTCTTTATTTGCTTAGAATGCAGGTACATACAAAATAAGATGGTCAATAACATAATAAGATCCGTGTACATTCTGCCTTGTTGGCATGCAAATACAATTAAATTATTATACAAAAATTAGTAGTAGGTAGGTTATTAGAATATATCATCTAGGAAATCCTGGACAGAATAATAACATTTATCTACGAGTAATTCTGTAAAACATTTTTTAAATTTCATTAATGGCAAGTCTTTCATTTGACTAGGAATTTTATTAAAAATAACAGGAGCCATACAGATCACACTTTTTCTTAATAAGCTAGTTTTAAAAGTGCCTGTGCATAGTAAGTTTTGATATTGTGATCTTAATGCTGTATTTCGTTTTCTGGTTTCTTTTACTGTTGCAAATAAGTTTCGTTTTGTTATAACAAATATTGCCAATTCGAGGATATAGAGGCATGGGAAAGTTAATAGTTTTTGAGACTTAAATATAGGCACACAACTGTCAGTAACTTTGAGGCCAAAAATAGCTCTTAAACAGCGCTTTTGAGCTTTAAAAATGCTTTCTCGTTCACTACAATAACCCCAAAATATAACACCAAATCTTAAAATTGAAATTACAAGACCATGGTAGGCCACTAATATTGTTGACAAATTTAATTTTTTGGATAGGTTATACAGCATAAACGCGGCTGAGCTTAAACGTTTACAGATATCTTCTGCCTGCGGCTTCCAAGTTAACTGGCTATCAATTAAGATTCCTAAAAATTTTGTGCTATTTACTTTATCGATAGTTTGGCCATTGTAATTGATATCCATGTCACCTATAGATATACGTTGGTGGAAATGCATAGTTTTAGTTTTTTGTAAATTTATAACTAGGTTATTATTGTCAAGCCATTTTATTAAACTGCTAATTGAATTGTTGATATCATTTAAGTATGAGTCTTTGTTGATACATGAAACTATTGAAGTGCTATCGTCTGCAAATAAATATAGTGGGGTAAAAAAATATCTTCTTTTCTTAATTTTTCTTTTTTAATAGTCAGTAATAAATCAGTTATAATTTGTTGTCATGAGACTATAATAAACAGTAAATTGAATTTTATTTTCACACTGTTACTCGTAGCTCTTTTTTTTGTCTTGTTTAATGTTTATTCAATAACTAAGTAACGCTTGGAGCAGGCAGGAACATTGATCACCAGCTGGCACAAGGCGGGTAGGTGATTTCAGAATAGGTTGAGGTTTCCTCTCGATGTTTTCCTACCTACCTATCTTTTCTAGGCCATTGATGCCCAAGATATACTTAGAAAGTAAGTATATATGAACTGAAAAAGTCACATTGGTACTTGCCCGAACTTGGACCCTCCACCTCGTGTCTGAGGGGCAATGCCTTAACTATTAGATAATTACGATTTTACCCAAATATAGGTAAAATTAAATGAACCTTAATAGTTAATAAGGCATTTTCGATAATTCGTAACAAAATTCAGAACTGGATATATGACTGCAAAGAATCTGATCATGCGGACCAACACCGTTACTAGAGAGGTATTCATTCTGCACTAAATATATTTTGAAATTTG
Source organism: Euplexia lucipara (assembly GCA_921972225.1). Taxonomy (NCBI): domain Eukaryota; kingdom Metazoa; phylum Arthropoda; class Insecta; order Lepidoptera; family Noctuidae; genus Euplexia; species Euplexia lucipara. The sequence continues at coordinate 14,517,116 of OV179142.1, read as the reverse complement.
TTGTGGAAGTAGGCTTAAGTATAGTACTCGTATAATGCCAAAAGAATCTTCCATCAACCCGTATAATTAAAACATGCTCATCGAGAGTCATAGTTTACTCGAACAATTAACAAAATTGGTACAGCTCGAGAGTCGCGTGATCCCGGGATTATCGAGTCTTAGTGATGACCAGAATACAGACGGTCAAAACAAAGCAGTGGGGGTGCACCCCGCAGTGGACAGAGTTATCCTCCTCCCACTTCCCCTGCTTCATCCTGCCAAACACCGAATGATCAGCTTCATATTGGGTCTTGAGGCATAAATCTTTAACACCACAAGTTTCATACTGATACTAGGTTTCTTAGCATTTTGCTTAATCTCTTTTAAGTTTCGGAATTGAAAGATACCGACTTCAGTCACTAAAATGAGAAAATTTTCAATTAATTTCAAGTGTTCATAGTATTTTTCTTTAAATGGGAATTCAAGTTTGAACTGGATCACAACCCACCTAGGCGCTTCAAATCGGGGTAGAAGTTGGATGACAGTATGTTAAGGGATCTACCAAAGAAAAATATAAATTTACTAATTACTAATTTAACCTTCCGACCTAAAAAAAAAGGTTTAACAGAACCTTTTAAAACCATTTGTTTTGCTGAGTTATGTTAAGGTCTCGTTCACGCGCACATATGTCGCCCGTCCCAATCGAAAAATAATGAATTAAAATAATAATGATACAAGTACTCGATTCCCGTATTCATACTACTGTTGGACGTTATGGACTTCCATTGTAGTAAACGATTGCTCATACTCGTACTCGTATGTGTGGTTCTTTCCCAAAAGACCATTTCAGACACTAATCTGCATGGTTCTTACATGATATTATGACCAAGATGATGTCAGGACTTTAAAAGAAACTGTTACCATTTTTGTTTCTTTCGGTGTTTCTTCTCAGAGTAGTCAGATAGTGAAACTACCGACCTCACCGTTTGTATGAACCTATTTACAGAAATAAATATAATTTATCATTGTATGTATTCCAAGTACAAGACCAGCACGTCCGTAATTATAGTACACCACTAATTGCCTGCTCATCTTTTCTCCTTCACTATCAAGTCCATCCAAAGGTTGTCTGTAAGAGATCGGTTTTAGCGATAAGGCCGCCCACTGCATCACCCTATGTATCCCTTAAAAGTTATAATTTGTAAGTTTCTATAGTGTGCAATAAAGAGTATTATATTCTACAGTTAGGTAGAACCTGCTCGTTTGCGTTGTCAAAACCTAACAACACCTCAATCACTACACATTTCTACTTCATATAAAAAGTTCCTCGGCATGTCTTCGGAGTCAAAGGTCTTTGAAACCTTTGAAAATTTAGGCCTTACTTGGATTCACTTTTAGACAAAAAGGTTAAGTTGGTCAATAATTGATAAAATAATCAGTCATACAAAAATACATGCAGTCAAATATAAAATCTCCTCCTTTTTAGAAGTGGGTTAAGAGAGGGCTAGTCTCAGTCTCAGTAGGCTAGTCTTTCTACGTTTCTAAAGCTAAAAATGATAAATTGAGCCATGTGACACAAGTATTTTAGTCTTACTATATCCGACATATTATCTTGCCCGATCACTGCGGCACTTATCGAATTCAATTGTGAATCTATTTTGAACCATTGGATGATTCAGAAACACAAAAATAGTCTTATCGAGGGCAATTTGTACTTTTGATACCTGTTTTACAAAGTCAAAGTCAAACCATTTATTTCAATTAGGCCGCTGTAAGGCACTTTTGAACGTCGAAGAAAAATTAACTTGATAAAAATTGATTCTAGTTGCCCTTCCAAAAAATAGATTTGTATGGAGAATATTGGGCGAGAAACTCCATACTTACGCTTTTAAAATAGATTTTACAAAACTTTGTATACATTAATGAGATTAATTGTGAGGACGACGATGCACCTAGAATAAAAAGTACTAAACTAAGATAAGTTTAAGCAAAAATGAAATTAAAAATAAGCAATGGAGTTGATAATTACATGATTAAGTTGGTACAGCTAGATACATTGTGCTCACATATAACATTAACTTTAAAAAAAGTGCAAAAATAAAAAAAAATAGAAAACAATACAGAGGTATATTATTAGCTATTTTGAATATAATCTTCTAATTTATAATATGCCAGTTTACAAAGTGTACTTTTAATGTAAGTTTTAAATATTCTTTCAATTAGTTTTAATATATCACATGGTATTTTATTGTAACATTTAACACAATACCCCATAAAAGATGTTTGTACTCTTGCTAATCTAAAAGAAGGTTGAGATATTTTATCTTTATTACTTGTATTAAAATTATGTCTATTACTTGTTTTACTAAAAAGTTGAGTTTTTTTTCTTTCATACATTATATTTTCCTAGATATATTGACAAGGTACTGTCATTATATTTATTCTCTTAAATAGCTCTCTACGAGATTCGCGGCGCTGTAAATTATAAATCACTCTGACAGCTCTCTTTTGTAAAATGAAAATGGATTCAATATCAGTAGCCAGGCCCCACAGCAAAATGCCATGACATTATGCTGTGAAAGTAGCTAAAATAGACCAAACGCGCGGTTTCTACATCTGTTAACTGTCTTATTTTTCTAACCGCATAAGCGGCTGAGCTTAGACGCCCCGCAAGAGATGTTAAATGAGGTCCCCATTGTAATTTTTCATCTAGAGTAATACCTAAGAAAACTGTGCTTAATAAATTGCAGTTTTGCTCTATTTAACATGATGTCACATTCGCTACTTTTAACATTTGGTAAAGTGAATCTAATGCATTTAGTTTTTTTTTCATTAAGTACTAAATTATTTACCGTACACCAATTTTGTACCTGAGTAATTGAGTTATTCACGTCGTCAAGATGGGGTGACCGTCTGTTTATTTTAAAGATCAGTGGTGTGTCATCTGCAAAAACCACCTTCTTTGGTTGATTATGTATTAATTGGGGAAAATCATTAATGTACACTAAAAATAGGAACAGACCCAGTATTGAACCTTAAGGAACACCCATCGTCATTTCAGCCCCCAACGAGTTCACGCCGTTTACCTGAACTTTAACCTGTCTGTCTTTTTACTAAATTAAGTGCTGTATCCTTAGTTACAAAGTGATTCAATTTCAATAGAAGTTTTTCATGGTCAACGCAATCGAACGCCTTTGCAAGGTCGCAAAAAATTCCAATGGCATCTTGAGCTACCTCCCAGGCGTTAAAATGTTCTTAATTAGGGTGGCACCGGCATCAGTTGTACAGCGTTTTTTGGTGAAACCGTACTGCTGTTCACATTTGACTGAGCATCAACTTTTCAAACAACTTTACTGAGAACTGGTAGAATTGACGTAGGTCTATGGTTGTTGAGGTCTTTACTTTCGCCGGATTTGAACAATGGAACTACTTTACTGTGTTTTATGAGATCCGGGAATACTCCTTGGTCCACACTGAGATTAAAAATTAAAACTAAATAGGGCGCAAAAGTTTCAATAAAAGACCTACAGACTTTAACCCCAAAGATCTTCTGTTGATTTAATTTTAAGATCTTGAAGAGCTTCTATTGCAGCCTGGGGGTTTGTGTATTTAAATCGAAACTGCAAAGGCTTTTACATTCTCCTTAATTAACGCAATGGAAAGCGCGGATGACGAGTTTAAACCTTCAGTAGTTAGTTTTAAGTGGAATATTAACAAAGAAGTTTTCAAAGTACTGAGCTATTTCAACATCTGAGGTAATGTGTGTGCAGTCTCTAGATTAAATTCAGTGTCACTCTGTTTTTTCCTACCCGTTTCATTATTTATTATTTGCCAGGTAGTTTTAATTTTGTCATCCGCTGATTTTATTTTATTGCTAATGTAAAGAGCTTTAGCAATTTTGCACAATTTTTTAAAAGTTTTTGAATACTTCGCAACATGCTGATGAAAGTTTGTGTTATTCACATGTTGCCTAAGGCCATATAGTTCATAAAGTTTATCTCTGCTTTTACGAATACCTGGAGTTGCCCAATCACTAAATAAGAACTTAGTGTAAATGCTTTTAGTCCTTAAGGGAATAGTTTCATTAAATTGCGTTTTTAATATGCTAAAGAACTCGGCATGAAACTCATTCGGGAAAGGTTACTGTAGTTTTGAAGACATAGTTTACCAGCTAACAACTTATTTAGGTTTTCTAAATTATTACAAGTATTTGGCCTAAACTTTATTTGTTTTTTTTTTTTAATTGGTACGTAGGTGCAAAACGTTAGTGTTTGTCCACTGTGATTAGATGGCAATTTATTAACAATTTCTTTATGTAAGTAATCACAATTACAAAAAATGTTATCTATACAAGTGGCAGATGAAGCTGCCACTTGTGTTGGTTCCATGAACATATTTGACAGATCAAATGATTTAAAAAGACTTAATAGTCTGTTACTGTTTGAGTTATTTTCTAATAAGTTAATGTTAAAATCGCCACATACAATGATTGATTTACTACTAGTACTAACTTTTTTTAATACATTTTCCATAACAGAATCAAACACCGATAGATTCTGATAACACGGAGGTCTGTAAACGCATACTATAACATGCCTATCTAGATCGACACAGGACAACTCAATGGAATGTTCAACTGAAAGTCCAGTAATGTCTTTTCGTTCTTTACACTTAATTGAATTAATGATGCACCGTGTTTCATGTTTTCGACAAAAATGACTAACTGCACAATAATTAACACAATTAATGGACATTACCTGATAATCTTTTAACCAATTTTCTGTCAAACAATTAACATCAAACCTGGTTCTTTCCGAAAACATTTATATTTCCAGTAGTTTAGAAGTGCAACCTTGAATGTTTTGATTAAATAATTTTAAAATATGTTGCTTTCTTCTAGGCTGCTTATAATTTCCTAAATTGCCAGAAGAAACCTTGTTATTATGCACTTATGTTAATTGACTATTAAATGAGCGACTTTTGTTGTCTTAAATCCTAGTTTAAAGTATTATCAGGAGTGACCCCTCCACCCGCAATCAAAGAGTCTGAAGTGCCAGTGTGCATGCCAGCAGGAAGAGAATACTCAATCTGACTGTTAGTGGCCACCAAGGATGGTGGTATTATAGGTTTTCTATTAAAAAATATAAATATATATATATATATATACACACATCAAAAGTGTCTAGGGATCAAGCATTTTTATGCGGATTTCTTGAGATTGAGATGTGGCTTTGTAACAAATTTATGATTTTATAAATTTATATGGATCCTTTTTGGTGCATTTCATAATTTGAATCAGGAACTGTGAATCAAATTCGAGTAAAAGATGAAAATCAGCTGTCAATATTTTCCCTATAAAAACACAACGCATTGAAGACATTATTAGTGCTACTGTTTCCCTACTACTGATTAAAACCAACGTTATTATGGAGCGGCGACGTCATTTAAGCAGGGAAGAAATGCTCAGAGCCGTGGGAATGATAGAAGCTGGTTCCCGGCAACGTACTGTGGCTTTAGCTCTGAATACAAGTCAGAGTGTTATCAGTCGACTTTGGACACGTTACCGAAGCACTGGTACCGTGGCTGAGCGCCATGGAAGACGGTATCGCTGCACCACACGGAGACAAGACCGATACATTCAAATCTTAACTCGAAGAGCTCCAACAATAACCGCCATGATGTTAGCCGTGAGGCTTCATCACTCTTCAGGGAACTTAATTAGCGACCAAACAGTCAGAAACCGCTTGCATGAAGTGAACCTTCATTCCCGAAGACCGCTACGGGTACCACCTATAGCAATGCACAATCGTAGGATTCGATATCAATGGGCTCTTCAACACAGAAATTGGGCAGAAGAACAATGGCGTTTCGTGTGCTTTTCTGATGAGTCTCGTTTTGGTACGAGACCGGATACAAGACGTATACGACACTGGAGAACCCCTGGACGCCAACAGCGATTAAAATCCTGCCAGGAAGTCCATCCTTATAGTGGTGGAACCATCATGGTATGGGCGGGTATTTGGATCGGCGGAAGAACTGAGTTGATTTGGATCAGAGGCAACCTCAACGCTCAAATTTATGCTGAGACGATTGTATCAGACGTCATCGTTCCTCTACAAGTGCAAATCGGTCCCTTATTTCAGTTAATGCATGATAATGCACGACCGCACACCGCAAGAGTTGTAAGACAGACTCTCGCCGCAGCTAACATCAATGTCCTGCCCTGGCCTGCTCAGTCGCCAGACTTGAACCCGATTGAGCATGCATGGGATATGCTACAGAGAAGAGCTCTGCCGAATATGGAGGGTATCCAGTGGCAAGAAGACCTTTTTTTTGTTGTTGCAACGAACATGGGCGGCCATTCCACAGCGTGATTTGGATGAACTCATTTTGAGTATGCCAAACCGATGTTCTTGTGTTGTTAGTGTTCGCGGTAGAAACACGGATTATTAATTGTTTAAGTTACCCAATAAAATTTTAAAGAAAACTGTTATTACAGTCTTTTTTTCGAACTTTAATGTTAGTGGTTCAAATGTCAAAAATCCCTTTATTAGGAAAATGGCAAATTTCTTTATTAATGCAAAGGTGACTTGGTTTATCGTTACTGTGACAAACGAAAACACTTTATTTGATGAATCCTTAAAGAAAATTTTAATTAATATCAATCAGGAGAAAAGTTATTGCAAAAATATACACTTGAGAGCAATAAAATCGCACACCCCTTGTAATTTGGTTTATTACTGATTGTTTTCTAAAATCGAAAGATATTGAGTAAAAATCATTAGACAAAATTAAAGCATACAAGCTTAGCTTTACAAAAACATAAAATTAAAATCATTGACCTTCACGTAACTTACAAAAACCGACCGTACACCGAATTCCCCAAATTCACGCGTTTGCGTTGTCACTACTTGCACCCTTAGCCGCAGGTATAAAAAGGTCAGTTTATTGGAATTTTTATTCAGTTGCATACCGAAGGTCAACGTGATAACATCTCTACTGGAAGCATACGGATTTACTGGAAAAATATGGATACCACGCCCGCAGAAGCCGCTCAAGTTATTGCCTTGCTCGAAGCAGGCCATAACCAAAGTGAAGTTGCTCGACGGCTAAATTTGAGCCGCTACTCTGTTCGTCGTGTATACCAGAGGTTCCAAGAGACCGGTGGCTACATTCGGCGACCAGGATCTGGCCGGCGACGCACAACATCAGAGCGTGATGACCGCTTTCTTGTGACAAGGTCTTTGAGAAATCGGCAACTGAACGCGGTTCAACTGGGACAACAGCTTCGAGAAGTTCGCAATGTCAGTATAAGTCGGTGGACAGTTCGAAGAAGACTAGGTGAAGCAGGAATGACTTCACATCGCCCAGCAAATGGTCCCAAATTGACCACAGCTCACCGACAAGCCCGGCTACAATTTGCTAGGGAACATTTAAATTGGACGTATGACCAATGGCGGGCTGTTATGTTCTCTGATGAGTGCAGAATGACTTTACATGGTCATGATGGACGCTCTAGGGTCTACAGAAGGTCATCAGAGCGATTTTCACAATGCTGCATAAGCGAACGTGTGGCTTTTGGAGGTGGATCGTGTATGTTTTGGGGTGGCATAATGTTGGACACTAAAACTGACATTGTATTCATCACTACGGCGAATACCAGCCCGAGATCGAGAAGTTTGACGGCTGCACGATACGTCGAAGAAGTGCTCGAAGAACATGTGAGGCCGCTTGCGTGGCTTATGGGAGAAGATTTTCTCTTAATGCACGACAACGCCAGACCGCATGTCGCTAGAACAGTTTGCGACTACATGGAAGATGTTGGAATCACCGCGATGGAGTGGCCAGCTCGTAGTCCTGATCTCAATCCGATTGAGCATGTCTGGGATGAGCTAAAAAGAAGAGTTCGAGCAAGAAGCCCTGCTCCTACGCGCCTCCAAGAGCTTCAACTTGCCATTGAAGAGGAGTGGAACGCCATACCACAAGATTTCATGGTGAAATTAATACGGTCCATGAAAAACCGATTAAGAGCTGTAATCAAGGCTAGGGGAGGGAATACACCTTATTAAAAAACAATTTGATCAAGCATTTTGAGTTTTATTTTTATTCTTTGTTAAGCTAAATTGGGTAATTTTATCCGTATGTTGGGTTTTGTGCCCTAAAACTCCCTATGGGTACTTTTTTTACACTGTATTTGATATCATTAGAAAGGTACTGAAGTAAACATTCAAATAGTGTAAGTTTTATTTTAATATGTATTCACATTTATGAAAAAAACTGCTTTAACAACAAAAAGTCAACGTGTGCGATTTTATTGCTCTCAAGTGTATGTTGATCCCTAGAAACTTTTGATGTGTGTATATATATTTTTAAATTTAATAAAGTGTTTATTCCATCCACTATGTCCTTTTTGGTAATACCATTACTGTTGTCTATTAACAAAACCAATGCAGAATAACTATCTAAATTAGAATTTTTAATATTTTTAATTAATTGACGGAAACTTATATTGTGATAACTATGTTTTGTAAAGCTATGGCAAAGGTAGTTATGTAGTATTTTTCCAAAGCCTGAACCTAGTTCATCACAGAAGAAGATGAATTTATTTGTCTGTGTATCATCACATGAATTTGCTGGAAGAGCCAAAACTGATGGTGTGTCAAGTTTAGGCTGAGGTGGTGGATTGTCCATACAGCTGCATGAGAGATTTTTGGTCAGCGACTCATACATCTCAGCACTTCACCAAGCCCAGCAATTCCCCAGCCTCTTGAAATCTAAAACAGCAGCCTTGTGATTCTCTTGAACCATGTTAAGATATTACTTATTTGCCCTAAATATGGAAAGATGTTTCTGATAAGCGCCAAAATACATCGCAATTTCAAAGCATCGATGGACCCGTAAGGCTGATTATTAAGTTCTCAACGCTTTCCCACGTTGTGAAGAGTGAAAATAATACTGACGATATAGTTTTTCAAATTTGTACATTTGAAGGATTGTTGCTGCAGACTGCTATTACTCGATGTCTCTGAGAGGCCTTGAGATAAGGGGACATGACAACCAAAGCATAGGTTTGACAACCAACAACTGAACTTATATTGAAATTGTTATTTAAAAGTTTAAAACTAACTTAAACTAAACTTTGTTATCAAAAGGGTTCAATTGGGAACAAGCATCTTCAAAAATGTTTTTGTACACTTCATTTATTTTTACTGGAAATACATTTGATGCAAGTGAACCAACTTCCATTAAATTTTGAAATACGTTTCTTCATACATCTCCCCAGTACGAAAGTTGAACGAAGTTCTTATAGGAAGCAAGACGTTCAGAGATAAAGAGGAACTTGCTATCGGAACTCAACTGGATGTCTGTTTTTAGCCAAAGACCAACAATATATCATGCAATTTCCTCTTTCGAGCTCTACTAGGTCTAGCGTCAGCCATTTGATTTTTCTTATAGGTGGTTTATGTGTTTTTAAAAGGATCTGTTCCTTCGGTCAACTTATAAAAATAACGTACAGAATATTTAATAGTGAAATTTGTTTAACTGATTTAACTTAGCAGCAGTTGCGAAACTCTGTGGGTTATTTACTCATGTGTTACGGTGGCGACTGATTGCAAGCATCGATGCACGTCCGCTCGAGCGTGCTCGCGACCCACGACGGCGTGGCTGCAAGTACGCGAGTGCATGCCGCACGAAATAATTTCTTGATCGCTTTTTCAACATAATATCAGTTGAATGTATGCATTGTCAACATTAATCAATTAAAGTTAAATTTGAACGTCTTGCTACTCCGCGACTGGCGTCATAAGCAAAGTACCTACTTCGTAATATCATTTTTTTAGACTAGTTTAGGTAAATAGACATAAAAAACCTTTCTAAATAAATAACGGATTTTTATAATATAAGATAAACGCACACGTAGTTGATTTTATATTTTACTTACCTTTTTATTTGTTCAACGCTCGGGTTATACATATTTGCGAGAACAAAGCTCGTGGTATTTGCTTTCAAACTTGTCGTGTGTTGTATTCGCTCAACCAAACCAGGCGGCGGCGGCGTTAATATTTGTATTGTAAATACAGAGCATTGTAAAATCGTCCAAAACCCACGCATCTAAAATTGATACCTACACTAACTATTAATAGAAATCATTGCACAGCTTTGCAGCACCCCAACTCATCAGTATATTAAAAAAGACAGAAAGTATCACGATATCGTATGAAATTAAAAGGTACACAGGATTTATAATATTACGAATTATGATTGTATTACATACCTAGTCATCAAACATTTTCTCTTTGTCTGCCGTGATAACTTAACTGTGGGTAACCTAAATGTTCTGCAGGTTAAGATGCGTGTCGAAAAGTCCTTTTTCAGATTTGGTCCGCAGCACATGAGGTCATTTGTGCTTTCAAATAAACAATTTCGATCAATATTTAATTTCGACACACAATTCAATTGTACGTCTGATGTCGTTTTCATAATTTTCGATTTTTACTTATTTATTAGGTACGATTGATTTTAATACGATAGCATGATTTTCGGTGCATTTTGAAGTTTCCTTAATGATGGCCTTATAATTTTTGTTAGCGACACCTTTATTGTAGTTTTTGCTTATTATGCGATTGTTTGGATTCCGTTTATTTGGTGATGTAGTTCCTTATCGTGTTTTAATGGGCTCAGGTGTTCCTAAGCCCATTAAAACCCACCCAAGTGCTCCAGCTTTAAAAGGTCACGAGGATTCCTGCGTGCTTCTTTGTATCCAGCCTATATTTCTGGGTCCAGTTTTTTACAGAGTAAGTGAACCAACAACGAATCCCATGTATTCGTATTAACACAGATTTTGTATCGCGTGAATACATTCGGGTGAGGTATTATGTGAGGTATTATAATAATCTTTCGATGTCTAATCTTCTTCTTAGGGTGTAGATAGTAAACTTAGACATTAAGTTTATAGTCTCTTAAATTTTCTGCTTGGCGTAGAATTCAACCACGGTAACACGATCGGATGATGCAGTCATTAGTTCCTCACATGTGCAGGTGACAGGGCACGCGGTGCAAGCTATAAGGTGAGCCATGGTCTGCGGAGAGGAACCGCATAAGCACTAACGGTCGGTGTTATCTACCCCACTTTAGGAGGTTTTCTTTGCTGCGATCGACTTGGGAATCTTGCGGAATCTGTTTAATGTTTTCCAAGTCGACCATGGCAATTCGTGTCCAGGAAAAAGTTTCTCCTTTGACTTAACGAACTATATAACTTATTTTACAAAACCAGACTGCAGATCTTTGCACTGATCTAAAGAGCGACCATGAAGACTACGTTGACAAGAATTAATATGAGTACGTGACAAAAAACCATTCAATTTTTCTCTTTTGAGTAGGTAGTTGTACCTACATACCGACGTCCACGTACTCGTTTACCGTTATGTATACGGTGTTAACTGTATTGCTATGATACACAGCATCGTACAGTAAGTTTTTTTGAGCGATATGAGTCTGCAGAAACCGTCCAGGTTTGAACTGGACTGTGTGCATTACTCCTAGCCAACTAAAACGCTGAAAAAAATGTTGAAACGACGTGATCTAACAATTATCCATGTCAATCGTACAGGTATTATAACTAAAAACACTGTTTCGTAACCGATCTGAGCTTATAATAATCAGAGTTGCTTTATTTTGATTAGTCTCACAGCAGTATGAAGCCATTGAATCGGTTTCATACTGCTGTGAAACGTACGGAAATACGTTCCACGCCGACCTCGACGCGGATTTCCGCGCATGCAGAGCAAAATTGTTACATCGAATCCATCCTCCATTTCAGCGTTAACGTAGGTTTGAGACGTCGTTGATTTAGGAGCTCAGCATAGCGTTACTAAATTGTCAGTACCTACACCTACTATCGTTGAATAAGACTGCTTGTTGCGGATTTGGTATGATTTCATAATATGTAGTGGTTACGCGTTAGTAACTTATGTTCTGGAATAACTTCTTATTTTTATGATTTCATATGTACATGTCGGCGTCAGCGATGGCTGAGCGATGAGCTGACACCGAAGGGGGTTTCGTGGTACCGAGTTCATAACGTAGAATAACAATCTCCATTGCTGTAATAACCTCACAGAACAATCGTAATCATAAAACATAACTCAAATAGGTAACTGACAGTTTCGTACTGGATGTGTTTCGTTGGTGCCTCTAATATTTATTAAAATATTATTTCAAATGACAAGTAACGTCACGCTGGTCACCATAGACTCCGTACTAAGTCAATCAACTTCACAACTTATTATTCAAGAATATCGCTTACCACGACATACTTACATATAAATATGAAAGAATATCTTTTTAATCCTAGAACATGTGAAAATGTAAAATAATAACGTTTCAGTGAGAACAAACTTGTAAGGCTTTAATGTGAATTTGGCTGTCTCCCTGGATCCAATGCACTGCATCGCATGTCTATGGGTCGCATTAGAACAATTAAACTTATACAATTAAAATGTAAAATATAGGTAGATGGTAGTATAAACTTAAATGGGCTATTTAACAAAATTTTAGTTTTTATTCCCTCATCTAGATTACAAAAAAAACTTCGACACGTTTATTTTTTTTCACGTAATCAGAAAATAACGGCGATACATCTAGTCAAAATGTCGCATGACGTCACTGGCCAATACAGTTTATTCTAGATAGTGACGTTACAAGCCCCCCTCTCCGTAACTTAAATGCGCTTAATCTAAGGAGTATTCCATCAATTTGTAACGAAAAAAAATTGTGTAGTATATTTTCTTGTAAACTAGATGAGGGACTAAAAACTAAAATTTTGACACATAGCCCATTGGTGCTATAGCTTAACTCATTAAATCTGAAACATTTTAGTTTTTTGTATTAACTACTATCATGCTGGCATGGTGCTATCATAGTTTAACCATTAATATACTCGTACTATGGTTTCTGTTATAAACACTTTTGGAACATTTTCAATCAACTAATTTTATATTTTGGACCCCTGCTTTATAATGTACATGCATTACTAATTCAATTGTACGCCGATTCACTTAGCCTTCGCTGGAGGGCATGACTAGCGGCAACTCTAATTTCTGCGAAGCCCGGCAGACTAGGTACCTGCGAAGTCGCACCTATAACTAGTGGACTATTTATCTACCCTTATGACTAGTTAAAAACGATCGAGGATAGTTTGAGTAGATCGACAGACATTTGATATTATAATGGGAAGACAGCACGGACATCGGATCGAGAAATTAATGAAACGGTTTCAGAACAGTTGTATTCAGTTTAGTCAAATGCTACTGCAGAAACCAACGGAACTCTAATTTTGGCTAAAATTAGTTAATTGCGAAATCTAAGCCACACCTGTATTTCATGTGCCAGTCCTCTCTTGAGTAATAATAAGTTCTATATACAGTAATAGGTACTATTTAATGAAACTATTAGTTATTTGACATTTGAATGCATGCATACTTGTACATAAACAATACATTATTATAACTATCTGAGAGGCACGTTGGCTCTAGTTAATAGTTTTAGGTAAAAGCACGAAGGTGTAATATGGAATGTCAAATTAGTTAAATAAAATCCCCACGGACGTAGTTCTTGCGACATACGCCGATTTTTGACTGTAACATTGTGAAAACTGAATTATGATTAGAAAAAGAATCTCGTTTAAGCCTATAATTATACCTTAATCGCTAACAAATAGAAACAGACGACATCCGGCTAAATGTAATTTGGAGCCCATTTCGAAAATCTCTTGAACAAGTCTAACGAAGTACATTCATTCCGAATTCATTATTCTATCGTTAAGAGAGTTGGAAGAACAATTCATTGTAAAATTGCTGAACGCCGTCAAACCGCGGCTTTATCGCACACGCCACGAAAATGGCGTGTCCGGCTACGAATCTGTCTATATGTACAGGGGGCTTACCATGATGTTTTAAAATACTTGCCAAGTGCAAGGCAGCTCAACTGAGCAGCTTAACCTGCCAGGTTTCGTTTTTGTACCATGAATGTTTCCGGTTGACCTGCATTTTGACCTGCTACATTGTCTCTGATCAGTAAGCTGGCCGCACAGATAAAATAAGATTAATTCAATCTGTCGTTCTGAAACACGTTTACGGTTTTTATAGAAGTAAAATATGTTTTAACTAGTAAAGGTTGAAATAAAAGAGAGAGAAAGAAAAAACATTTTTCCTTGTGAAAATGGAATTTAACATTATTCGTGAGAGAAATCGAGTTCCATCTTCATCATAAACTTAAATGTCAATGTTTAATGTCTTCACATTTATTTCCGAACGTACCTAATACTGACATGTGAAGCATGTCATGTTTTGTCTAAGGACAAAAGTAGAATATTTACGAGGCGATTTTGAAATTCAAGTGGGTTAGTTTTAAAAAAGTTTTATGATAACCTGAGTGTTGTTAACTGAGGCCGTGTTAATACGAATGCCGGAGATGTTAACAAGGATTGAATTTTAGCATATTGTTTAACACTGTTGCTATGACTATGTTCCTAAAAGCACAATAAAATATTTTATTTATTGATTTAAGGACAACCAACAAAGCATACACCAAAATACATGACAAGTTTACATATTTTTTTTTACGACATGCGTTAAATACAAAATTAGGAAAACAGTTTTACAAATCAAAACTAAACAAAAACAAAAGACACCTTCTTAGGTACACAAAAAAGGTTATAAACAGTTCATTGATGCATTAATGCAATATACCATTGATTAGTTCACACATTTTTTTCGACGACAGCCAGTTACTTAATAAGAGAAAAAAAACGCAAACAATTGTTCAAATCTATATGTGAGCAAGTCACAAAGATTAAAAGACAAGAATAAAAAAAACACATTTTCATCTCATGTATAAAATAAACGGTAAACGCAGTGCTTAGAGAAGATTTTCTATATTCTATAATACTTTGAAAGAAAGTAAGAGTTATATTTTATGCACATTTGAACAATACGTAGCGCTTTTGTACTCCAATTTAATAGAAACAGGTCAATAAAAGTTAGTTTCCTGCAAATTACGACAGTACGGCAGGTTAATTGTTAATTGTCTATATGTCAAAAAGCCTTCATGGAAGGAAACGTTGCTGGCCAACCTGCTGGAGTGCTAACACGTGGTCACTCACTGGCTTAGGTCACGTGGTCGCTGGCTCGCCTGCTGCTATACTCACTCATGGTACAAAATAACGGGGCAGGTTATTTTTCGTGTAAAATTGGCCTGCTATAAGAGTTCATGGTAAGCCCCCAGACCGACACTTCGCGCATACAATAATGTTTTAATGCATTAATTTACACGCGGCACTACATCCGAAGAGATCTAATAATCTAATAATAATCTCGATCTAATGCCTATACCTATAATTATTATTTTTTTATCAATAAATATGATTGTTTCTTTAATTTTACAATTCACGTTGCTAAACTACTTCATAGGGTTACGTAGCTCAACAATACAAAATTAAAACCTCATAGGTTCACTTTGTTGTCCGTCTGCCCGTCACTAATTAAGTACTTTTTTTCGCAAGAATGGGTTTTATGTTGAAATTAATACTTAAACGAGGAAAAGTATTATTTATTGATTTTCATGAAAACCAATAAATAATACTTTTATATGTTGAGTCATTAGTAATCAAAACCTTTGCTCATGAACTTGACAGGATGGATAATATTGATATCACAAAACATCTTTCCAAGCAACATTTACTTCGATACCTATTTAGGTATAATTTATATATTTCATATTTTAAAAAGTTTTATAAAATACAATAACATAAATAACTAAATTTACTCACAGATAGTGGCCTTAATTTTAATTGGAATAGTAGGTTATTATTTTTGCCATATTTTATCAGTATTTCGATTAGTTTCGAATTTTAGGACATTCCCCACTTTAGCTATTCCTTGTTTGGTATGCATTAAAGCAGCAATGGTGTCATTGTTGAGACTCCCACGGTGTTGTGTTTTGATGTTATTCAGGGTGCTGAAAACCCTCTCCACAGACGCGTTTGAAAAAGGTAATATCAGCAGGAGACCTATTACTTTTTCTAAATTTTTCAACAAAAACATACCAGCCGTATTCTTTAGATTAAAAAGTTTAGGCCAGTACTCAACGAATAGCAGCGATTCTAACCTTAAGCTCTTATAATCTAACAGCGTAAGTTCTCGCCATTCGTTGTCAACAGTTTGTTGATCAAGATATTTTTTTTTTTAAATGGGGAAACGTTAGAGAACTCCACTTAAACATTTAATGTTGAAAGCCTGGGCTTCAGATGGCTCAACCACAGAAAAAAATTTAAACAAAGGATCGCTGAAGTCAAACCTTTTTACAATGTCTACCGTTAGTTCAATATAAAAATCTAAACAGGATTTATAAAATACATCCAAATCCGTGTTGGAAATAGTTTGATCATTGTGTAAATTGTCTCGCAAAGGCAAGAAATTACTGGAATCTTGGAAGTTAGTCAAAAAATATTATTGCCCTGTAAGCGCACGTGTCATTTGCATGTAATTGGAACAAATAGATTTTAGCATCCTTTCCACTTCTGGTTTTAATTTGTGTAATAAAGGTGCTTCAGACTGAAACATTACATTAAATGTTGTTAACATCTCTAAAACGTAAGTCAAGAATTCAAGGCAAAGTATTGTGAATTTATTATCGATAGTTTTAAGCATATCCTCGGTAGTTCTTAATGGGTCTTCGAACGTGCTCAACCTCAAGTACCTACGCTTTCAAGGGCTCATACTGCTCCAACACTCTATCTACACATGCTTTCATTGATAGCCAACGGGTTTGAGAAAGTGTTAACATTTTGTGAAATTGAACCTGGAAAAACTCTTGGAACTCTTTGAGCTTTTGTTGTCTGTGGGAACTCTTGCTGAAATATGATCCTATATTACGTAAGAGATCTTCAACTGATCTCGGAAGTTTATAACACGCTTTTGAAGCCAATTAATTAATCATATGACAAGAACATTTGATCCATGCGATATAAGGCAATGCCTGTTTTAATTTTGCAAACACTGAGTTGTGTTCCTCTACCATAACATTTGTAGTGTCTGATGAAAAGTCAATCAAATTGACAAGAAGTACACCTTTTGCATTCAACAACTCCAAAAGGCATTCAAATAGGGCCGTAGCTGTACTTGAAACCACTTCTACCATATCAAAAAAGTGTATAAAAACCTTTTTTGTGTCAGTATTGAATACAATAACAGTAAAAGCGCATTGTTTTTTGAACTATTATCAGTCATTTCATCCATATCCAAGAAATAAAAATGTCCAGGTTCTTTCATTAAATCTACAGTTTTCTTCGCAAAAGAGTTTCCTAGGACATTTTTCATGATCGTCGTGGATTTTGTTCTGTGAATACTTAGACTTTTTGCAATTTCAGAGTCCGGAAATATATCAGCACAAAGAGATCCTAGGGTATCCATGAGCGTAAATGGTAGGTTATTAGTTGCCAAGAGACCCGTCAATTTTAATTCTGCTCTTTTGACTTAATGATCAGGCGATGTCTTCATAAAATCCGTGAGTTTATTTGATATTGCAATTTGCTTCATACAAGATTTATGGCATTCTGACTTCATAAGACGAATCAAATCACTTCTATGTGGACGTAAGTTAGAGTTGCAGGCTGTACAAGTTGCGAGCTCAGTTTCATTTTTAATAATATGACTCTTTTTAAGCCAGTCCTTGAATTCCGGTTCTAAAAGCCACTTATCATTAAATTTGTCCTTTTTAGCCGACAGTTTTTTTTGCAGGTGTCTCTTCATCAGACTCTAATTCCACTTCTGTCACCTCTGCATTTCTGTCACTTTTTGCGATGTCACTATTTGATTTTTCTTTCTTTTTTTTGACTGACGGCTCATGCTCAGTGTCTGAATGATCGAGCTGCGTCTTTAACGTATGTTTTTGAATTGCTCTACTAGTTGGTGGTTCTTTTGATGTTGATGTGGAAGAGGGGTCAGAATTGGTTGGAGAGGTGCCTTTATTCGTAGCCTGTCGAATGAATGCTCGTGCCTAATAATAATAAAGAAATATGATAATCGGAAATAGTAGGTATAGTCAAAAGCGAGAGCGTAACTTTTCCTTTACGAACCCGCTCTTATTTCCTGCGAAATAAGGGCGGCTCTGAAAGAAACTTCTTTAACAATTGATTACTGAATACAAACAACTTTTTCAACTTTTGATACTTAGACCATTATTTAGTGCTACTTCATACGAAGAAACTAATAATTCCAAAATAAAAACTATTTTACAAGAAAACAACCATCTTCTTAAGAAAATACTACCAGGTGTAAAATAACTGTAGTTTCGGAAGGCCACCGCCTTCCTTATTCATTATTGGCCACCGCCAATAATGAATAAATTATCAGCTGTTTAGTACCCATAACACAAGCTCTTAGCTTAGCTTGGGACTAGATGGCGTTGTGTAAAGTGTGTGGAAAAGATACTATTTAAAATTACCTTGATGAGGTTACACTGATGGCAGGCATAATTTCAGTCAACAGACAATTTATTTTAGAGATTTCGTTAACCTAAATTTAAAAGTAAACTCGGCGTCATCCAGAGTTTGCATGTAGTTCACTCTTTTAATAAAACTCTTCTCGAAAAAGCGCTTCGGTGTTGTAAGTCTTCCCTCGCTTCACTATTTGTAATGGCAATGGGACCTGAACCTGTTGTACCACTCCCCTTCGGATACCTACGCACCCTGGTAAGAAAACGCACCAGGGATCAACATGACAAGCTATGGTCGGACCAAAGTGAGTGCAGGCAAGCCAGGGAAGCACTTCCCACAATTGATAGCCGTTTCACGAGACAGGTTCTCCGGCTGACTAAGCAACAGCTGCGAATACTCACAGCTGCCATAACAGGCCACGGGCCATTTAACAAACACCTCTTTGTATTAGGAGTTACAGACAGCCCACTGTGCAGAGCAAGTGTCGAGGTGGACGAGACGGCATCGCACGTGCTTCTCAACTGCCCAGTGGTAGCCGCATACAGGGCTAAGTTCTTCGGAAACCCAGGTACCCTCCGAGAGATCGCCAGTAGCGTTAAACCGCTGCTGGCCTTCTTCGAGGAGCTAGGATGGATGGAATAGGGCACATTCCCACCCGTACGCAAAATACGCGCTTGGTCGTGGAGTTGCGGACACCTACCCGTTAAACCTAACCTAACCTAACCTTCACTATTTGTACTATCCCAATCAGATAACTGCACCAGAACCTCCATATCACTGTTACTATCGCTGGAAGTATCGACAATGCTAATATTTTTAATAAAATCCGTGAAGTCAATCCTAAATCTGAGGGAATTTTAAGATTACGATTTGGACCGTTTACACCGATCAAAGCAGACGTCAAATTCAAAGGATATTATTGGCAACTCAAACTGTCATTTCCGAACAAAGGTCAATCTATAGTATACGATCCGTCCTCACAAAGATTGGTTGGTTTTAAAGATTGCGATTTCAATCCGTGGATAGCTTATTGGTACACTTTATCATAAATCAGGATTTGATTTTCGATCTTCAATCCGAAGATCTTGGATTAGATTCATTATTAATTTCGGGCGTTAGTGGTTTGCACCTGCACTTTGTCGTAAGATAAGCAGAATGCTACTTTCATATGGATTGCCTTCGCTTATCTATATAATTATATAAAACAAAGTCGTGTTAGTTATACTATTTATAACTCAAGAACCGCGGGACCATTTCTTATATTTTTGTGTGTCGTCCGGAATAGGATAATAACTAATTATGAAGAACTCGACAAAAAAATTATGAAGATTATTTCAATGAATCATTCTTCAAACACAGCGCCATCTTGAATGACATGATAGGTGACTAATTACTTCCATTTTCACTATCGGATATTTGACTTTGACAAGTCTTAAGCTAAAACTAAGATACAAATACAAAAATCTTTATTTCTTTAACAAAATTTACCTTCTTATAATTAGTTGTTGGAGTCTCCTTTTAAGCATGTAAATATGCCTGTGTCAGGAGGCTCCGCTCTTCCTTAACGTATTAACAGCATAGCAAGAGACATGTAAACATAAGTTTTGTATTTTAATTATTTAGTGGGTAAGTAAATTTAGTGGGTAAGTATTTATTTATTATTAGCCTAAGGCGTGCTGTAAGATTCCCTAGCCCCAAGAAGTTGGTTGTTGGTTTCCACGTATAACAATATTTTTTCTGTTTCTTCATAATTTAGGGTTTTTATCCACTTTTTCAGTACTAATTTGCACTCATGAGAGGTCTTCGAAAATATCTGTAATATTTTATTGATTTTATTGTAAAGATAAGCTGATCGTTTTTTGAATTGGATTCTAGCAAAAGTAGTCTTTGTTATAGGAACATTTGTGACTACGTTTTTCCTACGTTTAATTTCTATGCAAGGATCATAGGTTAGGGTTTTATGTGTTTTTAATATGGTGTATACAATATATAATTTTCGAACTGACAGTAGGTTGGACAATTGATATAGACTCACAGTAGGGAAACGTTGTTTTTTGAAGTACATAACTTTTATAAGAGCTCTTTGAGCCTTTTCTACATCTATTCTTTTTTTCGTAGTTGGGGTTATTGGATGTAGTTTTCGGGACTACATGGCGCAGCGATTTAAACATCCATAAAAACTTCCATAACCTAGAGGTAATCTGCTCAACTTGTGGGTACCATGATAGTCTCTGATCTAGTATAACTCCTAGGTATTTAAAAGAAGACACTTTTTCTATTAATGAGCAATCAATAGAAAAAGTGTCTTCTTTTAAATACCTAGGAGTTAACACAACATTAATTTGATTCATTGTATGGCGGAACGAAGTTTGCTGTTTCACCTTGTATGACAGTAGAAATGAATAGAATACGACTACTTCTATCGGTAGCGTCAGATGATAATAAGTCAATGCGCGTTGTCTATCATTTGTACTGTATAACTGTTACTCAAATTCTAAAAGGGATAAGTTAATTGATTTTCAATCTTCTTATTATTTTCGTGTGGTGTTTGTGACTAACTTTGTGTCAGAGTGATTATGCCACCCGTGGGCGGCTCAAAAAACTTGAACAAGTTTTTTCTATAGAAAAATATTTTTCAGGTATGCAGATTTCCTCACAAAGGTTTATTTCACCGGTTTTGACGAAAGTGATAACTAGGTATACAAAACTCTTGAATCCGAAAAGACAAAGGTGAGTGCCTGTTGCAGTAAACACATTCCTGGCATTTTTTTTTAAACTGTTAAATTTGTTCTTCGTTCTTGTTTTGTCAGCCAGCCAACAGCTCTGGGACTGAACCGTTAGGGTGCATGTTCGACTGACACAGGTCAGTTTTCAATTATTTTCTTGCATTTACTTTTCTGTGGGTCTATAATATGTATTAAGAATACCATTATTACTGTCACTCTGCAAGGCAATGGCTTCTTCTCATACAGAGAAGGCAAAAGCATTGATCACCACACACTCTTGCTCAAGGGCGGATAGGCAATTTCAAACTAATATTAACTATAAGTCCAGGAGGGTATTGTTATTATTGTACTATTCGTCAAATTGTGGCGTAACTGTTATACGTGGTTTTCAGCACGCTCTCACGGGCTAAGTTGCGCTCACAAAATATAGTAGGCCGCACTCGAGGGGGCCTACTGTACTCAAAAATATAAAATTTCGTGCTACGCTACAATGAAGCCCGCTGTGTCTGTGCTATCTACGACAGAGTTCGTAGTATGCTACGACGTAACACTATTGAGCTACGATGTAGCACGTATTTATTATGCTACGACGGAGATAATGAAGTGCTACGCCGTAACTAATACAGTGTCATGTCTTATCCCAAATTGTTTTACGAGTGAACTTGCACAACTAAGAACATGAATATTAAAGTACAGCATTGACTATGTACAAATAGACGAAATTACGCATTCACATATTTACAACCGTTTACCGAAATCGAAGTATGTGTTACCATAGAGGTTTTTACAACAGAATAAGCGCTTACGTTCAGTGCGTGTGACACTTTTTTAATTATCAGCCATTTTTACTACACGCCACGTTTACAATTTTGAATGTTTTCATTATAAAGCTTGATCAAAGGCAGGAAATCGATGATTATGATTCAGGCATACATTATGCCTAAACAAAGAAAACAAAACTTTTTAATTAATAAAGTGAAATCTACTAAAACGAGTCCGTCCGATTTGAGTTTGTGTCCACTTAGCTGTTTAGGAGCAAAAGTCAAAAGAGTAAAATGACAAATGGGTCGCAAATTGTCAAAAGAGTACAACGTCAAGAGCACAGTATGTCCAAAGCTCAGAATGACAAAAGAGCACATTGTCGAAAATTATACTTCAACGCGTTAACTGTGTTCTGACTCAGACTTGACATGGAAAATAGAAAAATAAACATTCAGAAAAATAATAGTATTTCAAATAGGTTTTTCTCATAAATACTTTGTATGGGTGCGTAATCCTCACAAACTTCGGCCTTTATTTTATTGATGGCTAAGTATACTTCATTTTTGGTAAAACTTTTTTTGCAAGTATGTTGGCTTCGACGAATTATATATTATTTGCCTTTTCTTTATCCAAAGTTAGTGAAGCACTACAATCACTACGATTTTCGCATCGCCATATCGACATTCCTCTTTTATTGGAAATATTAAAATTATACCTGTATCCATCTAGCAGTAATGTTGGTTTTCCCTTTTGATTATTTACAAAAGTTATGTTTTCGCTAATTTTTGTCGCAGCAGTGATCAATTTATGCAGAATAAGTAGTTATGTACGAAGCATATTACACCATAAAACACTCCATAAGATCAGAGTTGAGGAAGGAAAATAGAAAATGACATCCTGCCATATATTTTTTTTTTATTCATTACAAGTGGCTAGTAGATGGCCAGTAGATGCTTTCTGATTAATTTAGCAAAGAGATGGCATGTATCTATTTTCCCTGTGTACTCAAGAGAATCTGGGTTATTTATGGACATCCCTGTTTAGGGTTTATTACTAAGGCTCCACATTCCATTCTACCATACCTAAAAACATGAAATTAATCCGGGTCCCACAATCACCCGGATTCATTTCATGTTTAGGTATATTTTTATGGTATGGTATCTGTCAAAAAAATACAAATGTGTACGGAACCTCTTTGAGAACAATTCTGACTCGTTGCTGACTATAGTTACTTCCCTAAATATTTAATTTATTGGAAATGTTTTTTGGACGTTATTATAATGAGGACATTTTTATTTTTGGGCATCTTATTATTGTGTAATTTTTATTGTTAGTCATTTTTACTTTTGGACTTTAATAGTTTTGACATTTTTATTTTTGAATTAATTTTGATTTGGACATTATTATAGTATCCCATTTTATCATCTAAATTTATTACATTGCAACTGGGAGCAGATTACGCAAGCACATCGGTTAATGCCTGGAAATTGATCATCATCATCATCTGCCTAGCTTTTTCCATACTATGTTGGGGTCGGCTTCCAGTTTAACCGGTTGCAGTTAAATAACATGGAGCGACCGAGCCTGTCAGACCTCCACAAACCGTTAACTGAGTAACACTTTACCTCTTAGTAAAACTGGTTGTCAGACTTTCGGGCTTCTACAAGTAACGAATGTCAAAGATCTACAAATGGTAGCCGAGACTAACGACTTGACTGAATGAGGCACGGAGGAGTGACGTGGAAATTGATGGGTTTCATATGATTTAATTATAGTTTAAAACTGGTGTACAACGATCTGACAACATCATTATAAATGCGGAATTCATGGAATTCATTTATATTAGGCAAATAACATGAAATACAATTTTTATTTTTGTTTGCCGCAACTTTTAATTAATGAAAATTTAACCCTCGAATGTAATACGCAGTTGCGGAGTTTATCCCTGACATACGTGGTGACGCGATATTTTTATAGACAACCTTATTCTGAGTATACTAATCTACTGCTTTGAGTCTAAAATAATAATTAAAAACAGCTATTCAGTACACAGTACATATGGAAGACAATGATTGTCTTATCGCGATTTTAGTGATAGTGCCATAGTAAAAGTTGTAATGATATGTATGAGGTTTTAGTACCTACATACTCAAAATAAAGTTATCGCTGTGTATTATAAACAAGAATATTCAAGGATTATGTTATCAAATTTGGTTTACTAAGTGAACCATGCATTTTCATTACTACGTGCTACTTATCGAAATAAGTAAGTATTGACTTCTTAATCAGGATAACTGCACACATTTACGTGAACGTTTAGAAGCAAGAATAAACGCAGAAAACAAAAAAAAAGTTGCTTTCAAATCATTAACATATTCAAACTACGAACCAGTAGAAAGGATTTCTAGACCCCATCTCTCTTGAATGTAAAAGTAAGATTCAATTGAAAATCTCTTGCAATTTACCGTATTGCGGACAAAGGCCCAGTACCAGTATTGAATATTGAACGTTTGTTTCGTATCTGATTATTGAAAACTCACTTACATACGAAAGAAAGTGGATCCCTACAAAATTTTAATTGGTGATCGTATTCATCCAACATTCTTGATCTCTTTGTTTCTTTTCAGCTACATAATACAACAATGTTCTGTCTGAACAATTGTCATTTTTAAAATTTCGTAACAACTAAGTCTATGCAGTATATGACATCGGTACCCGTTGAAATGTTTTGTTGATAAATGCTTATTTGAAAACAAGCGTTGGAAATTGGGACAGAGAACATAAAGAAAGGCAAGCACACGGGACCCAGTTATGACACAAAGCTAAAGCAAAATGATAACAATTCTAATAAACCTGGGTATCTGTAGGGCGATTTCGTCGAGGCTGTCGATCGGTTCGCTGAGCGGTCGCTCGAGCAGTCGGGATGGGGTTGTAAGCACGTCTGAATTCATGTTTCGTCTAGTATTCGTGCTTCTGTTGTGCTTCTTTCGTTTTTCCTCGGCGCGTTGAAGATTGTGAAATCGGAAGAAGAAAATCGACATTATACTTGAATTCTGTAGGTGCACTTATGCATGTGTCTGTCTTCTCTAGTTTCAGTCACTGTATCGTGTGTGAGTCACTGTCGTAATATATTAAAATTCCACTTGTACACTTATTAAACACAATGCATTAATATAATTTAGCTCTCAAGTTCTTGCCTTTGTGAAAAACATTCATGGTTTTTGTTATGAAAAATTTTGGTAACCAAAGAAACGCGTTTAGCTGTTTGTTAATATGGTGAGTGATGTTGAGCCTTTTCCTGCGTTCATGACCTACATTTCATTCGGGAGCGGCAGTTTGTAGGTACATAATTTACGATCCTGATCTATTCTGAGGTGCCAACCTGTCCTCTGCTACTAATTGCTTGTATTTAGATTACAACAATTTCAATGGCATTAATGGATTTTACCATGAAGCTTACACCACAATTATCAATCTACGCTCCGAACACCGAAAATCGATCAATATGGACGACGTAGATCGATAAATAGACACGAGTCACTTTTTAGATAACAAACATAATAGCAGCTTAGCTTTGGTCACCAACTTTGGTACTAAATTAAAAATAAAACAAATTATAAAATAAATGAAAACAAAACTAAAAATAGTTCACAGCCTGAAAAATCCAAGACAAGGAGTAATGAGAAGACTAAAAGGAATCTACTAGATATGCAGGCAAACAACTGTAAAAACTATGTAACAGATCAGCCAGAAAGCTAAGAAAATAAAAACCAAACATTTCACCAACTAAAAAATAAGTACAGCATTATTATATTTCGGACCAACGGAACGGGCGATAAAGTTATATAATATTCAAAATAAATCTACTTATGGGCTTACATAGTATTTATTTACTCAGCTTGATTTGAGTTATTGACACATATAATTTATTTCTGTATTGATTTGTGCTTTGTGTGAATAAAAACAATTTTAAATTTTAATCCTGATTTGGTAACAACGTGGCTGTAAAACAAAGTTTAAAATTTAATAAGCATTGATAAAGATTTACTGCATTGGTATTGTTTACTATACTTGTCATTTACATACAATGCAGGCAGTATATTTTTAGACGGTTGACTTGTTACAGCTTTACACGCGTCTACATTCTCTTGCAAGGCAGTGGACGACAGCACTCAACCTTATCTCTCATTAGCGTCAAGTCTTGGCGCGTTCTGTATCTTTATGTACCTATATTCTTTTACATGCGGTACAAGTGCATTATTTTTAAAAAATAGACTTTAAAGTTTATTTCAAAAATATATTGAATACACTGCATGATAATGTAGAGCTGACTATTTCTAATAGTTAAAGTTAAAAAGCTCGAATATATATCTACGGAAAATTTACACTTAACTAAGTATTTTTTATTTTAAACACAAAAATACATAAACATACAACGCTCAACTTCTCACAAATACGTACAACACATGCACAAAGACACACAACTCACACACACACATACATACATAAAGGGGAGTGAGAGGGTTTGTGTAGAAGTCCTCACAAACCCTCTCACTCGCGGTTTTACCCTTTTTTGAACAATAATTTTAATACAATTAAGCTAGTTTTAATTTTTAATAGTTAAATCAAAGAAATTATTAATGATTAAAATAAAAGTTTACATCGTTTATTTTGCATACTATGTAAGAGTAGCTGATGTACGCAAAATACGCGCTTGGTCGTGGAGTTACGGACACCTGCCCTTTTAACCCTTTTTTTGCCTCTACCTCAGACACCGGCTCCTCACATAATTTAGAACTAAGATGTGAAATGTATGTACAGGTAACTGTTTTATAATCTTGTAGTAGTATTATATACAGGGTGTCCAAGAACCTGGCGTCCAACTGGATTCCCACGATGCCCCAAGTTCTAACAGTACTCAGAAAAATATTTTAAAAAATCCACCCCATGTACTTACAGAATTATACTGATTTCAAAAAAAAAGGGGAAATGAGCACCCTGTGACATACTTTTGAATGCTGTGACTGCTAATGCTGATAATTTCGATATTTCTTGGAGGTTTTGTAATCTAGGGTATTGCTGTGTCTAAATAGAATGTAAAAATAAAGTACTTATTGTACCATTTTAAAATAAAATATTATTTTAACTAAAGGTGATATGGAAAACTATTGAATTTCGCAACTTTGACCGACTGTAGTGTAAAAAAAATGTACCAAAATAGTATGGCAAGTGACGTCAAATTTTGACGCGTTTATTCCTCTTTTTAAAAAGGTATAATACTTACACATTAATTTGAAAAAAAAAAATTTTGATAATATTTTTACTCAACAACCCAATTTTTACGATGTCTTACAGAATTCTTAGAAAGAAAAATTTACGACGAATTGAATCTAACCTCTAAAGAATTACTATTGTATGCTCATAAAAATAACAACAGGCCTCTCAAAAAACAGGTTAGACCGTAAGGGACGGTATGTGCATGCATCTCACCATAGTGATTCGTTATTACAACAGGAGGGAGCAAGACAGAAACTATCTTTGCGATTTGCTGGTTCTTCTTTATGGTACCCCATTATTCAGGTAAGAGTGAGGGAGAAAAAGGTTAGAGGTGCGAGTGAGATAGATAGTGACGCTATCTGGGATCGTGCTATTTAGGATAACAGTACGGTCAGTACGCGTCACTGCCTCCTGCCGTTACTACGCACCTCTCTCTTATTGTTACCATTGATCACGTACTACGATTTAAAGCTTTGTTTATTGGACTCGATTACTCTTTGTGCTCTGGACTTTGAAACGAACTCTTTACGACGACCTTTGCCTGTGTTTGGACAGTTTGTGTTTTGTGTGTGCTACCATGGCGACCTACACTCCGCAAGAATACGCAAATATGCACTACATTTATGGAGAATGTAGAGGTAATGGACGAGCTGCAGCGAGACTTTACAGAGAAAGGTATCCGAGGGCTACGCGATATCCCGACCATCGAGTTTTCATTAATGTGCACAGATCACTATGTGACGGGCGGTTCCCCAATCAAGTAGCTGGTGAAGGACGACCCGTAAATGACTTCATACGCGATGAAGTTTTAGAGGCGGTGTCGGCAAATCCAAGCATCTCTGTGCGAGGAATAGAAGCTGATACGGGGATACCGAAGAGCACAGCACACAGTATTCTCCAAAAAGAAGAATATCATCCGTACCACGTACAGCGAGTGCAAAGTCTTTTACCTCGAGACTATCCGAGCCGAGTCGCGTTTTGTGAAACAATCCTGCAAAAACATCGAGAAGACGAAAACTTTATCGACAAAATTTTGTGGTCAGATGAATCAACATTTAAGAAGGATGGCTACATGAACCTACACAACTTGCACGAGTGGCATGTGGAAAATCCGCACTTGATGCGAGAAGATAGATCCCAGTACCGGTTCAAAGTGAACATGTGGACCGGTATTCTCTGTGGGAATATTATTGGTCCATTTGAGATGCCCGAGAATTTGACTGGCGAATCATATTTAAATTTTCTTCAAAATGATTTGCCAAACTTACTAGAAGAGACCCCACCAGATATGTGGTTCCAACACGACGGCTGTCCAGCACATTTTCGCGTATCCGTTAGAGAGTTTTTGGACGAGCAATACCCGAACAGGTGGATTGGGCGATCAGGAACAATCCCGTGGCCAGCCCGCTCACCTGACTTAAATCCGCTGGATTTTTTTTTCTGGGGAACTATGAAGGAGCTCGTTTATGCGAAGCCCATTAATGACATCGCTGACCTTCGTGAGAAGATAACACAAGCAGTGCAGGTGATACGTCAAAAAAGTTACTCGCGAAACATAAAGCGGTCCTTTTTAAGGAGAGTGAGAGCTTGTATTGCCGCGGGTGGTCAACATTTTGAACATTTATTGTAATAAAATATCTTTAAACTAACATTCTTTGCTTTTATTCTACTGGGAACCCATCTACCTGTGTGTATTTCCTTCTTGCTCACTCTTGGAACCGAAGTAAATAATAGTAGTAACATAACAGTTTCTAAGATAAGAAAGGGTCCGACAGTTACCGTTAGTAGGTAGGCACTTCGTAAAAATTGGGTTGTTGAGTAAAAATATTATCAAAATTTTTTTTTTCAAATTAATGTGTAAGTATTATACCTTTTTAAAAAGAGGAATAAACGCGTCAAAATTTGACGTCACTTGCCATACTATTTTGGTACATTTTTTTTACACTACAGTCGGTCAAATTTGCGAAATTCAATAGTTTTCCATATCACCTTTAGTTAAAATAATATTTTATTTTAAAATGGTACAATAAGTACATTATTTTTACATTCTATTTAGACACAGCAATACCCTAGATTACAAAACCTCCAAGAAATATCGAAATTATCAGCATTAGCAGTCACAGCATTCAAAAGTATGTCACAGGGTGCTCATTTCCCCTTTTTTTTTGAAATCAGTATAATTCTGTAAGTACATGGGGTGGATTTTTTAAAATATTTTTCTGAGTACTGTTAGAACTTGGGGCATCGTGGGAATCCAGTTGGACGCCAGGTTCTTTGACACCCTGTATAATATTGTTTATAATATTGTAGTATTTCTAATCTTGCGTGGACGAATAAATAAATTATTATTATAGTATACTAAATATTCTGATATAGGTACAGACGGCAGCACGTCAAGTTACCCCAATGTGTCAAATTTCTTTGATCGTTTTTCAACTTTATGTCAAACAGAATAAGGTTCATATTCAATTGGTAAAATTTGACACATTGGGGTAACTTGATGTGCTGGCGTCTGTACAAGATGAAAAAATTAATGGACCCTGAAAGAAACCATTTCAAATTCTTATGATAGATAATTTAAGTGAAAGGAAATATTGCTCAATTTTTAACAATAAACTTAATTGCATTCGCAGATTTTTCGAGAAACTCACCTCAACTTAGCATCAAAACAGCTGAAAATTAAAAAAAATAGACACTCTTTGTTTTATTTCCCTAGTCGTACTCATTTTCCCAAAAAACTGCAGGTCTTACACCCCGTCTGTCGTACATTTATAACCTAGATAATAACTGTTCCCTTTCAAAAAGTATAAGGCACGTTATATTTTTCTTATAACTGTAATATCCAAAGATGTTTTTAGGTTTTTTAATTAAAGGTTCAAGCTTAATTTTCCTCTATGTAACTTGATCAAGACTCAGGGCTGAATTTTCAGTCGACAAATAACTTATTTCTAAGGAATAAAAATGGTGCTTAGTCGGTTCATCTATGGATAATTCAATAGTTAAGCCAGTAAGATTCCCACTCCTGCAAAATAATACGCGATCTTAACTCTTATTGGTAATCTACACGTTAAAATTTATTTCTTAGACTTTTCTAAATAAAGTTTATTAAAATAGAACGTTTTATTTTATTTCCGGTGCGGGACTGCAATATTTAGGTTATTTCATGATCTTTTTTATTTTTAAGACATGTTTATGAGAGATATTTTACCTGAACAATAGTCGATAGAATTAGTAATGATAATGGTTATAAAATCAAAGTAAGAAGTGTTTTTGTTTTTGGTATGTTTAACAATAAATCTGTAAATGCAGTTTAATTTTATTCGAAAATTGAGGAAGTGATTTCCGTCGGCTTATAACAATCTGTTTGAATAAATAAAATATAGAGTTTTCCAACCTGCATCTTTTATTATATTCTTGTATGCAGTGGAACGGATGTCTATGCATATATTCATACTTTGAGATCACTAGGTAGGTAACTTTAGACCCGCAAAGTATAAAGACGTCAAACAAAATGGAAACAAAACCGCCGAAAAATTAGAATGTTGGGTGTCCAGAATAATATTGTGAACTCCTGGTATCACTTTGTGCGACGATGTCCCTTTCACCTTTAATAATTGGGGTTGTACTGTTTTACGTTTAATGTTTCTAAAAATAATAAGATGTATCATAAGGAGAACAGTGTCGAATAAAATTTCTCAAGTAGAAATTCTGCCACCACTAGCGCGCGTGCCGCTCAAAATATATTTTTTCACTTTTCACTAGCTAAGTTACGTCTGTCTTAAATATGTCGGAAACCGGAACTGCAAATAGCAAATTGTAACGTCCTTTGTAAATCTTAGAAATCTCTTTAGAGATGTTTTATACTTAAGAAATGAAGTTATTTTCAAAACCTAAATTTTTAGGGTTTTTTAGGTAAAAAACCCTGTCAATCTTCATTCATGTCTTTGCTGAGCTGTTGTATTTACATACCATTACGCCCTCCTATTTTAATAGGGGCTCGACAGAGATGTACAGATTAATGTTTAGGTAGAACTTGTTAAGCAATTGTTAACTAATTTCAATGATTCTTTTGAGTTTGAAAGACTTTCTTTATATACGAAGAAACTAAAAATTGCAAAATAAAAACTTTTTACAAAAAAAAAGAACTGACTTCTGAAAAAAACACTAACAGGTGAAAAATAACTCTAGTTTAGGAAGTCGGTGGCCATGGAGGCTATGCAAGTTATTGTGAAGGTTTCAAAACCAACAGAGTGTATTAACTCAGTCGTCAAAACAGTTAAAAGTACAGGTCAGTCAGTCTTGTCAGTCGATTCATCAAAGTCAGCTTTAGGTGCAGTCATTCAACAAAAAAGCAAACCTATTGCACATACCTACCTACCTACCTATTGACTGGCCTGTTGGTCTAGTAGTTAGTGACCCTGACTGCTATGCCGGAGGTCGTGGGTTCGATTCCCATCCAGGACAAATGTTTGTGTGATGAGCACGATGATTTGTTCTGTGTCTGGGTGTAATTTATCTATAATATGTATGTATTTCGAAATATATAAGTATGTTTATCAGCTGTTTAGTACCCATAACACAAGCTCTCAAGCTTAACTTGGGACTAAATGGCGTTGTGTGAAAAGTTGTGGAATATTTATTTATTTTATTTTATTTATTGTATACAAATAGCTTGTCATCACCAGCACAATCGCTAATGTCTAGAAATTTAAGAGATAACATTCCAATGTCATTCAAAAAATTAAAGCCAAAAGTTGTAACATTCAAAAATTATAAAGAAACAGTCAAAAAAGATCATGTAAACAAGTCTAGGTATTATGATAAAAACACAAAGTCATTGTCAGTGTTACATTATAATGACCATGTCTACTTCAAAAGAAATCTGGAAAGTAACTGGGAAATAGGTATCATCAAACAAAGAATGATGAACAATAGGTCATATGTTGTTGTGGATGTCAACGGTGTAAAGTATAGGAGAAATAGAATACACTTATATAAGTCAAGGTTCAAATAACCTAGCAAACCCTCCTATGCAGTCCACCTCGTCACAGGGGAGAGAGGAAGGTGACAGACAGGAGTCTAGACCTCAAGAATCCTCTTCTCAAAAAACAAGCACAACAACTAGGTCAGGACGCATTGTGAAACCTACAAGAAGGTTAATAGAAGAAATAGATTAAGTTATAGTATAATACAATATTGTCTAGTCTTAATATAACTGTAACAGTGTCTTTTGGATTGATTGTCAGATATAACATTTGAACTCAACAAGGGGGATGTTGTGACATCTCTAATTAGTAAGTTAGTAGTATGCACCTCACTAGATATTATCTATGTATCCGCTTCCTAACGAGCGTCACTTCATTGTCTGTCCCCGTCTGTGAAACTGCTACTACTTACAAGACTGTGTAATATACTGTGTGTCAAATAAATGAAATTAATCTCAACGGTGTCTCATTTAAGAAGCCTACAAATATAACATAATGAACGAAACAAAACCACCAAAGCCATAGTCTTCCGAAACTGGAGTTATTTTTCACCTGTTAGTGTTTTTTTGTAAAAAAGATTTTTAATTATTACAATTACTATTTAATGACGTGATTTGAACAATAATTGTTGAAAAAAGTGGTGACAAATAGAGGTAAAACTTTTAAAACTCGGTGAAATTTCCCTCAATTCTCATTATTCAGCAATTTCAAATTTAACCTAAAGAATCAGGTGTAGCAAATTAATAAAATAATATTCTCTCGTGGCAGCCATTGAACGCAATTACGTGTATAGACTGAATTTTTGCGACGCATTCATAGTCTATGTTCGATTATTTAGTCGGATATTTTTAGTGTGTGTTTATCAATTGAATAATTGTTACTGGTCCAGTCAGTAAGCCCGTCCCATTTTTTCACATAAACGTAACGCTAATTAGAACGGTTTTGAAATTTTAAATACTCTTTCCTACTACCCAGCTTAAAGGTTGAAATTATAAATATTATGTAAGTCTTAGAACGAATATAATAAAATAATCAAAACGGGTATTTCCAATTTTAAAGTTGTATGTTTAGTCACTACGTTTGCGCCAAGCATTCATACTTGATTTAGTGCTAGCTTAATCATATCATTTTCAGGTTAAATGTGTCTTGCGTGTAATAAAATAACTCATTATATTTGCCTATACTTATAATAATAATCTTTATTCTGACACCAGAGATCCATAACGTACTAATTAAAACGCATAACATAGTGACCGTTTCAATCTCAGTGAAGTTTCAATTTACTGGGAGCTGTTATCAAAACTTCCCCGCCTGTACCTTTGTTTTCACTTTGATCAAACCATACTCTGTTAGCAAAATTATTATTAACCCTGGAGCCCTACACCTATTTGACCAACCAGATTTCGCTACATGGAGTGTTGGAGAACCCCAAAGTTAAATGTTGTAGGTATATTTTTTTGTAATGAAACCAGATTTTATAAATTTTCTTGTATTATACTTATTAGGAACTGAGATCACAAATCCACTTAAAAATCTGGGTACTCTAATTAATTTAAACACTTTTGGCAAACCTTGACTTGGTGTTCTAAGCAAATTGGAATTTTGCACTTGTTGCACTTGGTCTTAGACTTACGGTCTTTATTTCTGGGACAGAAACCACAACGTCCCAGGGTGTGTCTTATAGTGTTAATTTGTTCAGTTCTCTGATATCCCTCCTCAAACATGGCGTATGTAGGCGTTCTTCCAACTGTTCGTTGATAAGCTCATATCCCAATTTCTTTATATAAGTGCGGTGAAATTTTATTTCCGGCTTATTATTTGCCTTTGTACATTTGAAAAGGACCCCGGAGTTTATTCCCACACCATTTAAAATCCCATAAAATATGCTCATAGGCCAACGTCTGGTTTTTCATGCCTTACTGACTTACATTTTATCTTGAAATTGTAACCCGCAACTTCGTTCGCCTAAATATCGAAAAATTACAACGTGTGTAGAGGACCCTACCGTGGCAGCCTGACCTGATGAGTTCTACTTATACTAAATGGACACTTCTCTATTTGATTTGATCAGGCATTAAATTTTCTTTCTCGAAATTCTAGTTCTTTTTCAATCATATGAATTAGTAAAAAGCTATTTTGACACAACAAACAAATTGGTACTTAAGCTTTTTTTGTGTCCATTGGCTAAACTGAGTAGTAATGGCCTTAAACATAAGTTTCAATGCACAGTGACAGGCATATACCTAGTTTTATTTTGTTAACATAACGGATGTGCAAGTAAAGAAATGAAGCAAAATTTCACAGATAGCTTGAATTCCGGTCACCGTTCTTTACATGACTAGCGTTGACATACTTGACATGAGATCCCTAGTGTTGAAAAAATTTAGGTAAACCATGGGAACCTAACAAAAATTTCAACACTAGGGGATAGTGTTGAATTTTTTATCAGGTTCCCATGGTTTATATAAATTTGTACGTTTTTTCTCTATTTTTATTTCTACGTTGTTTGCAACAGTTCGTATTTAAACTGTGCACTGATTTCACTATTGGCACTACAACTGTTCAGTCCACAAGCTGGTCACTTATTAGCACGATCAGTGTTATTTACGATATTTTCTTTTTTTTTACATTCACGGGTTTCTTGTCATGGGATCTTCTCTTTAGCGTCTCAATGGTAAACATAGATGCTTAATATTTAAGGTTTCGTATTCAGCTCCGGCAGCATGAAAAATTGTAACATCAATATTTTTTGTGGGATGCACCAACCGATCTACCTATATTAAACTAATCAGCCTAGGTTTATTAGCAGGATAAACCGGTAAGTGATCAGCCTATGTATGTAGGAATCCATTTATTATGGTCTGACTGAGATCTCAGTGTCGGATTTCAAAAGTCATAAAAGTCAAAGTCAAATAATTTATTTCAAATTAAACCTGGTAACAGGCACTTTTTAACGTTATTCTTAGAAATAAAATAAAATAAGATTATGATTCTAGTTGCACATTCCAAAAGGTTGTTTTGTATGGAGAAGAATGTGCAAGAAACTCCATACTTACTCTTTTACAATATTAGATTTTATAATATATAATATTTTGTAAACATAATCAGATTATTTTTGAGAACGATGTAACTTGGATAAAAACTACTTTGATTCTCGTCTTAAAATCAAGTTGAGTTCTCGGTTTTGTCCTTAACATAAAGACGCCGAAATTAACGGCCATGACCGAGACTGTTGAAGGTCGAGCAGGTTATACTTAGAGCTTCTTGCTCCTTTATCTAGCGTGGATGGTTGTGCTGTCTACAAATATCTACTTAAAGATTTTTGCTTGAAAATAACAGTTGTTATTTTCAGGTCTTGTTACGTCAGTCTCGGTCAAAATTATATTTTGGTCCGTCTCTGTATCAGCTAATGAAAACCAAGTATGATCAGACCTTTTTAGAGATATGTTCTATTATAATCCAGCCATTCTGAACGTTGGTGTCGGTTTCCAGTCTTACCGTATGCAGCTGAATACCAGCTTTTAAAACTATATAACAATATAGTTTATAGCTCTAGCAGTGCAGCCCACTCAATACGACAGAAGCTTTGCGTGTGTGTAAGTGGGCGTGTAAACAAGCGAAACAACAACTGAAAGGCGACGAGTTTATAAACCACGTGATGAACGCTCACACACGCAAATTTCATGTATGGCGGCTGCTGTAACTAGAAGTAGTATTTATTTCATTTTCTAAAAGGAAACTTCTAATTCGGTGTGTTGTTATAAGTTCTTTTTATTTTTTATCCGTTTCGTAGAAAAACAATTTTTACAGCAAAACAAAAGGGTGACTGACATAGATTTTTAATCGGTTTGATCCGTTTCTAACACTTCTTTTACGTATATAAGGTCTTGGGTAAATATATATATAGAGCTAAAAAGTTTATACAGATGACCCATAAATATTAAGAATATTTAACATTGCTTTAGTTGAAACTTTATTTATATTATATTATCTGACCTGGCAATTTTCGATCTACCTCAGAATCAAAACATTGTGTGTTTTAATCAGACTTGCAGAGTGGTTTGCACTCGGGCGGTGCTGGTAATGGTTTTCGTCAAAGCACCTTGAAAAATACGTCATTGTTCTTTTTGTTGTATGGTGCTAAAACGAACAAAGCCTAAAGTTTTTGCCGTCTCGGCAAATGTCAATCCGTCACCTGTTGTGTATACACGCTTTGGTAATTTAATAGTAATTTATTATTTTTAACATTAATAAGCCTAAATCATTTGTCAACTATCTTTTTTGGTCCAGTTTGACACCAATACAAAATAAACCTATGTGTATAAAACTAAGTTCTATTACAGACAATCACTTGGTCAAAAAGAAATCTGGTCCGAGAGAAAGCGCTTAGAGAGCCCTGTGTCCCTTTCTAAAGTGTTGGAAGAATGGTTATTCCCAAACTTTTTAAGAATGGTGGAAACAAATTAATTAAATTAACAATTAAAAAGCCACAAGTTTTCATTCTGATACCTGTATTTCTAATATTCTTAATTAGATTTTTTTGTTAATATGAGAACCTTTTTTCGCAATCATTTTGACACTATATAGTAATGTATTACGTCTCTTCGTTTCTTAACGGTCGGATTCAAAATTATTGAACTAGTAGGTACAACCGTCAACCAGCGGTAGGCGGGCCGTAAGCGCGGCGTTGCCTAGCTGTAGCCGAGTCGACGTGCCGGATCTTCTGATCCGCTTACGTTACGTGCTTACGTTACGTGGACGCCTGTTTGACGCCAAGAGAAAGGCGAGGGGTTGACGGATCTGCTCCTGAGTTGATATGTGTGCAGTGACCCTTAAATGGGAACTCCAAACTCAGGCGATATACCGCTCAGCACTCCTGATCCTACATATTTATAGATTAAGCATACCTTAAGCATAATTATTATTATTCTATGAAATCACATTATTGGTTATAACAGACGTCACGCGGTTTCACCCCGCGTCAGGGTGAATGTAGCTTTCCAATGGTGAAAGAATATACGAAATTTGAGGTTATTGGGGACATTTGGAGAGGATTTGCAGGAGGGAATAAATGTACATAAACTTCCATTCAAGACGAGTTAAATTGGGGCAACGCCTTATCTTTGTAGACTACGCATACGCAGTAGAGAAATAACTTCATGCGCTTTTGCTGTTGCTCGCTCCATTCTCAACCATGAGTTGAAACGCAGCGAATCCGCGGAGACTGGTGCGGGCAGGTCAGTATCGGTGATAAGATGTACATGATGTTTAAACTCTGCGCGGCCTAGACCACTGACATCGATTAAGGGTTCAGTGGGCCAGTTCGAGGAGAGCAAGAAGGCAGGACCTAAGATCCAACGAGATTCTGGAGTTAACTCTAATTGTTTGACCCGAGTTGTATCATCTGCCACGTTGCCTCGGAATCCAACGCCGACCGACGAACCATTCTCTGACGTCCGTTAGCTCCAGTATCTCACCTACTCTATGAGACACGAAAGGCTTAAAAGTGCGAGCGTCGATGCGAACCCAACCTAAGGTCGTCATAGAGTCACACCAGACAACTCGGGCTTCGCATATAGACGAAGCAAGACAAGCAGCCATCAGAGCACCTTGGAGCTCTAAACGAGGAATTGAGACAGGCTTGAGGGGTGACACGCGAGCTTTGCTGCAGATAAGAGAGAGTCTAACTTCACCGCTACCGTGCAGAAACCGCCAATAAGCGACAGGGGCAAAGGCAGACTCACTGGCGTCTAAAAACACATGAAGTTCGCAGCCTACTAACTCGAAATTGAACAAGTTAGAGCGACGTGGAATTCGTAAAATAGAAACAGAGGATAAATCCTGAAATCACAACTTCCACGCAGTGTTGTCATCCTGAGAGAGCTCCTCAATCCATTCCAAACCCTTACGCCAAGCGTCCTGAAACACGATGCGGCCTCGAACAACGATTGGCGCAATGATTGCAACAGATTTTTGCAAATCAGCCAAGTGGCGCGCATGCTGTGTCTGTGCCGCCTGCTGACGCGCCACGATTGTGGCGGATGAGGCGCGAGGTGGCAGCATTGGCCGGGCGGGAAGGCGCCGGAGCTGCGGTTTGAGGAGGCAGGTCCACGCTCTGTGGCGTGGGTGGGGCAGTCTCCCTTGCCGCAACTTGGGTTCCGTCTCCTGCACTCTGCGTGGCCGCTTTCGCGCGTTTAGAACCTGCTAAACGTGTTTCCATTTTTCCGTAGATAGGACCAATATTAACTAGCGAAATAAAAGGCGCTGGTTCTTGGTAGTGAAAACAAAAGTGTAATAAGTGAATCAAAAAAGACATAAAAAAGGTATCAAAACATAGACAAAAGGTATAAAAAAAGGCTTTAATACATAAAGCCTAGTGCAGACTTACACATTAGTATCTCCTAAACATCATATTGTTTGATAACCCTAACGAAAGGACAGAGGGATCTCGCGAAGCTATCTCATTCCAGGTTGGATATAAGTTCCTTGGTTTGGTCAAATTACAGTTATGTCATCAGAGGTGGCGCAGCATACGAAACATTTGTAGGAATAAGAAATTAAAACATTTTTCCATGTAATTTGCACATTTTTATATTTTATTTATTCATTCGGGGTGGAGAAAAATCTAACAAAGTAATAGTCTATGCAAACGTTTTTGAGTTTAAACATACACGACTATGACTTTGTTTTGAATAATGATTGTAAAATTACTAGCTGCCCACATACTTCATTCGACAATTTTTAAAATTTTTGTCGCCTTTTTTTCAAACCTACTGAACATACACAAAAATTTCAAAACGATCAGTCAAGCCGTTTCGAAGGAGTTTGGTAACAAATGTTGTGACACGAGAGTTTTATATTTTAGATTTACTTAGAGCTTAAACGAATGTGCTTAAAATGTGACAATTACACACTTAGAATTACTTTTTTATATATTTATGACGACATCGCTTCTAAATAAATGATTCAGTAGCTTATATTGGCCAGAATAGTTTGAAACGCTATTCTTCAAAGTATGACAGATTGAGATAATTATTTCAACAGTTGACATGTGCTTCGATGTGCCTATAGAAAAGTTAATGATTGATTTGAGGTCAAACAAAGCCACCATAGCAACAACAGACTGAAATTAGAGTTATTTTACATCTGTTATTGTTTTTTTAAGAAGTCTGTGGTATATTTTTGATAAATTATACGATTGATAAAATGTTGGTAAATTATACGACGTTAATTATATAATTAACGTCGTATAATTTACCAACATTTTTTTCTTTCGAAAGTACTAACGAGTTCAAAAAAGTTTTTACAAAAAATATACCACAGACTTCTTAAAAAAACAATAACAGATGTAAAATAACTCTAATTTCAGTCTGTTGTTGCTATGGTGGCTTTGTTTGACCTCCAGTTTTCCTTGAACGTTTTTGAAGAAAGCTATAATTATACAATACGCACAAGAATCCGAAAAGTCATGCCTTAGGTTCGAACTCGAGACCTATGTCTTGGCAATCCGCCCCCGTCCCATTTAGTTTTTTTTTATGAAGTCGGTTGTATTTTTTTTGTAAAAAGTTTTTATTTGCAAATTTTAGTTTCTTCGTATGTAGCCCTAAAGAATAGTCTTTAAAGTAAAATATAAAAATCGGTACGTGTGTACCAATAATATTTAAGAGGTTCCCTCGATTCCTCAAGAATTCCATCATCAGACTAATGGGACTAATCTGGTAATATCTATCAAATAAAAAAATAATTTTGAAAATCGGCCCATAAATGACGGAGGAAAAAAAATATACAACCAAATTGAGAACCTCGTACTTTTTTTAGTCGGTTAAAAAGTTCGTAGATAAGATCATCGACATGTAGAAATGTAGGAAACGTTGTATGCAATTTGTGGCTTTTCTAGTAGGTACTCTAACTACAGTTGAACCAGGAGGCATTTAAGATACCTACTTATCAAGATCGTATGTGTTGTCGTAGGTGTACAAAAGTGTCGTGAATTGCCCCTTTTTCTAACTGACTGTATTTTTGTTCAAAAGCTGTGAATGTAGTTCACAATTATTCAAAAAGGTATGGTTCATCTCTTTCCTCTCGTAGCAACGACTAAATTAGTTGTTCCTGCTGGCGTTTAATTCCACCCTGTATGTCCAAAATACTACAGTGAAAATATCATTCGTTGATTTCATTATCGCTTGAATACGCCAAATAATCGTTTGAAACCCCATTTTACAAAATTTGGTTTTCATTGTTTCTACTTCCGAGATTTTGTGATGGCGGTTTCCGTAAACGTACATAAACGCAGTTAAATTAACCACAATAGTTATAAATAAAGCAATCACATACTAAAATGTAAAGTATCTAAACAAACGACATCACACGATGCGTACGTATCGAACCTTTATAATAGTGCTCAACTTCTATAGGTACATTGCACACTACAGGGTATCCACGGTATATTGTGTGTAGGTAGGTACGTTTTGTATTGCGGAGCGACTAGAATTGGAAGGGAAAGGAAGATGAGTGCCAGCGTCTAGTGCTGTTTCGCTTCAAAATTGTCTATTTTCGCCGTCTGCGAGCTGATTTTCGTTCTAGTTGAACTCAAAAGTAGATACTTTACAGTCAAGTCTAAGTCATTCAGGATTAGATTTACGTACGTTATTATAGTAAAAGTTTGTTTCAATTTTACGTTCCTCTGTAATTTAATTCGTTTGTCATTAATTCATTTGGATACTCGTTTTTTTTATTAACGTACCTACCATTTAGTTTATGGCACCACACAATATTTGATTAAGTAACTATTTATGTGACGTAATAAGAAATACAAACCCGCTGCGTCCGTAAACGAAAAACAGATCGTCTCCTAATTCCATAACCGCTACTCTCCATCCAACTAATTAAAACAAGTTAGCCCGAGAATATAAGTGATAGTGTTTCGGGAAATTGTCTTACAAGAAGAGAAGAGATATAGTTAGACAAAGACCAACCAAGTTGAACATGGAACAGGCTTTTCTTGATAATATTTTATTATTGCATTTGTTTAATAAACAAAACCATTTTTATCACGGGGCCTATTCACATTTGGTTCAAGGTAACGCGAAACGCGCGGCGTGTTGATAAGCGACCGCGGCAGAGCCCGAGCACGCGGACTTGACGTGTGCGCCGTGCGTATCACTCCGCCAGTAAGACTATGTGATTTGAGCCAACGTCGCCGGCGAGATACTGCCCGCCGCCAGCCGACCGCCCTCTACTCGACTTCCTCCCGCCGCGCTCTACACGCACCCCGGCGTCCATCGCGACCCAACCTATACGTACTTTGCTCCTCTTTAATCCTTCACAAACGAGTTGTTTAATAAAATAATAGCTTCCTTTGTAGCCTTGCTTTGTGATAAATTTAAACATGATATTGAACATACTATAAAATAAAATAAATATTCCACTTTGCAATGACTTTAACCTTGTCTAAGACATATCAACAGCTGAGCATTCATACTTCAACCAAATTCAATTTTATTCTATTAATTAACGAACAAACGACAGCTCATAATTAGAGGACACAAAAGTTTACACGGTAATTTCGGGTGACTGATTTGTTACGCCACAGACCAACCCAATGGCTTTCACGTCAATCCCGAGCAGACGATAATGATCTATATAGTAGAAGGAAATTGGATACTGGAATAGAAAAAGTAATTGATCCTTTAAGTTTCGGTTAGGTAACTTTTAATGCTTGTGTTGTAAAACACGTACTTACTTGAGCATAGGAAAACATGACTACGGATTTGCTGCAACCGTAGACAGAAGTTCATATAATAATAATATTATTATACAGAGGTTCATTATGGTACACTTATTTTGACAGAATGCTATGAGCGCGAGCAGGTCGAGCTTATTACAAACTGTCGCCATCGTTGCACCTGAGTTAATACTAATAGAGACAAAGCTTCTGCAAAGGATTTTAAAATGTATTCTAAGTTTAGCAAGCCTTTGCGTTACCTTTAAAGCGCGCGCTTTTATTTATCATAATTATACATTATTCACTGCTTCCGCGGAGTAAGACAAGAGAGTTTTGGCAATGACACTTCATTTTAGCTCCTATGTGCCCTCCTGTGTTGCTTCTTAAAGTCCAAATTTCAGACTGCGATAACCAACGTAAATACAAACGTTTAGTCTTTAAAATTCACGTAGTCACTTAACCGTTACATTAAAGTCGGCAATTAGTTCCTATTTTTTAATTTTCCACGTGTTATCCGGACAAACTCTTCTTTATAAAAAATCCTAATTTTACCTATTTTTAATTTTCCGAATGCTTTATTTTCGATTTTTGTCGACTTTTCGTCTGCTGTCGCCAAGCGAGTATAACGACAATTTCGTTGTGTAAGTATAGTTACCAGTCATATTATACACATTTAATCGTGAATTCGATGAACTTCATTCCAGAAAAAATGCTACATAACGTATGCTTCGTTGGCTTCGTGTAACTAAAATAAGCACAAAGGTTATAAAACATGTCATCCATTTTTAATTACATCTTGTGACGCCATTTCTCTCGAGTCCTTTCTAAAATTATGGTCTTGCACGTTCACTATAAGAGGTGGCTCTAGCGAGACAAGTTGATGAATTAAAACGAAAAACAACTTAGACTACAGGCCCGTGACGAAAATTGATGGGTCATCTGAACCACCAGGTAACCTGTAAAGAATAATACAGAAGCATAAAATGATAACATTCAGCAGTATCACTTGTAAGCTAGACCCTGTATGGCCTGTATTTTTCTAAAAAGGTCTCCTGGTGATAAAATGGCCTATCAGTTTTAGACACAAGACTGTAGTCGAACCGTTTTTAAAAATTATACACTTCTGGACACATCTATTGGCCCACCTAAGAGTTTAGGTTTCGATGGCCCCTACCGAAATATGATTGCTAGATTGAACAAAAACTGTTGATGCAGTTTTAAACCTGATACATTTTACCATCTTTTTCGATCGTATTGTTTTAAATTTGAATTCAGAATACCATACGACATGGAGCTACGCCTAACAAGTCGGATATGCGCCTTGTTAAAGGCAATTGATTTTTGAATAAAAAACATGTTTTTATCAAATAAAGGTTTAATTTAATAACGCGTGTTGCCTCCATGGGCATCTACCACAGCTCTCATACGATTAGGCATAGAGTTTATCAACTGCTCTATGAAATTTTGAGGGATCATCTCCCATTCCTCTTCTATGGCAGTTTTCAACTCCTGCATCGTCTGGGCAACTGGCTGACGAGCCCTTACACGTCTTTATAGCTTGTCCCACATGTGCTCAATGGGGTTCATGTCTGGGCTTCTGGCCGGCCAGTCCATAACTGTGATGTTCACACCCCGAAGATATTCCCTGACGATGCCGGCCGCATGGGCTCTTGCATTATCATGCATAAAAAGGAAATTTGGGCCCACATAGTCCGCGTATGGTATCACGTGAGGTTCTAAGCACTCACGAATGTACCTTTCAGCATTTAATGTTGGCAGCCGTGGTCCTGTAACAACCACAAGTTGTTTTTTGCCGCTCGCGGATATACCGCCCCGGACAGTCCATGAGCCACCGCCATAAGCAACCCTCTCTTCAAAGCAGCATTGTGCGAAACGCTCTCCCTTACGTCGGTAGACCTTCTTCCTTCCATCATTGCCATGTAACACAATTTTAGACTCATCAGAAAAGAGTACACGGCTCCAATCTTGCTGTGTCCAATTTAAATGACTGCGTGCGAAATGAAGGCGCGCTGTTCGGTGGGCTCGCGTTAGTTTGGGCCCATTAGCTG
The DNA here is from genome assembly GCA_921972225.1 of Euplexia lucipara. Classification (NCBI taxonomy): domain Eukaryota; kingdom Metazoa; phylum Arthropoda; class Insecta; order Lepidoptera; family Noctuidae; genus Euplexia; species Euplexia lucipara. Next base: position 14,473,098 of record OV179142.1, on the reverse strand, counting down.
GCTTGTGTGGTACCATATCGCGTTGTATTAACCTTCTCCGAACAGTTCGAGCGCTCACAGATACTCCGTGGTAGTCGCGAAGTTGGTTTTGTATCTCAATAGAGGTAAGGTGACGATTTCTCAAGCTGGTCGTCACGATGAATCGATCCTGCCTTTCAGTTGTGACCCGAGATCGTGGCCTTCCTTGGCGAGGAACAAAGCCGCCAGTCTCTAGGTACCTCCGATAAACATTTCGGACCGCAGATCGACTTAAATTAAGTTGAGCACTCACGTTTCTTTGGCTGTGTCCGGCCTGAATAAGTGCCACAGCTTGGGCGGCGACTTCAGGTGAAGTATCCATAGATTATTGATAGAACCTCACCTTAATGTTAAGAATAAGTAATGTTTGTTGCAAAACCAACACTTTTCAAGAATCAATCACTTTTTCAAGAATTAAATCCAAGTAAACCAATAAAACCAAGTTTTCTTAGTATTCGATTGTTTGATATCAACAAACAGGCTCCAAATTGTCTTTTGTTTCTTTAAATTCTGTGTTCGAAATTCAAAACAAGACTATTGAATGAAATTGTGAATGTGCCAGGTTCAAAACTGCATAAAAACTTTTTGCTCGACCTAATATAAAATTTTAGCTAGGACCAAACGAAACTGAAAAGACAAGGTGGGCCAATAGATGTGTCCAGAAGTTTATCTCGTTTCCCGAGATCATTAATCCTATTTTTCAACACTATACGAACCTTTGCCGTTTCGACTTTAGCATTAAACTAAAAGGGTTTGTTTTTTAATATTTTTGAAATGGTTTTGATTGTACTCGTATTAATTACATATTATGCTATATAATGATTAATCAAATAGCCTAACGAATACTTGTTGTTTGTCACACCGAGAGTCCAAAACATGTACACTATATGCCAATTTTCATTTAAAATTAATTGAATGATGGTTGTGCCTAAGTGCAAACGTTAGTTTGCTTTTAATTAAATATATATTATAACATTCTCCTGTCACAGTGTTTGTTACCAAAATCAGCTTGACCGATTCTAATGATTTTTTTCGTGTATATTCAGTAGATCTGAGAATAGGACGCAAACATTTTTTGTTTTTAAAAGGCTGAACAAAGTTTGCCGGAGCATTTTTTCCCCGAAGAGATGGGCAGAAGCGCAGGTACTCCTCGCAGTACATTTCACTCAGTTCGACTTGTTACAAAACAAAACAAAAATGACATACCTACTAAATGAAAATACTAATCTATCACAATCTTGTTTTGTTTCAATTAATGTAGAATCAAAAAAGTATATTTTTATTTACCTTATTAGCGTAAAAAATACCCCACCATAACCATTCTGTAAAAAACTAGCTCGATGGAGCTGCTTGTTTATCTCTAAAAAGTCATGAAATCTAGACAAAGTCGTGCCAAGTCTTAAGGTTCCTTACTGCGATTTCTTTATTATTATAGTAAATATTGTGTGACGGGCATATTGATTTTTTTTATTAGTTAATGTTTTAGTGTAATTTGTGTAATGTTCGAGTAGAATAAAGTTAACCCTTCTACTATTTCTTCTTGTAAACTGGTAAGTATAAGTATAAAAGCCAGTCTAGTCTTATCCAGAGTTTTCCTTTAAATTTATTTATATGCGTAGGCATTAAAAGCAGAAAGGGAGGCATTTGCCCAGCAGTGGGACGCTAAAGGCTAGATTAAATTAGATGTGTCCCACTACGCTGGATTTTTGCAATGACAGTCGATTTTTTTATGTACCAATAGTAGAATAGCATTACCAGCAATAGCATTACCATATCTCTAATACAGCTTAGACCAGCTGAGGGTTCTTCATCAGATACTTTTGACCTTCGATTTTTGACATCAAATGAAGCGGCCCACCAAGTAGAACTGTAGAATATTTTTTGTAAAGGTGGTGTACCGATCTCTAATATTTTGGTTGGGCTCTTGTGTTTTCTAATCAGGGTCACCAGGTACTCCGCATCTTCGATTATTCTATTATTTTATAGTTTTACCTTTATGTGGCCATTAAACCTACCAAATTTCAGCTCTCTGAGTTTTGGGAAGTACTAGTTCTATTCTGATGATCATGAGTGAGTGTCATAAATGCAAAAATTTGCTTTCGCTTAACTTCGGAACTCAATGACCTTCAGACTTGAAATTTTGGATTTTAAGTATGTGATTATAGCTTACTGGATGACAAATGCGGCGAAACAGTTCCAGTATAGGATGGTACGGCAGTGTTTGCTTCGCGCTCTACTTGGCGGTGGCACTGCCGTGCCCCCCGATAATAACATCGGACTACTAAACTTTAGTTTTTGAATTGAAGTTTTGGTTTTTAACTTTTTCATTACTCTTGCAAAATACTGTGCTTTACAATTTATTGAATTATTTCAAAGTTAAATCATTATTTCCATTAGATATATATAAGGCACTTTTGAATGTCATACTTACACGTTAAACAAATCAAGTGAATGATTCTTGTTGCACATTCCAAAAGCTAGTTTCATATGGAGCGGAATGGGCAAAAAACTCCATACTTATTCTGTTAATAATAATAATAATAATATATAATATTTTTATATTGATATTTAAAAATGTAATTTATAAGATATTTTAATGAATACACGATAATAATAATAATAATAATTTATTTGTTAACATAGGTATAAAAAATACAGATCTTATTTTTAATTAACAGAGCGCTATGTTATGCCGGGAGGCGTACAAATATTGGGTGCAATTTTCGCTGAGAATTACAAATTTAAAAGAAAAAAAAAAACATGCATAATATGTGGTAGATAAGTAAGTTACAAAAAAGTACATTGGGAAAGTTAATTAAACAATTACATATTATTCCAATTATTAAAACAGATATTTGCAAAGCTATTCAAATTTCAAATCAAATGTCAATATAATTAAAATATCTATACAAATAAAATGTCAAAATAATTAAAGTGTCAAAATGATTAAATTGTCCAAATAACTATGATTAACTATGATGTCAAAATAATTTAAATGTTTAAAATATCAAAATTATTTAGTATTGATAAAGTGTGATTCTATATTAATTTGTCATTTAAGTAATCGTCAATAGTATAATAACATTTATCAATTAGGAACAATTTCATTTTTTTCTTAAACTGTGTAAAATTCAATTCTTTTATGACGTCTGGAATTTTATTATAAATACGTGGTGCCATACCCAGGACACTTTTTTTAACTAATGCCGTTTTACATTTATAATGACTCAAAGAATTTTTGTACTGACTACGAATTGGAACATTTCGTACCGTTGTAACTTTTCTTTTAAAATAGATGTTACAATATTTTTTATACATTAATAAGATTATATGTGAGGACGACGTTGAATTGAATGATCAACGAGATTTACGCGTATGTTGCGCCAGACAGTACCCATTCGATCCGGTTAGATATTTGTGCCATAAATTTACTGATTGATGGAGGTTGTATTATTTTGTGTACTTTCAGTTCGATATAGGTAACTAAACTCGCCGCATAGAAGTATTTTATTATTAGAGTACCTACTGTCCACAGAGAATTCCTGATTTTTACCATTACTACTCGTATACTCCAAAAAAGGCTCGTAGAAGCAGGAATGCAACACATTTTACTTTACTTAAGATACGTTTCAACAATTTTAATTAAAATTATATAAACGATAGCTGTACCCTGCCACGCTTCGCTGTGGCACATTGTGATTGAATGGTTGCGAAATGAGAAACAAAAAATAAAGAATACATGACATTTATGTTTAATTTTGCAATACTTGTGGTTATACAATTTTTTTTCGTTTTACCACTGTCTGCGTAGATATAAAGACTCTCAGATTTGCCGAATCGGGAACACGCAACATACAGTTGTCCATATGAAAAGCAATCTGCATCTAAATCTAAACCACACAATTCTAAAGATTGACCTTGAGCTTTATTGATTGTGATTGCAAATGCCAATCGAATTGGGAAATGCAATCTTTTAAATTGAAATGGTGTATCGGTCGGGATCATGGGTCTTCGAGGAATGAGGACATCTTCACCTTTGAAAGGCCCCGTTAAAATCGTTGCTTCCAATACGTTATTCATCAATTTCATAACTGCAAGTCGCGTGCCGTTGCAGAGTTTTGGCTGATAAATATTCCGCAAGAGGATAATTGGCACACCTATTTTCAATTTAAGTATGTGTGGTGTGGTATCCCTGGCAGATCAAGTGAGTTTCAAAAATTCCGTTGGATATTTAACTACTTCATCTGCTTTCACAACGGTGTCTATGGACCTATAAGTAATTTGATAAATTTAAAGACATCTTTATTTTTTGCGGCAAGGATAGCCCTCTCACTGAGCCAATCTTGATTTCTATGATTTATTTGAATGTCAAAATACTTTTTCGATCAGCAGTGCGATTCTGTTGAAATCACCGCGTGACAATGTAGGCGTATTAAGGGTGAATTGAGCTATCATTCCATACTAATGCTAGACATTGACAGTTCCCTTCATTCAAGTTTACACGGGGTGACTTCAAGTGAATCGACCGGCTGATCTTTTTTCGATGTTACTAAATTACAAAAATGATCGGGAAATGATATTCGTCTTGACGTTTCATCGACTGGCAGCTGTCAGTTTCCAATTTCCAGTAACTGTCGTGAGAATACCTCAGCTGATGGATCATTTTGCAACTGGACACGCATATTCGTAGTCAACTGCAATGTACGTACGTGCCGCCATAGTGGTGAATATTTTAGGTAAGCATTTATTTCGTCTGCTGGTGTCGATCGAGAAATTACAGGCAATGTTTGCCTAAAATCTACTGCGAGCAATATCAATGCATTCCCGAATGGTTGAACGTTTTCACGCAAATCTGGTAACGATCGATCAAGAGCTTCAAGCGATTTTTAATGTGCCATCGTACATTTATCCGAAACAATTAGTTAACATTTTTGTAATATTTTTCCCATACCGGATTAAATATTGCACGGAGTCTCGATGATGTTTGATGGCAACTTTAGAGCTGAATGCGCAGCGCAGTTCGATCACGACACGATCACACAAAAGTTCCTTGATTTAAGTGAATATTTAATTCAGATTGTATAATAATCAGAATCAGATACAAATAATTTTGCTGTAAATGAACAATGTAATTATTGGGAACGAATATTGTTTCTCATGTGACTGCGCCATTACTATTGCGGTTGACAGCGAGTGTTGTTTTTTTCATTGGTACACAGCTGATCGACTTCGAATCCGACCAAATTATCAAATGATACCTCTTGGCAACTTGGATCTACCTCCACAAACCTCAAGAGTGTATTTGCGACTTCTGAACTGACACGATCCGCTATATCCTCAGTCCATGTACAGACGCCAGCACGTCAAGTTACCCCAATGTGTCAAATTTTCCCAATTGAATATGAACCTTATTTTGTTTGACATAAAGTTGAAAAACGATCAAAGAAACTTGACACATTGGGGTAAATTGATGTGCTGACGTCTGTACAACAAACAGCTTTTTCTTTGGATGTGCCGTCTATAACATGAATACCAAAGTTATAAAACCATAGTTGTCGTAGATAGAATGTCTTGGATGTAGTTAATTTTGGCAAAGGCATAGTTTTCTGTTGATCTACTGTAATGTAAAGCACACCACCAGCCGGTTTAGGTTTCTTTCGGTCGGCTTGCATCTCTTCCATAGCTGCAGAGGTTTTGCTTTATGTTCTTCATTCGAGTCCCCAGCATCACAAGTTGCACAGGTATCACTCCTTGGGTATCCAAAAGATAAATTAAATTCTGTGACAAATATTTTGTTGTATGTTGTCTTCTTGATTTTATATTTCTCAGCTAAATTTTCTTTCTCAAAAATTTCCAGAAATAGACTATGCATCTTAGTCACATTTAAAAGGGGAGAAAGATATAACTTGTGCATATTTTTATTACGAGAATAGTGGAACTGTTCGGCGGGAAAGCTCGATATATGTGTTTTAATACGGTTCACAACGTCTTCATCCATTTTGTAAGGACGATTCTGGTGCTTGCCCCTGCAGTCTGGATTTGGAGCAGCAATGCCGCTTTTAATTGATTTTATTATGAGATCATTTTTTTACGGCTTATTTGATACAACCGACACAATCCCAACTTGCAGACTTGCTTTGTAACCCCTGCAAATTTAACATAATACGTGTACCTTTCGTCTATTGCAAAATTACACAGCATTTACGGAGCACTGAAGCCTACATTTTGCATGACACAAAATTCCTTCTTGAACTGATTTTTTGGAACAACCTTATTTTTATACGAAATGTACTCTTCTCCTTTCAATGGCTGCAACTTTTTTTTCCAAGTTCTTTCATTTTTAGATAGTTTTTTTTATTTGTTGTCCCTAGATGGAAATATTTTTCGTTTTCTCGGTATATCACATTCTTGAAAATCACCATTTTCGTGGATCCCACTAATAGATGGACGAGCAATGTCAAGGTATTGTTGATAAGCATTGTCAGCATTTTCTTCGAATGTTATAAATAATAAGCCGTCAACCTTTTTTTGTAGGATTTTTTAAACCAGCAGGCTGCCCTTCCCGTTGGGCTTTTTTTGAGGACTTAATCGTGGTATCTTGCCATATTAAGCTCTTCGTGTGACCTTAAATATTTTGCAATTTCCTCTTATTTAACTGTATAATAAATAGTAATAACTTAAGAACCCAAGCAATAGCGAATTTAAGTTTGGTTCGAATATTTTTTTTCCCAATCTTTAATGGCAGAAAACATAAACTAAATCATTATTTTACTTTTCATTAGCGTCATAATTATTTAAAATTAAAAATAAAAGTGCGAATTACGCGCGGGAAATTCAAATTTGTGAAACGCATCACCATTGGTTATAACGAAACGTGACGTCAAATACTACGACAACAAGTTACGCCTACAAAACATCCAATGTGTAAGTATGACTTTAATTATTGGAATGGACTTTTTATTGGAAAACATAATTATTGCCGTGTGTTGTGAATTAATTTAATGTTCAAGTGTAATTTTAGCTTTATAGTGAAGTTATTAAAACATTTAAGAAAATGACTGAAAGTGGTTTTGTAATAGCACAACCTGATAATGTTTCCACGACTAATCGCGAGCGGCCGCGGCCGGCCCTACGCTCAGCGCGTCGCTATCGCTGATCGAAAGTTACGCGCTTTTCATTGCGCGCAATAAAAAACATCTGTTTTTTAAAGATGAAAAAAAAAAAACGTTTTACCCAGCAATATTTTTGGTCAAAGTTACTTAATTATATGTACAGAATGTGTAGTTATCGGCTATATGATCGGTCTTTTTACACCCTGTATACAAGCATAGATTTTTCACTATTGTCATATGGCTATTTTTGTATCGGGATTGTACTATGTGCCCGAAGATTAAAAATATGGAGGCACGACGGCTATGCAGCTAGCATAGTCTTCATAGAAAACTATTCGACTCTCTTTAAATGCTCCAAAAATATAAAAGTTTGATTGTATTGTATCAATATTATTGTTGTATTAGATTATATTGGTATGGAGTGGGTCTTAAAAGGGAATTTTTTTTGTTCTTGAAAGACCAGCGATCTCTCATCAAGGTGATGTATTTCCAGCCTTTTAGGTTCCCAACAACTGATCTCTATAGAATTAGTAATATACTATCAGTCCGAAAATTATATCTTTTGAACTGTGTACTGGCTATATTGTACTGATCTCATAATGAAAATCAAAATCACCTTTTCCCATAATTTCAGATTTTCTAAATGTTTTTGATGTTTTCACTTTGTTTAACATTTTTTCAATTTGAAACCAAACAACCAAGGCATCGTCGGTAGCCTTGTAGCTACCTCCTACTCCTACATTCAATATTTGTATGCATTTTCTGATATTCCAACCCAGTTGCTACTCAAGCACGGATAGTTTCTATGATGCACACATTTCAAGGTTTTATTTTTAATATTTGAATTTACATGAATACATGCCGTGTGCTCTATCAGATTTCCAATAGACTAAAATTTATGAACAGTTATACATACTTTCATCACTTATGAACTCCTTTTGGAATTATTTTTTTTCCAAACCTCCCTTAGTAGAATACCTACTCATTTTCATTAGACATGAGCTCTAGCAAGAAAAAAAAACTTTTTTAAAGTTAGTTTTGAAAGACTTTCTTTACATACAAAAAAACTAAAAATTAACAAAATAAAAACTTTTTTACAAAAAAAACAACCGACTTCTTAAAAAAAACTAACAGGTGAAAAATAACTCCAGTTTCGGAAGTCTGTGGCTTTGGTGGCTTTGGTGGTTTTGTTTTGTTCATTATTGGCCACCGACTTCCGAAACTGGAGTTATTTTTCACCTGTTAGTTTTTTTTTAAGAAGTCGGTTGTTTTTTTTGTAAAAAAGTTTTTATTTTGTAATTTTTAGTTTCTTTGCATGTAAAGAAAGTCTTTCAAAACTTGAAAGAATCATTGAAATTGGATAACAATTGCTAAAGAAGTTCTATCTCTAAACATTAATCTGTACATCTCTGCCGGCCCCTCTTAGAATAGAATGGCGTAATGTTATGTTGTGGAAATACAAAAGCTCAGCATAGACATCTGACTATAGCAATCGCGAATAATTTGCTGTTATGCGTTGAAGAGGTCCGTTGCCTGTCTTCTTCATCAGTTTTTCTTCACCAAATGATACTTTCTAAATGAAAATGCTTGATTTGTTACTAAAAATGTTGAAATCGGTGCATGTGTGCCTATATTTTTTGAGGAGTGCCCTCAATTCCTCGAAGATCCCTCATCAGGTATGAAATGGGACCAATCTGTTAGTATACTCTATCAAACAAAAAAAGAATTTTGAAAATCTGTCCATAAATGACGGAGTACTGAGGTAACAAACCCTAAAAAAATATACATCCGAATTGAGAACCTCCTCCTTTTTTTGAAGTCGGTTAAAAATAAAAGAGTCTTTCCAAATCTTCATGAAATATTTGAAATTCTTACCATCACCTCCCGGGCTTTGTATTTCTCTTCTTCAGCGGAATGATATTTAAAAATATCACATTCTGATGAACAAAATTCACATTCTGAACAATTTATTAGTAATTTTACCCATCGTCTAAAGTAACAAAAACTTAGTTTGATAATAAACTTAATTTGTAAGATTGTAACTCAAAAAAATATGATGGATGAAAATTATGTACTTAGCGGAATATATCGATGCAGCAATCGCACAGGGTAACACAAAAGGCACAATATTTTTCAGTTTTGTAACTATTTCCTATAATATTTATGTATTTAGGTTTATCAGATGTCTAGTACTCATAGTACAAGCTGCGCTTAGTTTGAGACTAGATGGTGTTATATGAAAGTTGAGAAATATTAGTATTTATGAATTAATTATTAATGAATCAAATGAAACTAAAAATGTTGACTTAAGCGCCAGGGGGGGGGGGGGGGGGGGGTTACAATCAGCTGTCGAGCTAGGGCTCGAGTCTGCTATTGTAATCGTGTCTCAATGACCGGTCATTGATCGAATATTTGACAACTTTGACAGTTTTTGTACGGGAAAAGTGTCATACGTTTAACGTTATACGTCACGTGAACCAAGTTGGTATAAAGATAGAATAGAACCTGGAGAAGAAAATAAGCTACTTATTCGTAGTAAATATTGCTGACTCGTTTAGTGCGAGTATTAGCAGCCTGGATGTGTTGACTTTTAACTTAAGTTTTGTTTTTATTAGGTTTAAGTAACTTGATGGGGTTGGTTTCGAAACCTTCCATTTTTTTTTTGCTAAGTTCTATTAAAACGTAAACAAAGTAAGCATAGCGTGACTTCAGTGCCTCTGCAGAACATGAATCTTTCAGTCATAATGTCTTTAAGTGTGGCAGAGTGGTTCCGACTTCAAATAAAATCAAATAGTACGATGTAGCAGCGTCGCTGACATAACGTACGTTGCGTGCGCGTGAGGGAATATGAATGGAAACCCCCAAATAGAAATATTTTAAACGACTACTTCATTTTTTGTAAAGTGTTTACGAAACGTGGACAGGAAACGACGAGGAACACACATATTTTGTCACAGGACATACATTATGTTGTCGACAATATTGATGAATTGCCACTGTTTTTTTTAATAGAATCAGAAGATTTATAAGAATAATAATAAAATTTCCAGGTGTAAAAATTACCCATGGTACACCCAGGAACTCTCGTAGGTGGACCACGGGCAATGCCCAAAAATTTAGTTATAATGAGAGATGGTTCCATCAGTGCACGCTTTGTCAGTAACCGTGACTTCGATTCGGAAGTACTTTTAGACACCGTGCGTATCGTTAGGGGGTTCCGCGTTTATAAGCTCTGGTGAGTGACTAGTGGCGAGGAAAGTAAAATCGTCTCACTCGCACAAGAGGAATTTAGTTTAGACTTCCGTGCCTCCGCTCGTCTTGATAAGATTTGGTACACAAACCTCTATAACAATGTAAGTACTGACTTTTTAACGTTAAGCAGTACCTAACCCTTATATCGTCATATCCTACGAATAGGGGCGTAACTGCATATTAGCTACTTTTCAGGAGACACTTTTTTGTGATTATTTAAATTACATATATGTATATATGTGTTTGTGGTTTCATATAATGTGTATGGGTATCATATGGTTCGGCTAGCATTATTTTCAATAAATTATCTTTATATTTTAGACGCATTTTGTCCCTTAAATCCTTATTCTCTGTTGTGTTAAGGCGAAATAGGGTTGGACTTGAGCAATAAGTTACATTATGCCTTTTATCTGCGGAAATGTCGAGGTCACAATCGCCTTAATGCCATTTTTATATTGTTCTGATGCGCCGGTATACACTTTTATGTTATAGAAATTTGTGTATTAGAACTATTTTACCATTACTGGGAACAAGAGAATGTAATAAAAGAAAATAATTATAGAATTATAATATTTAATTCTAACAAAATCTGAATGTTAGTAACATATTTGCTTGGTAAATATTTAAGCATACCAAGTGAATGTCGATTAACAAGAAAAAATGTTTTCATTCATAAAAAAATATCTATGGGAATAAATATATTTTCTAATCATGTATAATAAAAACCCCTAAAAAATAAAAATAAAAAAACCCGTAACTCTACAAACCAAATAATTGTATTTTCTTAAATAATTCTGTTACTTTTAATATTTGGAAACAAAACTCGTTTGTTTTTAAACAATCAGAGCTTAATATTAAATTACACATAATCGAAATCAGTGTTTCAAATAAAATTGCACAGAATCATAATCAGTCCTTAAAATCAATTTACACAATATAATCAAAATCAGACTGGATTGAATTAGACTGGCCTGTTGGTCTAGTAGTTAGTGACCCTGACTACTATGCCGGAGGTCGTGGGTTCGATTCCCACCCAGGACAAATGTTTGTGTGATGAGCACGATCATTTGTTCTGTGTCTGGGTGTAATTTATCTACAATATGTATTTGGAAATATATAAATAATTATGTTTATCAGCTGTTTAGTACCCATAACACAAGCTATCAAGCTTAACTTGGGATTAATGGCGTTGTGTGAAAAGTTGTGGAATATTTATTTATTTATCATTTATTTATAAAATTAGTGTTTCAAATAAAATTGTACAGAATCATAATCAGTCCTTAAAATAAAATTGTAAATTATCAAAATTAGTTCTTAACATCAAATTACATGTTATCAAAATCAATCTTTAAAATTTAATTTGTAATTTTATTGATAACATGATCATAACTTAAAATAGAATAACTCATAACGTTGATTCGATTCTAACTGGCAAATATGTAGTTCTTTGGTCAGACTCTTCAAAATAATTTGGGATTTGGACGGGGGTTCTAGAGGGTCGCCATTCTTTAGTTCCGGATTTAGTAGATTCTGTATTTCGGACAAGATTACAATCTCACTTGCACTATCATTTTGGTAGGGTTTGTTCATGTCGTTTTCAGCATCTTGAAAGAAGGAAATGAGACTTTAAAATCATACAATTATCATACTAAACTAGTTTCGCATTATTTTTAATAAAAATGTATTTAAATTATATTTTAACTAAAATTATGAACTAAACTTACTTACTGGAATACGGATCAAGGTCGGAAACGAAATCAAGCGGAATAAAATTATTATAAAACGAATTACGCTGTTAAGCTCAGAGTTAATATTTTCTTGGATTAAATATTCTATCTCTTTTTCACAACCTCGTGGCACCGGAGCCTCTACGTGGTTCCTTCCATCATAGCAACTTTCAAGAGTGCTTACTGAAAAAAAAATGTTATTGACAAAGAAAACGGAATTTCGTAAGTAGCTATAATAAGAATTAGATCGTACAAATTTGCACGTTTTCTAACTATCATTAAATAGCCGTTACATTTAAAACAGAATTGTTGTAAAACTTTGGGAAAAAGGCAAAATAATAAAAAGCGTAATTATAATTTTCGTGCGGAATGCTAATAATGCGGCCACAAATGCTTTTATATCAATTTTAAAGCAATAGAAAAAAAACCTAAGTGCATTTATGCCCCAAACCAGAAAAACCAAGTACATGCATAAATAATATTTTCAATGTATAAATTTGTACAAAAAGGTTAAAATCATGTGCGCGTACAAAAAAATGTACTTAAAATAACAATATGAATATTTCAAAAGCATGAAGGAGATAATAAAAGACAAAAACATAATTTGAACGTAGAAAAAAGACACAAACTTAATTAGGTCTTAGTCTCTTCTATACATATCCAATTTAGCCATTCCATAGAACACGGCCACAATCACCATAACAATCTCCGCGTTCCGCCGAATAGTGCCCGAGCGGCGCTTGCACGTTCTCCCCGCGCCCGCGCACCTCCACTACTCGCGAAGAAAGAGGGCGCGACGGCCATTTGTGGCTTTATTCTTCGTTGAAAACGTAGTGCTTATAATTGTGGCTTTTTAGAAAACCTAATTATTTGATAACTTGTACCGTTTTTAATTGTTTTGTTGAACTGATTACATGTGGTATGATGAGCAGAATTGATTTATGCAATAAAAAAAGAAAGCCCTTATGTTCGTTAGGGCACTATTCGTAGGATACGACGATATATATTCTGTTGAATAATATTCACATATGATCAACAACGTCCTAACACCGCTGACACACTGAGTAGCATCAGTCGGCCGCGTAGCTCAAATTGTTGACTTGAGTACATGACGACCGGCGTGGTGACTGCTAAGCGTCTCAATCACAACATTCACATACAGATGAAGTGGGCAATTCAGATTCTCCGACAACACAAACGCCCTCGGTAATCTTCTAAATACCGGATATGAAGAAGTATAAAAATACAACACTGTTACTATCCCAGTGCAGGGCAAAGGCCTTTTCTCATACAGAGAAGACACGAGCACTGATCACGCTTGCACTAGGCGGATTGGCGATTTCAGACTACAAGTCCAGGTGTCCTCACGATATTTTCCTTCACTGATATTAATGATGTCTAAGATAAACTTAAGATTACATATGATTTGAAAAAGTCACATGGGTACTTGCCTAGATTTGAACCAGAACATCGTGCATGAGAGGCAGGCGAGAAGGATCTCTGGGCAATTACGACTTAATTAAATAGGTACTGATATTTAGAAGATGTTTGGCTGCGAGAGTAACTACTACTTACTTTGAAATGTTATTCTTTTACTCAAATATAATGAACCGTATTTATTGCCGTTTTTATTACCGTTTTTAATTGTTTAATCTGTATATGACTTGTAAGAATCCCTTATCAATAAAATACTAGGACTATGACTATGATAGTTTGAGACTTTAAGGAATATCATTTGTAAATGTTCCAATTCTATTGAAAGGAGTGAAATCATTTTTGTTTAGATCAATTAATTGTTGTTGAGTTTGCGATTGAAAGTTGCAACTGCAGGAATAAACATGGTTTTTCATAGTTTCTTTGAGTAAGTACATTAAAATAATAACCTTATTATTTTTTCAATCACTATCATTAATACATACTGTAAGCGTTAATATTCATTCCGGCAACGGAACCGTTCTTCATGTGTCTCTTCTTCATATTTTTTTAACATTAATATTTTTCGTAGATAAGGTAGCCATGAAGCTATACATGTGCCGAATACTTCTTTTATTTTTTTTAAATAACACCCCAAAAGTTTGAAAGATTCTAATTTACAATTGCAATGTAACCAGGGCAGCAAAGAAAATGGCAACGAATATAATGGTAAGAATCTTGTAGAAGATCCCCGCAAGTACTAAGTATGTCTACACACGATAAACCAAGATTTTATTGCGCATCCTCCGAAAATTGAGAACGCTAACCTTGGCCCCATTCTGTTCGCTCCTGCATCATCTAACTCCCGTAGTTTCGGCGTTGAAGTTCGATCGGCATTTCTATAAGCAATATCCATATGTCACAGAAACAGGTCAAACTACTAGACGACCTATTCAAACCGATTTTTATTATACCGTTAAAAGGCATTTATGAACGACAGTAATTAAGAGTGAATAGAATAAGAAAATGATTCTAGTTGCTCCTTTCGTAGTAGTTTCGTATGGAGAAGAATGGGCAAGAAGCTCCATACCTACACTTTTAAAATAGGTTCATAAGGTCAACTAGTTCTAAAATTATAGGACATGTACCCATCTAACAGATCAGATTTTTCGTATTCTTATCTCTTCTTCACATTAATTAGATAAATAGCTTAAGAAACATTTCAATCTTATTTCACTAACCATCTAAATAATCTATTTTGATTTGTAAATAAGATAAACATTTTGTAACACCAACGTGAACAATCTGATTCCCGTATTGTTGTACAAAAGCCCTTTTCGACCTGGAATACGCAGTAAGTCGTTCGGCCTGCTTCGCGCATGGCAAAACGAACTCGACACCAGAATGCGTCAAGCATGATGAGGTTGCTAGTTGATTTGGTTTAAAATGTATAAATTGGTGAGTGGACGTAGAATTCCCCGTTTCAATGGTTTCGTGATAATATCCTTCTTTCCAGAAGACTGAATTTTGTTAATAGCATGAATTCGTTGTTCCTCCACACTTCAGAATGTCCGCACTTTCCTCTATAGCATGATATATTTCTAATAAATAACGGTCTAATCAACTACAGCTGATATAAGACACTGATAGTTAAACCAATAGTTTTTATATTAACCTATTCTGTAACCTTAACATGACAAATTAATATTTAACAACAAAGTAAACATTATTAACACTGACCTTTCTTCGAAGCGTATACTGGATCGGCTAATATCGCTCCAGGCACTCATGGATCGCCCACGGCCCTTATGGTAGGCTGCGGTGGCCACTGCGGAGACTGTAGGTCGCCGCTCCAATTCAACTTCAGGTGGAAAGTTGACTTTAGTGGAGCCGCGTGAAGAAGGCCCTTCTAGTGATTCGGCCCCTCCTGAGAGTTCCATTTCAAAAGCGGCGTACTCGGGTGCTTCGTCGGGATCTCCTTCACTGCCGTCACTCGCCGCCGATAGCGCTTCATAGCCGTAGCCAGGGCGGACGCCAGCGGCGGCGCCGCCGGCTGCGCCGCCCACGTTGCGGACACACTCCGGTGCTGCAGCCAGCCTCGGAGAAGCTTCGATACGACTCAATGACGCCGCTTTTACTGATTGTCCTCGTATATTTAATGGCGAACCTCGCGCAGGAAAATGGTTTGAATAACGTAATTTACTGTGACGAAACGTGGTGAAGCTTTATACCACCTATTAAATAAATACAAAGTACACACGAAGTCCTTAGCTCTAAGTCACTAAGATATTTTTATATATTTGTGATATGTCTTGCACTAATAAACATTCCACTTTTACACTCAACTAGGGGCTTGCACTTAGTTAGTGTAACAAATTAATGTAAGAACGTCGTAATGTGTTACTCAATAATAATAAATATGTCGCACCCAACCAGTCGATGACAACAAACGTTCACAGTTCTCACTTATCTCTTGCGCCGTACCGCGATTCTTGAGATTTGACCCGTATGTAACACTAGGCTTAATATTTTGGGAAGATGAAATGAAAAACGTCAAGCAAAGGTCAACTGTGCCCTGGCCTGAATTCCCCTACGCTCTTCGACTAATGACCTTTATACCGCCAAGCGGTAGATCTCAGGTTTTGTTAATGGGGGTGGCTAAACAATAAAGCGTATAGATACTACGTTTCATACATAAGGTGGTTGACGTGAAGTGAGCAAGGTATGGAAGTACTGGAGTGAAGTGCGCCCTAGAGGCAGCCGGGCGCGGCGGATCGATGCCACCACGCCGCCCTCGCGTAGTACAAGCCGCCGCCGCCACAGCGCTATTGTGTCCCTACCCATAAATAACAATACTTATTAGATTATTACTGTCTGAAAACGGTTCTTCTTCCACAATGCTATTTTCAAATGAATGTCAGTACCGACATTTATTTCATTAAAAATACTACATTTATCAAGAAATATTGCTTTTAGTTCTAGTACTCAATTTACTGTAGGCGACTGTGTGATCTGCAGGACTCGTTTTTCACTAGATACAATATTATTCATAGTACTCGTATTACTGTGATTACACTATTAGGTACCTTCTTATTATCACGGTGGGCTTATTTTAGTTTGTCTAGTGGTCAGTAATGCTATTGACGAGAATGAAGTCCTGTGTTCCATTCCCGGTTCGGGTAAATGTTATTGGGTTTTAATATAGCCCCGACTAAATAGTTTTAGATTTTCAACTTATTTTTAATTTTAGTTTTTAAATATGGTACAGTCCAGTACCCTTAGATCTATAATTCGCCGCAAACCAGAGCCCGTCTAGGGATTTGGTTCTAATAAAGATCTCTTAAGTTATAATTTGTAAGTTTTTATGGTGTAAAATAAAGAGTATTCTATTCCAACAGTTCAAGCATTAAGAGCTAGTCTTGGCAACCAATTGATTACGCGAAATGATTTTACCGGCATACATTATACATGAATCCGTCGTTTAATAGTATAAAATAAATTTATGTACAAGGTATCCCTTAAACCACTCCAGTAGTATGATTTGATATACATATATTTTGTCACGACTGCAAACCATAATTCTGCGGTTACCTAATAATGACAAAAGCGTCCTGAGTAATGTTGATATGAATAATAAATGCCAGTGCTGAGGTAAGGTGACCGCCTGTTCAATCGATACAAATTATTAACATATTCACACAATACATTTGCTTTGTTTCAGGAGTTAGTCCTTCTTCAGAAGGAACGAATTCACTACGAATTGACACGCAATTTTAAGTTCAATGCTACGAATGACATTATTTACAGGGGTTCTAACTGAAGATCAATGTATTACAAAACGCATCAAACTCGCGCGTAGGTATATCTGGGTAAGGCCTTAGTGCCAGGTTTATTTTAATACAACTATATATGTACATATTAATATTGAATAACTAATTATACGGTTAAGGGCAAACGAGACCATGTAACGGAACGAAATAAAATGGATAATAATATGGATACTATTAATTAACTAGGATTTTTGGCCTGCTCCTATGTATTCGATATTAGAACAAAAAGGCCATTAAAATGATTTACTGTTAAATAATTAATTTTAGAAGATCTCTCGCTATCTTCATGTTTACGTTGTGAACTTGTGAAGTGTGAAGAACTAAAAGCAGCCGAGTAGAGCTTGGTAGACTACTGCTCTCTATTGGTCGATGCGAAATCCAGAAGATTAGGATGTATAGAAGTGAAGGTAGCCATTTGGATGTTAAAAGTATTCAAGGATCCTTGGCTCACCTACCTCAATAAATACGCAATAAATACGAGTAATCTACCAAGGTGCCTCTAAAAATATTGTTAAATTTTCTAATGCCTATGATTCAATCCTTTCTTTTTGCACATGTATGAACATAATAGCCATAAGGAGGTACTTATTGGCTAATAATTATTGAAGCGAAACTTCTTTATCGACGTAAAGGAGAAATTTTATAGCAAAGTAAAAAAAAATCGTTTTGCTGTTATACATAATATTTATTTGTACCATATCTATATTTTAATATCATAGACATGGCTAATCTAATCTCTAATCTAATCTTTATCTAATTTAGCTTTATTTAACCAATTTATATAAAGTTAATAGTATAGTAGATCATTTTTCGAAAAATGATGTCACAAGGAAGTTTCACTTCTTACGTGTGTACCTACACTAATACACACACATTTTCTTTGATAATCACTAATAACTTTGATTTTAAATAACAGAGTCAAGAGAAAAGAGAGGAAGAATGTCTAGTTTCATAAAAAAAACTTTTTTTCACGTTTTTTTTTATTTTATTTTGCTTTAAATGTATCTTTTAATATCGACTGAACTGAAAATTGTAGGTATATTGTAAAAATATGTATTGTGTTTTAGAGTGGTGGAAACTTGGTGACCTGTAATCGGATTTTATTACATCAAGCATCAGTGATTCATAGCTATTTATGCGAATAAATAAAGATAATTATCCATCAGATTGCTCTAACTATATTATCTAGAAATTAGTTCGATACTCTATTTAATTTACAGAACACGAAGTCGCTGCAACGTCAAGGTGAACACAGCGGCTGAGCTATTGGCTGCTACGCTGCATGCCGCTAAGTTCAATCCTCGTAGTAAGGAAATATATTTGTAGGGCCTCCAGGAGCCGAGCGCTAGTATTCATACTTTGTGCCTGACTGGTCGCGTCTTCTGTGAACAAGAAAACCTCAAAATAGACCTTAGCTGTCAGGAATCTCAAGAGAAAAAAAATAGAATTAATCATAATAATAATTCTATTTTTTTTTTGCACAATTTATAATTTTGGTCGTCTTTTCGAACTACTTTCAACAAGCAATCACTATAATTTTAATGTTTCTAATTTAATGAGTATGTTTCTCTTTCCTTCCGCAAGTGAAATGTGGTAAAATTATGATTAAAGTCAAGACACACAATTAATGCGGCTTTTTTAGTAGTTATTTGAATAACCATTTCAAATTAAGGAAATGTCGATCACCGCCATCTGCATCAGTAGATGAACAGAGGATTGTTCGACCGCTTCAGGTACTAACGCTGCGCTGGCCCCTCGTGAAATAATTCCATCCGCTATCGCGCTACGCAGTTGCTCTCTGTGACAAAAGGTGGCGCTCTAGCAATAAGCAGCTACTCATAAATCATTTTTTACGTAAATGATTACTTAGTTACTGAACTTACCTAAAGTCCGGTTGCAATTTTATGAAGGTAGAACTGAAATATAATTTATATCAGAGTATTATATGTATAATTCGCTAGTATTAAGCAGCGCGGTTTTGGAGAAAATAAAACTTTTTCTCTATGGAATGGCAACACTGATTTGACACTACCTATTTTAGAGATTATTTTATTGTTGACCCATTCGAAACGGGGCTGTTGACATAAACAGTCCCGTGTCGAATAAAGGAAACGATGAACTAAAACATAATTACCTTCTGGGCTAGGAGGTTTCTTTAAAGGCTCAATGTGACCGTCACTGCTACTTCGTCTCTCCGGCAGAAGGAAAAGCGCAACAGTATTCAACCAGCTGTTGCTTACATTTCTTCTATGTGTTTCAGTGAGGTATTGTATTACATCTAGCAATAAATGTGGATGTCAACCAGGGTTAGGCAGAATAAACACCAGTTTTTATAAGTAATATTGAATTGCTTCGGCGTACCTGGATGATAAAACATTTAGTGAGCTTTCTGGCAAACCTATTCTATGCGGCTGAATGTTTAGTTTAATAATAATAATAATAATAATAATTTCTTTATTGACATAATAATTTACAGAAACATGTTTGAAGCCTCTGACTCCTGAACTAGGTATACCTGTGTGTCAGGTGCCAGCGCCCTCTCCCATTGAATTGGCTTAGGTAGTAATGTCAACATAGGAATATGTGCATATACAAAAACGTTGTTCCAGAAAATACATTTTTTAAAAGCATAAAATTTAGGAAGTTATAACGTGCTGTGTGTGTGTGTGTGTGTGTGTGTGTGTGTGTGTGTGTGTGAGTGTGTGTGTGTGTGTGTGTGTGTGTGTGTGTGTGTGTGTGTGTGAGAGAGAGAGAGAGAGAGAGTGTGTGTGTGAGTTGGTGTATGAAAGTATGAAAGAGTTGATCTGTTTACCTTTGTAAAATTTTATCAGTTATTCATTATTTTCTCCACATCCTCATAATCAAGAGAAAAAAGCCAGTTCTTTATTGTCAGTTTACATTCGTGTAGTGTTTGCGGATAAAAATTTAAGATTCTATTGAGTTTGTTATATAAATAGACAGAAAGATAAGCGTTCTGTCGTCTTGCAAACGCCGTGCGGCATTTAATAGATTTAATTACATTTGGAGTTGTACGCTTATTTCGAAGTTTACCTGGGTCATATGGGGTAGAAACATGTTTTTTCGCAATTATCTGGAAGATAAAGAGTTGTCTTACTGTACACATTACATGCGAACTAGCGAAGTTTCTTCTTCAAAAAGTGGCCAATTCAAATTTTTCCTAAAGTAAATTGCATTTGTGCTTTAATTATACGATAACTAGCTGACCCGGCAGACTTCGTACTGCCTAATTAAATTGCAATAAAGTCCTGTCAAAATTATTTGCAATGTGACATTTTTTTGTTCCTACATATTTTATAGTTAGGCAAAAAATTCTCCTGAACAGAACCGTCACCCTAGTGATAGGGCGTTGGGAATAAGAAATATAATTAAATAAAACATAAGTAATCTCTTTATTGTTAATCATATGAATCTTAATTATTAACAAAAATCATTTTTATTTTCATTGTAGTGCTTTGTGATATACGATGTTTTTTGTTTGATTATCTGGCGCATAGACAAACAAATCTGATGGTTTTCCAACACGCGAACAGGCCACATACAATTTACCATGTATGAAACATGGGTTTTCCAGTTTAAAGTCAAACGGCACATCATTCGGAATCATTGAGATGCGCGGTATGAGAACGTCTTGTCCTTTATACTTTCCTTTCAGTATAGGTGCTTCTATCACGTTGATAAGTAATTTTTTTATCGTTAACCGTGTGCCGTTGCAAAGACGCGGTTGGTTGGTATTTCTCAACATTATAACTACCGATCCTACCTTTAATTGAAGATTGTGAGGTGGCAATCCTGGCAAATCCAGCGAGTTTAAAATTTCTGGTGGATAGACTACAAAATCTTGGTTAATAGCCGAATATACTGATTTATATATCCTCGATTTGCCTGTAATTTGTTCTTGTTGTTTTTAAAATTTTATTCATTTACATCTATGTCTTTTGCAGCCAATATAGCTCGTTCGCTCAACCAATCATGGTTCCTGTAATTTTGAGAAACATCTGGAAACACCTTCTGAATAAGTTCATCTTTTCATCGACAAAAACTTTGAGGAATGTTAATGCAGCCAGTCAACATGTCTATAGGACTACCAATGTCAATGAGTTGTTTAGAGAATATGTTTCCAGATTGGTAATTTTGCAACTCGACACGCATATTCTTGCTTAAATGAAGTACTTTGACATGTTTCCACAATTGGAGGACTTTAGACATGCATTGAGTTCATCAGCTGGTGTTGATCAGGAATCACTGGCAATGTTTGACGAAAATCTCCTGCTAATAAAATCATCTCACCACCAAATTGGTTATGATTGCTCCGTATATCTTTTAATGTGCAAATTGACTCTTTGACGTTAGGACCATACCTACATTTTTTAAACAACAGTGAGTGCTTGTAATTCAATATGAACTTTACACAATAGCAATAAAGCTAATTTTAGTTAGAAAACGTTTGTATGGGAAAAAGAAAAGGGCTGTTTTTAGGGTTTTTCCGGCAATTATTTGACAATTTTTCTCGCCGTAAAAACCATCTTTGAACTTCAACGAACATTTAAAAAAAAGAATTGGCCAAATTGGTCCAGGCGTTGTTGTTGAGTTATGCGCTTACCTACACATTTTGCGTTTCATTTATATAATTTAGATTATTAGTTATTAATAATTAATTACATTCAAATTAATAAATAAATAATAAAGTTACTCGAGAATATATTTGATATCTGTAGTTCGGATTATTCCGATCTGTCCCCCCGCTTTGTCCCCTCAGGGGGACAGATCGGAAAAAAAAGTTTGATCTGTCCCCCTGTTAGCAATGAGGGGACAGTTCGAACTTTATTCACTGCTTAACGGTTTCATCTGTCCCCCTATCAAGTGATAGGGGGACAGATGAAACCTTTTTATTCCTGTTTGTCCCCCATAGAATTAAAATTAATTCTTAAAAGTAATGCTACATGTAGCTTGTAGCTTACTTTCAAGAATTAAATAAAAGATTTGTGGTTTGGATTATTATAACGACCTGTATTTAAATAAATAATACATATTTCTTTTGTTTCTATATCGATCAGTCACAGTCCCATTTATCACGCAGTAGGTATACCAGGTATAATAAGTATAATAACAATCAGACCTCTGATTTGACAAATTTCTGTTCTCTCTCTCTCTTTCTTACTCATGGGGCCTAATGGGCTGCCGCAATGATGCGCATTACTAAGAGAGAAAGTGCAAAGCAGATTGCTCTCCGCCCATACATTGTTGGCCCTGGAGCCAAGAGCATTGGAAAATTATGAATTGTATTCGCTATCATGAGTAAACTCCTACAGAATCTTATTTTTTTACCGGACTAGCTGCAGAATAGATATATTTCAAAAAAGGTTCAGATTTTGAGGTTATAATTGAATCATAACAACGACTATTAGGTATGATTTGTCATTGAAAGTGATTTTTAAGAAACTGAAAGCCGATATCATATTTAGTACCTACCTTGATAATTGGGGACCTATGCAGTTTATTTTCTTTTATAATAAAAAAGATAATTAATTATCGTATATTCCGATACTCTTTGATGCAAAAGGCCATTTCAGTCATTGTCTTTTACCATTTTTGAAGGTGAGACGTCAGTGTTAAATTGTTCGTAAAAATTAATTTGAGTGAAGTGTTTATTTTACTAAGTATGTAGTTTTCAAGCGAACTATTGCACAGTATCATTAAACTAAGAGGAAATTACAGACAGAGGTAAGTTTAAGTTTATTATTACTTAAAAGTTTTCATTTGTAACTAGGCTTTATGAAGTGAAATCAGAAGACTGATTGTAATATTATGTACAATACCTACTGTGATTTATCGGACTGTGACTGATTCTATCAATCAATAACAAAACAAAATATTCTAATCATTAGTATATTTTTTATTGTAATTAAGTTGAATTAAGTCAAATCAGAAGACTGATTGTAATTGTATCTACTAGACGTACTGTCATTTATGGGACTGTGGCTGATTAATAGAAAAACAAAAGAAATAATTGTAACTAATTTAAATACAGATGATTATAAACTTAAACCACTAGTATTTAATTTAATGTAATGTTGCAGTATGTGTGGCATTACTTTTAAGAATTAACTTTTTAAATTCTGTGGGGGACAAACAGGAATAAAAAGTTTCATCTGTCCCCCTGTCAGTGATAGGGGGACAGATAAAACTGTTAAGGAGTGAATAAAGTTCGAACTGTCCCCTCATTGCTATCAGGGGGACAGATCAAACTTTTTTTTCCTATCTGTCACCCTAAGGGGACAAAGCGGGGTGACAGATCGGAATAATCCTGTAGTTCGCAGTGGGATCATATTGGAATGCCAAGCGATTGTATGATGCCAATGATCTTCGTGTGCTCACGCGTTGTCTCAATCGGGCATTTTCTCTTATTATATTTTGTCTTTCTTCGCTTAAGTTCTGTGAATACACTTGTTGCTGGCTTGCATGTCTTGTGCGGCGGCCGACGTTCGCACGTCGTCCTCTACGCATTTTGGACTATGGACAGAGTGGTGAATTTAACCTCAAATGCACGATCCACATAATATACACAGTTCAACTTACCACCTTAAAGACAAATGCCTGCTGTTGAAATTCAATAAAAATTTGCACAATACACGTGATTGATTTGATGGTTTCCAATTGAAATGTTAGGAAACGAATAACTTATTATTTTTACTTTTTTTTCACAATTTCACAGTGAACACAATACCGTAAACCCGACTTATTTTTATATAGTAGACTTATTCGATGGTAAGACTGTGATTTTGCTGAAATAAAATATTAAATTTAATCATTTTCAACACACAGGACTTGATCTTGTTTATTCTCAACTGAACGTAATTCGATTTCGACTGTTTTCGGTTTTACCTTCACTTTTTCAACTTTCTCTTCTAAGAAAAAATCCAGGCGATTGTTGATGAGTAAAATGCAGTATATAATAAATAATACAGCTCAAAGAATGTTGTACTTTCATATATTTTTATACGTCACTAAAACAAACACAAATGTCATCGAACGTTGCCAAATATTCAAAACCCAAAACATAGACACATAATAAAACCTTAATGACAGAAAATTAGATCGTTCGCAGCAGCTGCAAGTGATAAATATTCGGCCTCAGTGGAAGACAACGCAACTGTGTGTTGCTTCTTACTCTTCCACGATATAGGACCATCACCAAACTTCACACAAAATCCAGTATATGAGCGTCGATCAAAACTATTCGCGAAATCGGCATCGGCAAAACACTCCAAATACTTCCCCGTTTTGTTGTATGTTATACTGTAATCAACAGTGCCTTTTAAATAATTAAGCACTCTCTTTGCAGCATTCCAATCTCAAAAAGGTAGTGTACACCGTTGTTTAAAATGCATTCGTTTGAAGGCAGAAACTGCAAAGCAACTTATGGGCTCTCTACCTACAGCTAGAGTCACCGTTGCCAGGGCTTTTCAGTATGTTGGCATTGATTTTTGCGGTCCATTTAGTATGAAAATTGCTAGGATTCGAAAACCGCTCGTAACTAAAGGGTATATTGCACTCTATGTTTGTTTTGCCACTAAGGCAATACATTTAGAAGTAGTATCAGACTTAACTACTGATAATTTCTTAGCATGTTTTAATAGATTTATTTCTAGGCGAGGCATGCCCACAAAAGTTTTTTGCGATAATGCAAAAACATTTAAAGGAGCACAAAATCAATTAAATGAGCTCTACAAGTTGCATAATTCAAAGGCTCATAAGGAGTCTGTCTATAAATTCTGTAAAAATAATTATATTCAGTTTATGTTTATACCTAGCTATTCCCCTCAATTTGAAGGGCTATGGAAAGCAGGTGTTAAGAGCGTCAAGCAGGTGTTAAGAGCGTCAAGCACCACCTAAAAAGTAATCTGTTTTTTTCATAATGGCAACATTGCCATTTTTTGGTTTTTCCTTTTTCTTAACGCTGCACCATTGTACGACACACAGCGATCCCAGTGATTAAGTTAATAAATTCGTTTATGCCTTAAATATCACAGCATTTTTATTGTACATTTATTTCTTTGAGTTCTGTTTCAGTTTCTCGTATTTGTTATACCCCGGTGGGTTAAAAAAATATCCCTACTTGTTTGGAGTACTTGGTGCTCAAGGTTGACAATGACGTTGCGGTGTGAATCCAGTAACTGCGCCCTCAGAGTACCCACAAGATATAAATACATTTACATAAGAGATATTTTTGATAGCCAAAAGATAGTTTTAATAAATTATATTTGATTGTGATACTGTTAATAATGACATGAATTGGTTTTCATGACAACAACTCAATTCGTCTTGGTCAATATATAAATCAATTAATACAAGTTATTCAAAACTGTTCTTTTTACTTGCTACTAGTCCACGCTTTACGCCGAGGCGTTATTGAGTGCTTGCTATTGTTATCACAAAATAATACATATTTAAATGGACCCTTGCATTATTATTCGTACCTATTCTGTCAAAACGGAACCCAATAAATAATACAGACATTAAACATTTGCCTTCACACGATTCAACAAAACATAAACAGGGGGATGCATTGTTATTAAGCAACTTCCGTAGGAATTTATTGTCATCATAACAAAATTTGATGTTCATTTTCATAGCTCAAATAGTGCCAGAACCGTGTGATATCTCATTTAGCAAAGATGTATTGTTCTTGTTTCAAGATTAACAAAATGACAATCATGTTTTTTTTCGTTGCGCTTGTGTATTTTATTCCTATGGCACAGGTAAGTTGATATTCAATTATTTAGAAATGTATGCAACTACACTCGGCGTCACAAAAATCTCACCTCAGAAAAATAATGCTTCAAATTACTTTTGTAATTACTACTACTACTTATTACTTATTCAATGGTAAGAGTATGACTATGGTATACCATTGGAAAGACAATTTATTTAGCTTTCAGAAAAATATCCGTTTATTCTTCTTTTAAATAAAGGCATTCAATAAAACGGGTTAAGTGTAAAAAGAAAAAAAAACTTTTATTGCAATATCAAACAATTACCATTAAAAACCCTTAAAAGTAGCTTAAAACCTAGTGTCTCCCCCCTTTGCCCTGATAACAGCTTCCATGTGGTCCTTCATTGTGGACCTAATTAACTTGGCGACGTTCTCTTGAGGAATGTTGCCCCATTCCTCGATTACGGCATCTTGGAGGTCTTGAAGAGTGGTAGGAGCAAGATCTCGTGCCCGTACTCATCGTTTCAGCTCGTCCCATAGATGTTCAATACGGTTCAGATCTGGACTTCGAGCTGGTCAGCTCATAACAGGGATCCCAACCTCTTACAAGTAGTCCTTTACAATTAATGCGATGTGATAGCGGGTATTATCATGCATAAACATGAACTCACCTCAACAAATCCCGCATAAGGGACCACATGCTCTTCGAAGATCTCTGTGTTGTACCGAGGAGCAGTCAAGGTTCCTTGCCCTCGAGCACCTCCAGTCCGGGAAACGCACACAAGATTCGTTTTGTCGTCGATTGATATGCCGCCCCAGAACATGCACGAGCCACCCCTGTATTCCACTGTCTCTTCTATACAGGCTTGTGCGAATCGTTCTCACTGCCTCTTGTACACTCTTTTACGCCTATCATTGCAGTAAAAACACACTCTCGTCTCATACGAAAAGAGAACAGCCCTCCAATGATCTATTGTGCAAACAACATGGTCTCGGGCAAATTTCAACCGGTCTCTCTTATGCTGACAGTCAACTTTGGGCCTGTGGCAGTTCTGTGGGCAGCAATTTTCTTTTTCTGTAACTTTCGTCTAACAGTGGAGATGCTTCGCTTGCTTTGCTGCTGCAGTGGAGTGGTTCTGCGCACTGATTGAAGCCGTTGTTGGACTTCAACAGCATTGGAGAACCGATTGCATAAAATTGTCGACACAATGCAACGGTCGTCTCTTTCGGATGTACAACGTTGTCTGCCAGACCCACATCTTCGAATATAGCCACTAGTCTCTTGGACCCGTTGGAACACTCGTCAAACGGAAAAAGGCTTAAATTCAGTTGCCGAGTAACATCAACTGCCGCATCCCTGACTGCAGTAAAGCAATCACTTGACCGGCTTCATCTGCAGTGGTATCCATTTTTAAGGTCTTTTTTCTTGCTGGAGCTGTTCACATGTGTTCACTTCAAGGAATGATTAACATTTCACCTGGGTTGGTCGTTCTATACCCTTCTAGGGAGGCACAATTAGTGGCACCTGTAATGCATATTTTAACAAAAGTTTTTATACGGCTCGTACTCTGAAGTGTTGTGTTATTTAGGAAACCTAACATTAGTTCATTTGAAGGTCTTTAAACATACTTTCAGTAGATACCAATATTAACTGGGCTTAACGTATGCTTTGAATGCTGGATGTGATTAAATGCTATTTTCAGAGAGGTGCGATTTTTGTGACGCCGAGTGTACAATAATGATGGATATTCATTTATTCTTAAGCACATAAGTGCTTCCTGGTAAACATACTCATAAATGTTAAATCTCGCTTTCACTTGGAGATTTTATTTTATATGTATATTTTGGAAACTTACAGCTGGAGATGTAACTCTCGCAACAGTTAAGTACAAGTTTTCATAGATAGAATAAGAAGAAAGACAATGTTACTTTCACGTCTTAAATACACACATCAAAAGTGTCTAGGGATCAACATATATTTTTGCAATAACTTTTCTCCTGATTGATTATAATTAAAATTTTCTATAAGGATTCATCAAATAAAGTGTTTTCGTTTGTCACAGTAACGATAAACCAAGTCACCTTTGCATTAATAAAGAAATTTGCCATTTTCCTAATAAAGGGATTTTTGACATTTGAACCACTAACATTAAAGTTCGAAAAAAAGACTGAAATAACAGTTTTCTTTAAAATTTTATTGGGTAACTTAAACAATTAATAATCCGTGTTTCTACCGCGAACACTAACAACACAAGAACATCGGTTTGGCATACTCAAAATGAGTTCATCCAAATCACGCTGTGGAATGGCCGCCCATGTTCGTTGCAACAACAAAAAAAGGTCTTCTTGCGACTGGATACCCTCCATATTCGGCAGAGCTCTTCTCTGTAGCATATCCCATGCATGCTCAATCGGGTTCAAGTCTGGCGACTGAGCAGGCCAGGGCAGGACATTGATGTTAGCTGCGGCGAGAGTCTGTCTTACAACTCTTGCGGTGTGCGGTCGTGCATTATCATGCATTAACTGAAATAAGGGACCGATTTGCACTTGTAGAGGAACGATGACGTCTCATACAATCGTCTCAGCATAAATTTGAGAGTTGAGGTTGCCTCTGATCCAAATCAACTCAGTTCTTCCGCCGATCCAAATACCCGCCCATACCATGATGGTTTCACCACTATAAGGATGGACTTCCTGGCAGGATTTTAATCGCTGTTGGCGTCCAGGGGTTCTCCAGTGTCGTATACGTCTTGTATCCGGTCTCATACCAAAACGAGACTCATCAGAAAAGCACACGAAACGCCATTGTTCTTCTGCCCAATTTCTAATTTCAAGAGCCCATTGATATCAAATCCTACGATTGTGCATTGCTATAGGTGGTACCCGTAGCGGTCTTCGGGAATGAAGGTTCACTTCATGCAAGCGGTTTCTGACTGTTTGGTCGCTAATTAAGTTCCCTGAAGAGTGATGAAGCCTCACGAGTTGTAAGACAGACTCTCGCCGCAGCTAACATCAATGTCCTGCCCTGGCCTGCTCAGTCGCCAGACTTGAACCCGATTGAGCATGCATGGGATATGCTACAGAGAAGAGCTCTGCCGAATATGGAGGGTATCCAGTCGCAAGAAGACCTTTTTTTGTTGTTGCAACGAACATGGGCGGCCATTCCACAGCGTGATTTGGATGAACTCATTTTGAGTATGCCAAACCGATGTTCTTGTGTTGTTAGTGTTCGCGGTAGAAACACGGATTATTAATTGTTTAAGTTACCCAATAAAATTTTAAAGAAAACTGTTATTTCAGTCTTTTTTTCGAACTTTAATGTTAGTGGTTCAAATGTCAAAAATCCCTTTATTAGGAAAATGGCAAATTTCTTTATTAATGCAAAGGTGACTTGGTTTATCGTTACTGTGACAAACGAAAACACTTTATTTGATGAATCCTCATAGAAAATTTTAATTATAATCAATCAGGAGAAAAGTTATTGCAAAAATATATGTTGATCCCTAGACACTTTTGATGTGTGTATATGTCGTGGAAAGCGATATTCTTGAATAATAAGTTGTGAAGTTGATTCAAACTTAGTACGGAGTCTATGGTGACCAGCGTGACGTTACTTGTCATTTGAAAATGGCGCGAATGTGTTTTCGGTAATGTCACGTGGACAGAGTCGTGCTGGTGCGTGGGAGCTGGGCAGAGCTCAGATTGATTTGAGGCACCGACGAAGTCACACATCCAGTACGAAACTGTCAGTTACCAACTTGAGTTAAGTTTTGTAATTACGATTTTTAAGTGAGGTTATTACTGCAATGATGTTGAACTCGGTACCACGAAACCCCCATCGGTGTCAGCTCATCGCTCAGCCATTGCTGATGCCGACATATAAATGAACAGGGTAGGTACTTAACATAGGTAAAATTATCGAAGAAATTTTTGCAAAGGGTTACTTTAATATAAGCACATATTTTGATAAGATCTATATTGACTTCCTTCAATATACATACGGACGGTTGTTAGTGGGCCCCTCACGTGAATATTTTCACTTCCCTTTAACTCTGACTAGTATGAGAAAATTATGGTTTTTTAGACAAATAAAAGATCACCTTGGCAAGATTTTTTATGTAATCAAGTGAACAAAGCATTCCAATTATAAATATATAAAAGTAGAAAAATAAAACAAGTTTAATAAAAAGACCTTCTATCTAAATAAAATTGCACTGATGTGAGATTACATCTCATCGTTGCAATATCGAGATAGCAATGAATACAGTGTATGTTTCTATCCATTCTTAAAAATGTACACGGTGCACAAGTCCAAAACAACAGCAGAGTCGTATCCGTCGTCAAAAAGCCGAGTTGACGTTTAGGCGGGTCTAATCTAAGTCGTGTTCAAAAATGGGTAACGTGTGCAGAAGTAAAATCAAAATCCTTAAAAAATAGCCACAGTCGTCGTTATAATATAATATCCTGAATTTACTCGAGCCGCAAACGCAAAAATCCGCAAAACCATGAATCGAAAAAATGAAAATGCATTCAAGTCAAATTGTCAATAAGGCAAAGGACATGTGATGCATACAGCCTACGATACGATTTATAATTCGAGTTTTTTTATTTTGATAAATATTCATACGCTTATACTATTTTAATGATATTTTTGGTATTAATAGGTCGAATAATATTAAATGAATGATAACTATGCAATAATTCCTTAAAATAGTTCGTTAAGGATTATTTGACGATATCTGTTTAGGCTGAATGTCGATTACTCATGTCAAATAAACACTGACCGCCATTATAAATTAAGAATGACTATGACGGACATCAAAATAAATATTTTAATTATCGTTATATTTTCACCCTAGGTAAACAAACTTGAGATACATTTCGTTATATATATTTTATTCTTGATAGAATTAAGGACTATTAGTAGTTTCTGTCTATTTCAGGCATTTTTTGGGCGTTTTCCTTTCTTTGATCGTTTTTCAACTTTATGGCAAACAGAATAAGGTTCATATTCAATTGGGAAAATTTGACACATTGGGATAACTTGACGTGCTGGCGTCTGTACATTGTCGCAAACGCTCGGCGCATGTTCCGTCAGATATGAACCTTCCCTAAATCTACAAATACAATAATTATACAATGTTAATTGCTGAACAAATCAGCCAGTAGGATTGCTGCCTTAGGTGAAGGCTGTGCTAAAACTTTAACATAAGATACAATATCTAATTTGTTTTCTTTTAGTCTATTCGAGTACAATAGTGGTTCTCTTTCCTTCTTGCTCGTATTACACTCCATAAGTAGATGGCGAACATCTTCAACAGTTGCGCATGTTTCACAATTGAGAGCACTTTTTTCATCAAATTCAAATTCATTGATCAAATGATGAAATTTTTGGGAAAAGTAGAGAAGAAAGTTACTAGAAAATCATAAAGTTTCATTAATACATTAGTCGGAACAGCAAAATCATTGAAAACTAACTGCGACTTTGCCGAATCTCAAAATGTACAGCGTTAACACAAATATGATTGATTTCAGGGTTCTATACCTGGCACATTTTTTTGGAAGCCCCGCTTGGGTCTCGATTTAGCTATTCCCACAACTGGTAAGAAATTTAAGTTCGTAAGTCTACCTAATCAAGTAATATCATAATGTTACTTAAAAAATTTGTTTGTTTAAATAATTACTGTTCCATTATCATAAAATAAGTATGTACTAAAGTATTGCATTAAGCTGATGTATACTTGAAGGCACAAGCCTTCGAGTATATATCAGTCGAAGTCCCTCGCTACACTGATTTGCCAAATGTTTGCTGTTTTTAATTAATAATTCTTTTTATTTAGACTTACCTACACAGTTCATGTTATTTGTATTATGTTATTAGTGACGATTTGGTGAACTAGTACAGATTGCGCTTAGGTACATGATATGTTAGTACGAGTAGGTACCTATATAACTAATTTACCGAGTATATTCACGGAACAAACACTATTTTTATTTTCAGAAATCAGTCTGAGGATTGCCTTGCGTAATAAAGAAAACATTATGGAAGGTACATGTATACTGGTCGATGGGTTTAAAGCTGGTCTTGCTGTCATTAGTATAGCAGCTGGCTTATCTAGTGCACCTACTTATCCACATTTGGATCCGATGTCAGCTTATTTTTACACTAATTTCTACAGATGGGCGCTAAGATACATTAGCCTGTAAGTTCTACGTTTATTAACGTTGAGTAAGCTTGGTCCCTAATTAGTTTTATGCGTGAATAACGCATGAAATGGGTATCTAACATGCCTGTAAATATTTTTTTTATTTCAGTCTTCCATTTTGGATCGGGGGAAATGGCGGCAACTACTGTGAAACCACCAGAGTTTGGAAAAGGCGATACTATTACATGGATGAGTTTATGCCATCTTGGTTACGATCTGCTTTCTTTTATGTGAAAAAAGAAGAATGGGCTAAAGAAGAGCTGGATTTTAAAAGATTCAAGAAGTACGCTGAACCTGCTTTCGGTAAACATTACAGATATCCAACGAAAACCTTCAACAATTTCAAATCGGAATTTACTGTTGAAACAATAGAGCAACCACATGAAGTTTCTGAGCTTTCGATTATTTAATATTGACGAGCTTAAAGACAAGCGTTCAGAAAACAAAGCGTATGAATGATATAATTAGAAAAAAACAAAATATTTGTCATATTTTTAACGTGAATACCTCCCTAAATGCTTAGAGAGTGGAAATCCAAAAACTGATGATAACAAAATCAGAGGATATAATATTTTGGCTTTTTATAATGTCTAACATCCATGCATATACAAAGTTTAATTACACTATTCGATGGCTAAACGATCAAAGAATTCGTTAAGATGAGAGAGGACAGTTCCGAAGCGCGGACGGGTTTGGGAGAAGCCCCGTCATTTTAATTGATTAGTTCGCCGCATCCTATAATTTGCATTTACTCCCCTTATTCTTTACTCAGAGAAATCACCGACTTTCTTGTCTTTATAACTCTGAGAACTTACGACGCTAATTGAAGTATCAACCGACAGCTCTCGCATTCAGTGAGTCGACCCGTTACCGGGTTTATGGGTAATTTTGAATACCCGTGGTACCATGTCAACAGTGATTGTCTCCAGACTTCTGACTAAATCGATAGAAAATAAAAATCACAAGAGACATACAATATACACATATTATAATGCAGTTTACTTTTGTTAAGCAAATATTATAATTCCATCCTTGGGTTACCAAAGAAATAATGCTTTTATTTATTACAAATATACTCATACCAGAACTATATTGAACCTGATGAATTCATAACCAACCAAAAGCGCTTAACTTTCGAATGCGGATTCAGCTGATATTCAGGTAATTGATTCCATTTTTGTACGAGTATTTGTTATGAATTCAGCACTTTTGATTCCTATTTTTGTTCCAGTTATAACTGGATTACTCTTTAATCTATATATAAAAGAAAGTCGTGTTAGTTACACCTCTTATAACTCAAGAACGGCTGGATCAATTTGAATGATTTTGGTCTTTTTGGATTTGTCTTTGTCCGGAATAGCATAATAATTAATAAAAAAACATGAAAAGTCCTCGAAAAAATAAATATCAAGAATATTCGTTGTCTCAAACATTTTTCAAACGCAGCGCCATCTTGGATAACATGACAGAAGTCAAACT
Source organism: Euplexia lucipara (assembly GCA_921972225.1). Lineage (NCBI taxonomy): Eukaryota > Metazoa > Arthropoda > Insecta > Lepidoptera > Noctuidae > Euplexia > Euplexia lucipara. The sequence continues at coordinate 14,439,327 of OV179142.1, read as the reverse complement.
TCCCAGTTCATTATCAGGTGACAATTGACATAATTATCTACTAGTTAAAAAAAGACGTGTAAAAGTGTTTGTGAAAACCTATTTACAGAAATAAATATCATCATTTATCATTTATCATTGACAAGTCTTAAGCTTAACCTAAGAAGGTAACGTTGTCAATTTATACGTACCTACGTTCTGAAATTCATTTTGTTAAAAAACTTAGAGGTTTTATGTAGCATAAAAAAGTCTTATATTTCAGAAATCAATTTACGTAATTAACAATGACGACGGAGACAAAGTTTAATAATTGCTTGCAAATAGAACTTATTTTACTGTTAAGACTTTAATTTAAAGTAGACCGGGAAAACTATAAGTATAAATTGTATGTAACATAGAGGCAATAGTTCAGATTAAAATGATGAATGTAGTATTTTTTAAATCAATGCATTTTAGTAAGGTAGTTAGGTTAGCTATAGGATCTAAGGTATGGTAGGGTGGAAATTAAAATTACAACATATATAACCTAACCTAACTAGGTTAGGTTATATATGTTGTAAATTAAAATTACAACATATATAACCTAACCTAGTTAGGTTAGGTTATATATGTTGTAATTTTAATTTTATCGAACACAAAATGTTTAAATAAGATCACAGTAGAGACTCGCTACATGAAAAGTAGCAGTAGTTATTATTGGTTTGGATTTATTTTTTGTCGTCTTATTAAACGTATGTATTAGATATACATACGTTTAATAAGACGACATGTAAAAAAAAAATGATAAGAGCAGTAAATTGACTCTAAGGCACAACGAAGATTGCCGGGGCAGCTAGTTTTTATATAAAATACCAAAACGTTCAGAGCATAATATTTATGCAAATTAATTTTGCTATGCCAAGACTCCGACTCGTTATTGTTTCGGTGCCTTTCTCCGAAGATGACAATTTAAACAATATCATTGTTCCGCCAAAAATGTTGCAAGTTTGAAACATTTGTAGATGTTAATATTTTTGGTAATGCTCCGTGATTTAAGACACCCTACCAAAAGTCGTTTACTTGGTTTGAATGGCTACTCTGGCAGTCTAGAATAAGGTTAATTTTTGTAATGCCGTAAATCCTTATTTTTTGCTTGTTGCCCTATAAAATGTGGGAAAAAATCATTAGGTACCTATGTATGGAATTAAAAGCTGCAATTTCAAAGTCACAGTGATTGATAACCTTTACCTTCAAGGTTCTCAGTTTGTAAAAAAAAGGTTTTCATATATTGAAAACGGCTATACACGTTTAAGTTTTCTTACCACTCAGTAAAGCGTAAATTATTGGTTTCGTTTTAATTGTAGTAGCAGTGTTGCCTAAATCAGCGTGTGTGGTAAAAAAATCATCACCAAATTTCCTTTGTTTGCTGAATTTTAGATCTGTCTTCTTCCAAATAGAACGCCAAAATTGTAGTGTCTTGATGATAAAGTTTTGCCTTCACAACATTTCGGTATTGCAATGAAACTATGTACTCCCATGTTATAAAATTAATATTAGTACTCCAACCATCTCATTCCGCGCGGTATAAAGACGATGCCAAATTCCGGAAAGGGATTTAATGGATTCAATAAATTGCACACTTTATCCATCCAGCTCTCTTTCAGCTCTTTATATAATTGTGTAATAGGACGATCAGTTGCTCGCGCCTACGATGTTAAACTGTCTAGAGATTCAGCTAGTTCATTCGATATAATATTTATGAGATATCGAGCCATTACCACCGAATTTTACAGAAGGTTTTTTAAAATATTTTTGCTAATAATTGCGCTATTAAAGTGAAATTTAACATATGATAATTATTTTTGCATCTTTAGGTGTTACAGTAAAATTTTCCTAAAAAACTACAGGTTTTGAGGCTTTTTTGGTGCTTATTATATTTTTGCCGTCTCAAACTAAGTACTTCTTATGTGCCCGGGTGTTTGAGACTTGCGATAAAAAAATCTGGTTAAAGTTTTAACGCAAGCGACTTTAAAAGCAATTTTAACTTTGTGAAAAATAATTATTATTGATATGTTTTTTTACAATAATGGGTACCCACGTAATAGATTTATTAGAAAAAAAACAAATTAAATCAACATAATTGTATATTTTTCGTTATCATTTATAAAAACACTGAGATCAATCAACTAAACTTAAAATATACACACATACATATCGTCACGCCTGTAATCCCCGAAGGGCTAGGCAGAGCCGTACCTGGTAGTACACCCACATTACAAACACACACACCACCCACCCACATTACTTAAAATATACTTACATAATTATTATAATTATTAAACTTTTATTTTAAGGAAATTAAAGGTGTACCTGTATCCATTTGAGATAACAATCATAATTGACATTAATTTAAAATTTAATTTAACATTGGTCATAACTTTAACATAATTAAACAACATTGAGATCAATCCGACTCCAACTAAAATTCAACCATTAATTATAATTATTATCTGTATCACTATCATCTAAATTCAGGTAACACGTCAGGAACTGCTTCATCATGTCTCATATTGACATACTTTTCATGGTAACTGCTTGGAATAATATTTTTATTACATAGATCCACAAGATCTTTGTACTTAACAGCTGAAATTTTTTGTTGCATGGTATACTATAACTGTGCTGCTCCATTAATTATAGTTGCTGTATTTGCTCTTGATCTTATAATAAGATCCATATTCAATTCTTGTTTATCGCTGTTTTTGAAAAAAACATATTGGAGTGTAATTATTGGATTGTTCTTTTTCAAATAAACCATTCTTAATGCTTTAAATGCAATTTTAAATTTCGCTGGCAATAAAGCTTGCGAGAAAGACTTCCAGTCCATGAAATCAGTGTACTTTAAAACATGTACCGTATCCAACAGGTTGGATCAGATCTAGAATTGGTAATCATAGTTGGCCACTCAGTGGTGCTGTGATCGGAGTCAACAGGCATCATTGTGTGTCCGGGTAAAAGATAAGCTATTTTTATTGTAGTAATTGTAGTTGTTGTCTTCAAGAAATGAAACATGGATATCATTGCACGGTTTCTGTTTTGCCCAGCACAACTATCTGCATATAGATTTATGACGCTATGGGTTCCTTTACTGTCTATCAGAGTCAAATATTTAAACAGAATAGTAACAATTTCGTTACAACCTCTTTTTCCTTGACATTCACCCCACAAGTAACAATACCCCGCCCTCGTACCGCTTTCGTAGATACTTTCATTATAAAATGCGTATTTTCTTGAGTAATATAGAGTAACACTTTTCCCATGTGGAGTATTGCGGTTATTTCTAAGTCAAAACTGACACAAAGCGAGGTAGAATTAGAAGCTTTGCTAATTTCTTGATCTTCTAAAAACAGACTTTTGCATTTGTCTTTATCCAAAATGTGATTTTTATATTTCGTAGTTTGTTCAAAATCATGTTGGCTTTCCGGCGGTAAATTTTTGTACTTCTCACAAAATATGCACGCAAATGGAACCCTATATTAAAATCGGTTTTGAAAATACTTCGAAAAACTCTTTTTGATAATATTGATGAATCTAGGTTTCTTTCTTTAAGTGATCAATATACAATTTGTACAAATTTGTTATGTTCTGTAATTCTCGAGGTAAATATAGTTTAGTACTTTTCTTGGGACAATAGTGAGATGGCACAGCAGGCAACATCTCAATGAAAGATTTTAAATAGCCCAATTTTTCTGCATCCGATTTGTTGTGGGGGACAGGAGTTCTTTTGTCTTTTTGGGTAGTATTCAGTACTTAATTTGCATTTGTATACCTTAACCCTTAAATTGATTTTGTCCGTTTTAAAGGACGCAGTACATACACGCACACTGAGACTGTTTTAACACTCCTAAACGCTGCGAGCGGGTGGAACGGCATGGAACTAGCTATCTCTTTCGCGCGCGTGCATGTTTCATTCACGAAGCGATGAGCGGTCGCAAGTTGCGACCATTTGAAAAAGTGCAACGGTCAGATTTATTCACGCACCTGATAAATTTGATAATAACTGTAAGTATTTGTGTTGTTTTGTTTATAATGTTATGTTATTAGTTAGAATATGATTATAGGTATTGTATTCTGATATATTTTATATTAATATTAGTGTATTAAGAGTAAAAAACTTGGCTTATTTACAGTGTCCCACAAAACGGACCTTGCCAACTTGAAGTATAAACTAGGGTATTCTTTGACTGTCCCATGTAACGGACATTGCCATTGAAGCCTAACAGTAAGTGTTTCTTTTGATTGTCCTATGAAACGGACGTCGCCAGTTAGTTGCCACTTGAAACTTCGTCGATATAATATTTTTTTTTTAAATTTTTATTTTATTTTACAGGAACATGGCTTGGCGATCTAAGAAAATCTTCTCACTCCTACCTCCGGCGGAATCTGAAGAGTCTGACATTGAGTCTGATGACGATTTAGAGAGCAACCTTGAGCGACGTGAGTATTTTCATAATGACGACAGTGATTCATCTTCACCCCGTACCATATCTCCGGTATTATACGACATATTGGCTGATCTCAGTGACAGTGAAGACACAAACAGTCAGAATTATATCGACGAACATATTATTGCTGCAGAACAGCGATTACAGACGGCGCGAGATGAATCCTCTCCACTCCCTGGTAGGTCTTCAGTTCCAAGATCCTGTTACATACCAGAAACACCTTCACCAATAGCTGCTGCATCACCATCTTCCAGTTTTTCTAGACCTACAGTACTGTCAAACTTGGCAACACGTCGTACCAGACAAACTGTAACCATAGACTCGTCACCTATGCCTCCACCAGCGACAACGACACCTCTGGCTAAGAAGAAGCATGAAATGAAGCAGTTAGATTTTGTTTTTAAAAAAAGATTATATACCGGATCCGTACACACATTAGACTCCCCCAACTTCAAGGAACGTCATGACATCCTTAGCCCTAAGCAATATTTCCAAAAATTCTTTACCAATGAGTTACTTGATATCATAGTTGAAATGACAAATTTATATTCGGTACAAACTACCGGGAAATCCATATGTGTGACCCGAAAAGATATAGAAATATTATTAGGCATAGAAATACTTATGGGTATTGTAGACTTACCGGCAGTTGAAGATTACTGGAGTGCTGATCTGAAGTATGGACAGATTTCATCCGCTATGTCTCTTAAACGATATAGATCGATAAAACGATACTTGCACTTTTGTGATAATACAAATGTCGACAAAAACGATCGCTATAATAAAATTGCCCCTGTCATGGAATATGTTCGTAAGCAGTGTTTGAAGATAGAAGAAGAACGTTCATTCGCCATCGATGAAATGATAATACCTTACAAAGGTAAAAAAGCTGGTAGCAGAAGGCAATACATGCCAAAGAAACCCAACAAATGGGGATTTAAATTTCTGGTTCACGCTGGTACTTCAGGCATGGTGTATGATTTCTTTGCTTACGATGGCGCAAACACATTTCGAGGTGTCCAATTTAGTGAATGGGAAGAAGACTATCTTGGGGTTGGAGGTAAAACAGTTCTCCGGCTATGCAGAACCATTTCTAATCCAATTTTAAGCACGGTATACTTTGATAACTGGTTCACATCACTTGAACTCATTTATTATTTACGTAATGAAATGGGCGTTTTGTCTTTAGGGACTTTACGAAAAGACAGATTGCGAAATTGTAAGCTGATGACTGACAAAGCTATGATGAAAAAGGGACGAGGAACATTTGAGGTTGCATGTGACAATTCTAAGAGAATAGCCGTGACGAAGTGGGTGGACAATAAATGTATTCATATAGCAAGTTCGTTTTGTGCCCAAGACCCAGTGACTACTATAGAAAGATATGATAAGAAGCAAAAAAAGAGAGTGCTTGTACCATGTCCCAATGTTATAAAAGTGTACAACACACATATGGGTGGTGTCGACATCGCTGACATGTTGACTGCTTTGTACAGAATTCGCATGAAAACAAGGCGTTGGTACATGTCAATATTTGCCCAACTTTTAGACATTGCACTTAACAACAGCTGGCTACTACATCGTAGAGACTGTGTTCAACTAGGTGAAAATAAATTAAGCCTAAAAAAGTTTCGTGTGCAGTGTGCTCTTGCGCTTATGAATACCTGTACAAAATCTAGATTCAATGTAATGTGAAATTCACCTAAACCGGCCACAATTACCAAACCGGTCCAGCCGAGACCTGTACATGATGCACGGCTAGACTGTTACGATCATTTTCCAATATTTACGTCACAAGGCCGGTGTCGTCTTTGCAGAAATGGTAAAACCATGATTATGTGTACAAAATGTCAACAAAGACTTTGTCTAACCGCCAAAAAATCTTGTTACCTAAGATTCCACAAGGAAAAGTAATTAAGTAACTATTTTATGTTTATCGTTACAATTTTAGATTTTATTTTATTCGAGAAGTTGATTGTTTTGTTTTATTTTTTAAATTTTACTTCAATTTTTTTAACTATGTTGCTCTAAGCTAGGAGTTTTCGTTAGCAAACAAGTTTTTTTAAATTTATTTAAAGTTTTAACTAATATTCTGAGACTGATGTTTAAAGGGTGATTCTAGAATGTTCCTTATTATAATTTGAGATTAATTTTTAATCATACAGTTGGCAATGTTCATTGTATTCATGTATCACAACTGCACACATAACAGGCAATGTCCGTTTTATGTGACACAGTTTCATCTACCATAACTGCACATATAATGGGCAATGTCCGTTTTATGTGACATTTGAAAAAAAATAAAAAAATTACAAAATTTTAATTTTTTTTTTCTTTATCCTCTTTTCCGTCCTAATTTCAATCCATATACGAAATTTGAACATAATACATACAAGAAATCTAGGGGTGACAATTTAAGGGTTAAAGTCATCTGGGATCTTATCTAAAGTCTTGAGCAAAAATTGTTGGCACGATATTAGTAGGAGCCGGGTGAGGGACCGTATAAGTAGGAGCCGATTGAGGGACCGCAGCCGCAGTCGGTTGCGAAGTCGTAGCATCCGTCGCAACCGGATCTGAGTACGAGCCATGAACGAGTCAAGCTCCAAAAGAGGCAGCTGCTACAAGAACGGGAGTGCCTTCTACGTGCGGAGTCCCGGAACCGGAGTCGCAGCCAATGCAGCGTGCAGCGCACATCTTCACGGCACGCCACCTAGCATAACGAGCGCAGTCGCAATCAGCGCGGTGGGACATCTGATCATCAGCGGCTACGAGCGGAGGCCAATCGTTATGACGGTGGCGACCCACAGACCGAGCATCATAACGTCGCGGGATTCTTCGAAAGGTCACGGCCCATCTGTGTCCAAAAAATATATTGTGGATGTTTTCAAATGTCTGAAAGATAGTTTGACATCCCCCCCCCCCCCCCCCCGGGGCAAACACTCTTCAAAAAATTAATTACTTAAACATACTGCCTAATTTAGAACCATCTACAAAAAACCAACGAATTGACGAATGGCTCAAAAAGGTCAACGAATGTGCTAGTGTTTATGGTTGGGATGACAAAACCGTTGTTCACATTGCTATGCAGAAACACTAAGGTCTCGCCAAAACCTGGTATAAAAGTTTAATTTCTGTATTGTTTAACTGGCAAAATTGGCCAGATCAACTAATAAACGCCTTTCCTTGCGAACAGAATGGTGAGTCCTTGGACGACATGCTTAAAAGAAGGAGTATATAATTAGTGAACCTATAGAGGTTTATTTTTACGGCAAACCGGCTTTGCTTAACCAATGTGACATTGTTGGTAAACGTGCGGTAGACTGTGTCATTCATGGGATCAGTTATAGGACCCTCAAATCGGGTGCTCTAGCATTACGGTCCTCTCACCCCGATCAAATCTTGCAATTCTTGATGAGCAGTAGAGATTCTTATAAGTGTTTCGATCGAAACTATAACAAGTACAAAACCGATTACTCTAGTATCACTGATAGTCATCCTAGTCTACGGTCGGGTGCTAAGTCAGGTTCATTCCCTTGTTGTTACAATTGTAAGGAAAAAGGTCACAGCTTCCTACATTGTCCTAAACCGCTTATAAAATGCACTAAATGGAACAAAATAAAGCATACAGTTGATAACTGTGACGCACAGCCACTAAAAAATATTGTGAAATCCGGTGACAATATTCCAAAAACCATGTAGTCGAGGTCGCGACTCGCACCCGAATTCGAGGTTTATAAATTATGTAAAACTTAACGGTACTTATTTTACAGCAAGCCTTTGTAGATTTTGGGAGCAAAGTCACGCTTATTTTTTATTTTTATTTTATTTATTACACATATACTACTCTGTCATTAAAGTAACGGGAAAAGATTAATAATACTCAAAATGTTGGTTATTCATTCAAATTTATTTTATCAACTTCAAAATATGCTCCTTTAGAAACGATACATTTACGCCAACGAAAAATCCAATCATCAAATAGTAGATAATTAACCAAGGGGATAAAGCAGTGTCTTCTGTCGCGGGTGACGATTTAAATCGCGAGCGTAACGAAGGACTCGAGGTTTACTCCCGAGCGTAGCGAGGGTGTTCAAAACGACGAGTCCTGAGTGAAGCGAGGGATTTAATTTCACCCAAGACTAAGGCAGCTTTATCACCGAGGAAAATACTCTACTTTTCGTACCATTTGCGAAAAAAATAACACATTAATAATATGAGATAAGCATTTATTAAAAATAATGACAATTAAAAGTAGACGTATTTTTAGAACATTAACTTATTTATAAAAATAAATTAAAATAAACTTAACGTTTAAATATTTGAAGCATGAAGCGAACAACCCGGTTGCTCCATGATTCGAAGAAAACAAAAACGCGGCAAATTCCTAGATTAATATTTTTTGTCGGAAAAGCAAAGGCATCAAGCTCATACGGCCTCGTCGGTTTTCGTAATTTTATTTAATTAATAATCATAACTGCATAATAAACGCGTGAGGAGCTTGTGGCTAAATTATAACAGCCGCATGGGTCGATCGAAGGTTAAGCTACGCTTGACGAGGTCGGTCCGTGGATGGGTGACCATTTATTACATACCAAGACTCCTCCGTGCCTCGGAAAGCACGTTAAGCCGTTGGTCCCGGCTGTCATTTGTAGATCTTTGACAGTCGTTACTTGTAGTCAGAAGCCCGAAAGTCTGACAACCAGTTTAACCAAGGGGTATCATGTTACCCAGTTACTGGGTTGTGGAGGTCAGACAGGCAGTCGCTCCATGTAAAACACTGGTATTCGGCTGCATCCGGTTAAATTGGAAGCCGACCCCAACATAGTTGGGAAAAGGCTAGGCAGATGATGAACTGCATAATAAACGCGTATTCCTTTTTCAAAAAGATGTATAATGCTATAAATACAAACTCAATGGTGTAAACACAGATGTAGTTCAGTATAAATTTCGGTAAGTAGGTATTCCAAATTTAAATCACATTCTCTCCCTAGGGAATGAATGAAATCCAGTACAATTTTCTTTCCCTGTTTTTAACAGATTAAAAATGACTATTGTTATGTTCGCTTTTTGTGGCATAGAATGTCACTTTTTTGAGAAAGTGGTACGAAAACATTATTTAAACGCTGTTTCCGGAATTGGGTTCAGTTCTCGGCGCGAATTCTCCTTTATGTCTTCTACCGATTGTGAACGGGTGCCACGAAGTGGTAATTTGAGTTTTAGAAAAAGAAAGATGTCGGTTAGAGCCATATCTTGTGAATATGGTGCGTCGATGGTATTTCAACAATAATTTCAGCTCCAACAATAACCGCCATGATGTTAGCCGTGAGGCTTCGTCACTCTTCAGGGAACTTAATTAGCGACCAAACAGTCAGAAACCGCTTGCATGATGTGAACCTTCATTCCCGAAGACCGCTACGGGTACCACCTATAGCAATGCACAATCGTAGGATTCGATATCAATGGGCTCTTGAACACAGAAATTGGGCAGAAGAACAATGGCGTTTCGTGTGCTTTTCTGATGAGTCTCGTTTTGGTATGAGACCGGATACAAGACGTATACGACACTGGACAACCCCTGGACGCCAACAGCGATTAAAATCCTGCCAGGAAGTCCATCCTTATAGTGGTGGAACCATCATGGTATGGGCGGGTATTTGGATCGGCGGAAGAACTGAGTTGATTTGGATCAGAGGCAACCTCAACGCTCAAATTTATGCTGAGACGATTGTATCAGACGTCATCGTTCCTCTACAAGTGCAAATCGGTCCCTTATTTCAGTTAATGCATGATAATGCACGACCGCACACCGCAAGAGTTGTAAGACAGACTCTCGCCGCAGCTAACATCAATGTCCTGCCCTGGCCTGCTCAGTCGCCAGACTTGAACCCGATTGAGCATGCATGGGATATGCTACAGAGAAGAGCTCTGCCGAATATGGAGGGTATCCAGTCGCAAGAAGACCTTTTTTTGTTGTTGCAACGAACATGGGCGGCCATTCCACAGCGTGATTTGGATGAACTCATTTTGAGTATGCCAAACCGATGTTCTTGTGTTGTTAGTGTTCGCGGTAGAAACACGGATTATTAATTGTTTAAGTTACCCAATAAAATTTTAAAGAAAACTGTTATTTCAGTCTTTTTTTCGAACTTTAATGTTAGTGGTTCAAATGTCAAAAATCTCTTTATTAGGAAAATGGCAAATTTCTTTATTAATGCAAAGGTGACTTGGTTTATCTTTACTGTGACAAACGAAAACACTTTATTTGATGAATCCTTAAAGAAAATTTTAATTAATATCAATCAGGAGAAAAGTTATTGCAAAAATATATGTTGATCCCTAGACACTTTTGATGTGTGGTATATATAACCTAACCTAACTGACCATACCTATCCTATAGCTAACCTAACTACCTAACCTAACTACCTTACTAAAATGCATTGATTTAAAAAATACTAAATTCATCATTTTAATCTGAACTATTGCCTCTATGTTACATACAATTTATACCTGTAGTTTTCCCGGTCTACTTTAATTAAAGTCCTAACAGTAAAATATGTTCTATTTGCAAAGAATTATTAAAGTTCGTCTCTGTCGTCATTGTTAATTACGTAAATTGATTTTTGAAATACTAAGACTTTTTATGCTACATAAAACCTCTTAGTTTAGTAACAAAATAAATTTCAGAACGTAGGTGCGTATTATAAATTGACAACCTTACCTTCTTGAGTTTAGCTTAAGACTTGTCAATTTCAAATTGTCACCTGATAATGAACTGGGAAGTTTGACTCCTGTCATGTCATCCAAGATGGCGCTGCGTTTGAAAAATGTTTGAGACAACCGATATTCTTGATATTTATTTTTTCGAGGACTTTTCATGTTTTTTATTAATTATTATGCTATTTGCTATTCCGGAGAAAAACAAATCCAAAAAGACCAAAATCATTCACCTTCATCCAGCCGTTCTTGAGTTATAAATGGTGTAACTAACACGACTTTCTTTTATATATATAGATTTTACTTGTGTTGGGGTGCTCCGCCCTTCCCAAGTTACATTATTAGTTATCTAAGAAATTTCACAAGAAAGGTAATCTTACAAGTAGCTAAAATAATAACAAAAATAAAGTAATAATTATGCCAGAAATTAACATTTAAGTGCGCTATAAATTGGGGATGTGTGACAAGGTCTGAATAGTGTGGGGTGTGTGTATGTATTAGTGTGTGGATGTGTTGGGGTGTGGGGGTGTGTGCGTGAGTTTGTGGGAGTTACGGGTGTGTAGTGTTATGCGATTAACCCTACGACTGGTCTTGGGATCGGAAAATGATGTAGTACATCATTTTCCATTAACTGCGTATCACTATTTTGCTAACTGTAGGTTATAATTACTTTCTCCTCGTCTGTTACATATTTTCCACCTCGTCATAAGTCTTTGACTTTAGCCATTTAGTCAGAGTGCTTTTGCACTCGCGGTAAGTTAGTGAATATATGTCTAGCTCATTGTTTAGAGCATTATACAAATAAGATGATTGGCCAGAATATTGTATTCTTGCGAATGCTGAATCGCCGGTGTATAGTTTTTGCGAAATATTTCCTTTACGTGGCTTTAGATAGCACAGTTTTATTTACCCCAGTTGAATAAATTTTATCCGTCATGGTTACAAGCAGATCAATATCTTCACCAACAACAACTACAGATGTGTCAATTAAATTTGTAGCTTTCTCAAAAGCAGTTTCTACTATTAAGCAGTCAGCATCTTCCTGGGCTTGCCGAAATTCAATGCCTGCTTCATTAAATATACTTCGAGATAAGAAACTAGCCGTGCTTTAATTCGAGTATTTTCCAAGAATAGTTCCTTTGTTGTAGTGATAGACATGCTTGGATCGAACATAATTTATTTGGCCGCATGTTTTTTCACGACAAATAATGCAATACACTTTATAATCCATTTTTCACATTTATTCAACAAACACAGCCAATAAGCCAATTGGGGTAGGTTGATGTGCTGGCGTCTGTATTTATACATATTCTTTGACCTACCGTCATAATAACCATTCGTTAGAAACACTCAAAGTTTTTTTTGTTGAGAGTATTTGCAAGATAAGCACTTGGCCAAGATTCCGTGCCGCTGAGTGTAGTTACTTAAATAATAATTAATGTATTATTTTATTTTGCAAATGTTGGTAATATTCAACGAAATAATTTCTAAGGAACTCTGAACAATTATCGATACTTATAGTACAACGCTGCGCACCCTATGTTATGTTTTAATGTTTTGTTATGACAAGCGTCATTCATGCAAAATTGTTTCACAATAAGAGTTTTGTAAAATCGATTCTAATTATAATAAGTGCAGTGATTTTTACTCACCGGTGGTGATAGGATACGCCACTTTTCTTAAGGTTTGTTGTAATTGACCTAATTTTTGCAAATTAGGACTGAACAAATCGGCATTTTATAAAAATACGAAATGACATTACACTTTCCGATGCAAATTTAGAACAAGACAATCAAATTGTTCTCAAGTCTCGTCTACAATGCAGTTTTTCAAAATATCCAGTATTTAAAAACTCTTTCACAAAAATACGACTTCACTCCTTATTGGCCACCGGCTAGATTAATTGACTTTTTTAGTGTTATTTTATGCCGTTGGTAGTTTAGGTAGTACTTTTTATTTTTCCATTTTTTATTTTTTTATTTATATGATTAAGTTTTTGCAGTTACTTTGATAATAAAACTAAAATACTAAACAGATTTCGAATGGGAAGTAAAGAGTAAGGGATTACGCGGAAAGTAAACAAAAAAAAATACGCAACTGCCAATTGTTCTAGCGCTATATGTTCGTGATCTCTACCGTACTGGATTGATATCATATTTTATAAATTTTCTCCACGAAGCAAAGTTTTCCCCAGAAAAAAATTGCAAAAGCAAATGTTTCCAAAAGCAGAAGCAGTCAAGTGTTGTTTTCTTTTTTGAATCCATTCCATAGAATCAGACTGTAAAATTTTTCTCCTTTAAGAAGCTTTTCGTTCCACTTCTTTAAAATTGAATTTTTAAATGTCAGACTTTTGCAAACTCAAAATCCACTTCATCCAAGTCTGGCTTTTTACAAAAATCGCCATAGTCTTTATCCACAACTGTATTCTATCCCTTTAAACAAGAACTTAATTTTAGACAGCGGCTGCATTCGGTTTTTAAACGTATCTCCTTTTTTTAACTCCAGACGTCTTATAAAGACGTTTGGTTTTTGGTGTATAATTTTATTGAAAAGGTAGGTTTGTGGTTGTTTCGTATTAAATTCAACGAAACTTGAACAACGAGCTAAATATGACTGTCTACTTGAAAAGTTTATTCGTTTAAATAATAATAAAAAAATAATAAAAGTTTATTTAGGAACAAAAACACAAGACGATAGGTACAATAAGTGAAACGATGGTAGCTGCAAAAGTATAAACTGCAGCGCAGCTACCAACGCACTTCTCCAGATACAGAATGGATGAAGTTCCATGTAACATTTTGAGTGACTTAAAAGTAAATAAGTTAAAGTTAAAAGAAAGACAAATTAAAAAAATCAAAAGCAAAACATATGGGATTAAGGTTTGGTATTAATTTCTACAATGGGTGAATGTGGTGAGAGTATGGTGAGAGTATATTTATTTATTTATTTATTTAAATATACATGTACAACATGACAGGTAAACTAACCTAAGTTGTTGTACATTTCAAAACAAAAAAAAAACTAAAACTAAACACAAATCTAAAAAAGATCAACAAAAAAAAACCTTTATGGTTGACAAACATACAAAATAACAAAAACACACTTAATAATAGTAAAACAATTTAAAATATATATATATGTATATACAGGTAAAAACAAAACTAAACACAACGCAAAAAACTAAACACAAAAAAAAAACAACAATCTCACAAAATTTCAAACATTCACGACATAATTCTACCCATCTCGTAGCGAATACGTCACACTTTGGTGTCGATGTTAGTAACGTATTGAGCATTGCAAGCACGCGAACCATGGGGTAGTTGCAATGTGAAACTGTACGTGCTGAAGGAACGGCCAGCAATGTGTGAGATCGCGGTCGCAGTTGGTATTTGGACACGGGAGGGACAGAAAGTCTCACAAGTTTGGCTACAAGTTCCGGACAATCAGACTCGCCTCGTAGGATACGACAAGCGAACAGGAGTAGAAAGTAATTACGCCTAACTTCGAGAGAGTTAAATTTTAGCATACCAAGTAGAAATTTTGTGGGATACAGAAATGGATAATACTTGAAGATTTTCTTGAATAAGAACCTAAGAAACGTTTTTTGGACCTTCTCAAGAAGCAAAGGCGTAAGTGAGTACTTACGCCTTGCTTCTTGAGGAGGAGAAGAAGTAAACTAGAATCAGCATCCATCATTTGGAACCCTGATTGCTGATTCTAGTTTACTTCTAACCAAAGCCATATAAACTAGCTTAATGGAGAGCGGGTCATTGAACTCTCATATTCCGAATGGTGTAACCTAGACTTCGGTATGAATCATTGGCGAGGATTCGCATATGTTCGTGGAAGATCAGCCGCGGGTCAAATAGAACACCAAGATCTTTTACCGAATACACACGAGCACTTGGTTCTGCACCTAGGTAGTATTGACCATCCAGAGAGTTTTTAGCTCGGCTATAGGACATAACGCTGCATTTAGCAGTGTTGAATAGGAGCTTATTTTCAAGGCTCCAATGGAACACTGAGTTAATATCCTCCTGAAGACTTAATGTATCAGCCATCTCCTCAACACCATAAATTAACTGCAAATCATCAGCGTAAAGTAAGCACTTTGAATGTTTGAGAACTTTCTCAAGATCGTTTACCATAATCCCGAAAAATAATGGTCCTAATATGGACCCTTGACTAACGCCGGACCGAGAGTGATAAGGGTCTGAAACATAGCAACCATGCCTAACATATTGTCGACGGTCCCGCATATAACTTGCTAATTTTAGAAGTTTTGGTGAAAAACCGATGTTACTAAGCTTAGCAAGTAACACGTCATTATCTACACGGTCGAAGGCTTTTTGGAAGTCAAAATAGACAACATCAACCTGTATTCCTTTATACAAATGCTGTGATATAAGGTCCACAAGCGTTAAAAGGTTTGTTGTGACAGAGCGGTTCGGCCTAAAGCCGTGCTGAGAATCACAAAGAAATGGTTGGATCTGGTATGTAATTAACTTATATGTGGGTGAGTGAGTGAGGTGAGCGAGGAGTGTGGTGTTTATGGCATGTGAGTTGTATGACGAAATGTTGGGGTGTGTGAGGGAGTATTTTACACTACCACGAGTTTCTCTGTTTATTATAATTTTGGGATTTTAGCCAGGAGTCAAGTTTATGTTTGCATTTGCTTTTGGTGAGTGAGTAGATGAGGATGCTTTTGTTTACTTTGTTATAAGTACACTTTTGAACTTAAGTGTTTAAAATGACGACTAGCAGCTACGGTTCTACGAAACTCAGTGTTACAAACCCTGTTTCAGCGGCGTGTGGGACAGCATTTACGATCGAAGGTAAGTTGGCTGTGCTTGCGAAGAATAGTGTGGAGGATAAATAGCTGTCTGACGGTAAGAACCTGGCAGAGGGTATATAGAGAAGATGTCAAATATCGAATTGGTTTCCTAGCCAGCACCTTCAGGACAGCTCTTTGCGCTCGTTCGACACGTAGCATAACTGTTTTCCCGGCACCACCCCAGACCGTTATGCAATACCCCAGAACAGACTGTGCGAGGGCAAAGTATACAGTCAACAAGCAGCTAAAATCAGCTGCGCCTCTCAGTTTCTTAAAAATGTAAGTGAGTTTTCACACGAGTCACAGTTGAAGCAATATGTTACTTCCATTTCAGGTTGCTATCAAGAGTAACACCAAGATATTTTATAATATGGGTGTTTTCTATTTGTTGACAGCCACAGTTTGCGGCTGTCAACAAATAGAAAACACAATAGAAAACGGTTTGACTCCAATTAAGTTTGCGAAAACACCATTAAAAACCTCCGCTATATTACTATAGATTCATAAATTAGGCTCTTGGCATTATTAACTAATCCTGCGACAATGTTCATTAGGGCATTTGAAAAAGAAATCTTTTTATATCAGACATTTGGTCCATATTTTTATTACTTACATTATTAATTTATTTGCATTATATGTATTTGCTTTATATTCTATCTATCAATTCAATTTATTTCATAATAAATTTATTATATTATCTATTTCTATAATTATGTTGTCTATTATATTATTGATCAAATTTAATTACATTTTAATATAAAATTAAATTAAGTACTTGCCGCCATCTGGAGCCCGGGCACGCGCACTTGAGTTTGAACCCAATGCCCCAGAAGGGGGCTGTCCAACTTGTAGCTGAGCACGCTCAGGATAGTGTTGGTGCTCCCACGCGTTCCGAACATCAGCAAGGCGATGCGTCGCCGCAGCACAGTGTGAAAGCTGTCTGTGTGCGCGTGCGCAAACACCGCAGGCGCACTACAGCAGCGTGGGTGGGAGCCCCACCAGTACCCTGAACGCGTTATTATATTGTACTCGGTCGGAGAGCGTTGATGGCCTGAGTGCGGCCATTAATAGGCTGAGCAACACTATGACATCTGCGTAGCTAATACTGTTGATACAGTGACCATCAATCGATCATCCCACTCCGGTGTTGCTTAGCTCAACAATCAGCCCGTTTACGTATAACTTGAAGAGTGAAAGAGATGTTAACCCGCCCTGTCTCACTCCACATTCCAACCGGTACTCATCAGAAAATTCGCCAAGCCATATGACCTGGTTAGTTTGGTGATCATACCAATATTTAAACATATTAATTAGCTCACCCGGCACACCTGTACACTTCAATTTACGTTCAAGCACCTGGGCTGTAGTTGTAGCCAATGATATCGGGCGGTAGTTGCACTTATCAGAATTATCTGCAGTCTTGTTTTTAATTATTGGAACTACCACAGTCTCCATCAGCTCATTTGGCAGGTAGGAATGCCTCATACAGAACGTGAATAACAGCCCCAGGAGCCTCGGGAGTTGTGGCCCTGCATGCTGAAAATGTTCGATACTGAGGCCGTCGTGTCCGGGCGACTTCCCTCGAGTCATCCCCTTTACTATTTGAGCAACTTGTTTTGCTGTGGCACGCTCAGGCACCGCTGACACGACTACCTCCGCATCCTTAGTCTGGTCACATTTTAGCGGCGACTCCACTTCAAAGTGACATCGGAACAGGTTTGCAATGTCTTTCGGTTCACAAATTTTGTATATCTCCATTGACTTGAGTCCCTGTCTCCCCATAGGACTTTATTAGTTTTAGTGAGCGGTGGCTTAATGACTCTACAGACCGTTCTTAAGTTACACTGAATCTCTACTGGACAGTGATCAGACCAGAAAATGTCGTAGCATACCTTTACTGAAGTAACCGTCGGACGCCCCCGCAGTATACCACTTGTTAGGTCTACCGCAGATTTGCCGCAGTATCCGAAATCATTGTTTATTTTACCGAGTTCAGCTGCCTTATTCTAAACTGTTCGATTGGTTTCCGTGTCGGTACGGAACCGTATTCGACATTTCCGAGCCGAAGAACTGTCAAAACGCTATTCACAGATCCGAACGGATACGTTTTTTTTTCGATACGATTGATCATTGTATTTATGGAGAACGCTACAAAATAGTAGTAAAAAGATCAGCGTAGTAGAAAATTAAAAGTAGTAAATAAAATTGGTTTATTTGAATATTTCGTTCCATTTAATTATACAATATACAGCTAGTAACTTAATAGACGGCAAACAGTACAAAATGATTTTATTATTAACCAAACAAACTTTATTTCGAATAAACCTGCTTTGTAAACAGCCGTCTGTCAAATTGGCAAGGCAGAAATCGCAGAAATAGTTGTTTTTTTTTTTAAATTTCCATATAAAGTAATACAAAAATTCCACCAAGGAGTTTCACATTACTAGAATAAATAAGTTGACTAAACGAACCTCCTTGGAAGCGCTTTTGTTCAATACGTTTGTCTCACTTTAATACTAAAGAGTAAATGAGATGAAAGTTGTAGTTCTAATTATCACCACGTGCATGTGGCGCCATTTGCAAATGCGCGGCATTTTAATGTTTTATTTGCCATTAAAAATAGTCTTGAAAAAGTTTGTTTCATTACATAATTGTACTGTTTTTTCGGAAATGTGTTGAAAAACGTTGTATGATACACGTGCAGAAATTGGTATTTACAAACTTCGTGACTATGGTAAGCCCTCGACCGTCTACTCGTTTGTAAAAACCAACTTACCGCACTTATATCATAAATAACTATATTTTATATAATTTTTATTATAACTTTGCACAAAGAAGGAAAAATGACTGTGAGTATTTTATATCAATACACAAATCTTGCTATAATTTGCTCATTGTCGAACAATAATTACACTTAGAATTTATGTAAATGCGAAAGCATCAAAGAAATACGGTCAATACAATAATAAAACTGCATTTATTTTAAAGTGCAGTGTTTTAAAGGTTTACAGTGTTTTTATTTCTCTGAAATAAACTGGAAATATGAAAAATTTCTTCGTTTAAATTTTGTTCGGTATGGCTCCCGATAGCAAACAGCTGTCGGAAAGATTTGAGTCTTCTTATCGAATTTGAACTGTCAAGAAAACGGTCTCGGAGTTGTGAATTGCGTTTGGATGACATCTTCGACATCTTAGACGTTCGATTCATCATCTAGTCGAATGGTTCTGAATAAGCCAGCAGGTATCTCATGCGGCAGAAGCCACGTTTCTTGTAGTGCAATAATATCAGCAGTTAGGCAAAGACGTCTTACACACTCCCACGATCTTTTTAAAGACTTGCAATTGAAAGTGATGAATTTTAAACTCTCATTGTTTGGTATACTATCCATTAAGATTTATTATTGCACTAGTATCAAGTTTCTTACTTCTGTCTAAATCTCGTCTGCTGAAATCCACGAAACGCTGGCAAGCTATACCATCAAGCCATAAAGTGCAGTCTAAAAACAAATTAAGCTTCTCCTTAGGAACATACATTTTATACGAGTTGTATTGTTTCTGTTGCTTAGGTTCGATCTTTTGTAATGTGACTTCAACATTTGTTTTGCTTCTTATGTAATCAACTATATGATTTTCGCAGGATTCCTTATGCACATTATTTATAAATAGAGGGATACTGATATTTGCAGCCCTAAACAACTTTTTCCGTGCACGTACCCTTTTTACTCAGAAATCGATTCCTGTACCTTTTTCTTTGTACAACTTGCCGATCGTCGTCAGCTTGCTGCGCAAGTACAGCAATATGCGGCGGGGGCGCTCGAATCAGCTGATTACTCGCCGCACGACGTACAGTACGATTCTGGTCAAATCACCGCGTGAAAATGTAGGCGTATTGAGGGTAAACTGAGCTGTCATTCCATACTAATGTTAGGTATTGACAGTTCACTTCACTCAAGTTTTCACGGCGTGACTTTTACTGAATCCACCGGCAGAGGTATTAGCCGTATTAGTCACCGCGGCATACGAGTCGTCCTGCATTTGTATTTCGGTGAGTTTCGCTGCGCGCGCGACCTGTGGATTGTGTGTGACAGATAGTTCGTCGCCATACGCCATCGCGCGCGAGCGAGACGGGGACAGCCGGGTAGGTACCTGAGTGCGCTGAGGCTGATTTACCTCCTTATCAATAACGGTATTTAAAAAGAAGCAATATTTCTTTCATCTAAGGTATCTCTATTTGAGAACTATTCTGTTGAACGGCACCAGTTACTGACCGTCTCAAACGAAATACTATGCGACAAAAGGCTCCGAAATTGCTAGGGGTGACTACTATTTTAAGCTAGTTCATCAAGTTTTGTGCAATAATTCCAAAGTATACAGTATATGTATTTGTGCATTCTATTTTCTCAACAATGATGGTGCCATAAGGATTGGCGGCCAGCTTACTTTTCTAGGTACTGTATCTCCAACGGATATTAATTTTGAATAAATGATGCCATACATTTCGCAACCCTTGATGAAGACTCCAGTAACCCAAAAAATCTCATTTTTCAGAAATGACGAAATATTGTCCTTTTGAGTTGTTAAGTTGAACTTAGTACTTTTCTCCACAAGGTGGTCGTATTTTGCGAGCAGAGCCAGCCATCAGCATCCCTGCCATCAGCAATTTCTGCTGGGTTCTCAAGATCCTCTTTTTGCTCGTTAATCATTTGTACCATGAGTTTCCCTCGCCCTGTGATTATCCTAAAAAAAATATGTTCAAAATCAATAAGGAATGAACTAAAGTCAAACTCACTAAAAACCCTAAATAGCACGTACTATGTTTAATTAGTTTATAACGAATAAAACATAACAATTTAAACTACAACCTATTTTTTTTTAAAGTGCATTTCTCACTGAACAGGCAAAAATAAACAAAGTTAAAGTTTGATTCAACAATACTACACGGTACAGACGCCAGCACATCAAGTTACTCCAATGTGTCAAATTTCTTTGATCGTTTTTCAACTTTATATCAAACAGAATAAGGATCATATTCAATTGGGAAAATTTGACACATTGGGGTAACTTGATGTGCTGGCATCTCTACATCGAAACTTACCTTTACTTTAATGTTAGTCAGGGAAACTCGAAATAAAAACAAAAAAATATTGCAACTTAAAACCATCAAAACCTCCGTGAATCAAAATTAAGTATTACGTCAACAATAAATTTTCAGCAAAACTCAATCAACTCAAAATAAATAAGGAAACTTACTCAATAAATTTCGTGTAAACTCCTGCAACTCAAAATGTGCCACTATACAAATGTGCGTCACTTACGGTAACCAGAACATAACTAAAAATGGTGGACTAATGCTCGCGTCTTTCGGGGGCAAAGTGATTTTAAAGCAGCATTTGGCGCCATCTTTTAACAGCTAGTTCCAGATCTGGCACAGAAAATACAAAATTTATTTTCTGCTGCCATGTACAGACGCCAGCACATCAAGTTACTCCAATGTGTCAAATTTCTTTTATCGTTTTTCAGCTTTATGTAAAAAATGATAAGGTTCATATTCAATTGGTAAAATTTGACACATTGGAGTAACTTGATGTGCTGGCGTCTGTACAACCTATTTTAGTTCTGTAACCAATTATAACAGCAGCACCCGTTAATGCTGTGTAGTGTTTCGTCATTTTTTTTGGACCAGCACTTATCAGCAACTTCTGTGATGAATGGTACTCGATTGGCATCTATGTCTCCGCTGCTAAATCGTGTTCCTCTTTTGCAGCATCTTCCATACATTTTAGGACATACGAGTATATTACAAATGCATGCATGACATGCGTGGTATTCCAATAGAAGCAGTAACTTGTTCTAATCCTGCATAACCCGAGCATAGTTTCTAGTTATGTAGGATTAGAACAAGTGCATTTTTCTGCCAATAGTGGCATGGAAATGGACACAGCTATCATCTCTTTAAAACTAAGATCTTTACTGATTTCGTCCTTATAGTTTTTCACGGTTAATTTAATATTACACAACTCAGGAAAATGTATATTACGAATAGAGGCATTTCTTATGTTCTTTCAAAAGTTGCAAATGGCTGAGTTATAGAGAGAACAGAACCCTGAGAAACTCCGGCGTTAGTCGTTTTGGGCGCCGAGGAGTCAGTTCAACAGAAATGCCGTACTCTGAGAGCTTACTGTACAATAAAAATGCTGTGATATATAAGGCATAAACGAATTTATTAACTTAATCACTGGGATCGCTGTGTCTCTTACAATGGTGCAGCGTTAAGAAACAGGAAAAACCAAAAAGTGGCAATGTTGCCAGTATGAAAACAACAGATTAAATATTTAACTACAGACAATTAAAAATAAAACCGACTTCAAAAAAAACACTAAACGGTGTAAAATAACTCTAAATTCGGAAGTCTGTGGCTTTGGTGGGTTTGTCTTACTCATGATGGGCCACCGACTTCCGAATTTAGAGTTATTTTACACCGTTTAGTGTTTTTTTTGAAGTCGGTTTTATTTTTTGCAAAAAAGTTTTTTATTTTTTAATTTTTAGTTGTTGCCATAAAAATATTTGCCATGAATTTATTTTATATTGTTAATTTTTAACAATACATGTCATCATAATAGGGTTTTCCACTAATCCCTAATAAATAAAAATTAACATACCTAACTGACGAAATCTAGGTATATTGTACCCACCTGCGTACCCCTCAGAGCATACAGGCGTGATGATACGTCATTATGTTGTATAAACAATAAACATCCAAGCGATTCCAGCAATCACGACAGATTTGCCGTTTATTTTTGAAGAGTTCCGTTGTATATCTCCGAAGATCAGCACCATATCTTCACCAAATTAAAATGGGACCACCTCAGGAGTATACTCTTTCAAATAAAAAAAGGATTTTGAGAATCGGTCCACAAATGGGGGAGAAATCAGGTAACATACATAAAAAAAAAAAAAAAAAATACATACACAAGAACATAGAACCTCCTCCTTTTTTGAAAGTCGGTTAAAAATTGACTAACATAAAATCGCTTATTAAATAAATTACAGAACATATTTGTTTATATGTTTGATATTGAATCGAACACTTACCTTAATAGGCCAACGTGCCAAACCCTGTCGAACGCGTTCGAGACATCTAAGGAAACGGCAATCGAGAGGCTCGCCCCACAAGTGAGTGGCGTTAACTAGTAGGTCCCCAGTCGACCGATTGCGGCGAAACCCATACTATCGATCACTGAAGAGATCCTTACCTTCTAGGTATACTCAGAGGCGCGAGTTCAATACACGCACCATAGTCTTGCAGAGTATGGAGGTTATTGAAATCGGCCGATAGTAGGCTGGATCGGAACGACTGCCTTTTTGGGCACGGGTTGCACGTTGGCAAGCTTCCAGGACTAGGGCACTATGCCTAGCTATAGCTGAACATATCGACGGCATAAATTCGACTTTCTCTGGGTTTGTTAAAGCAGTATCTCTTAACCCTGATGTATTGACAACACGATTTTTTTTTGTTGTATATGGTTTAACGTCGATTTGGTTACAACCTTCACTTTTCTAAACGTGGCGGGTGTGAAATTCAACAGTGTCTGTAAATTCGTTTTTCTCAAAAGTTTTCTAAATGAAAAAGGTAAGTATTGCTTGATAAAAAATTGAAATGTAGTATTTTATTATATTCTTATTATTTCATATATTCATTTAAAATTCTTATAAATTACATTTTTAAATATTAATATAAAAATAAAAACATTTAAAAATATAAAAAATAGCAGGCCACCGACGGCGGGAGCAGGGTCCAAGCTACCGGTGGTTAGGGTCTCAGAGACAGGAACCTCCTCACAATGCGAGCCGTATCGAGGAGTACTGCCTTCTGTATCAGGCCTTTGACCCAACCGCGTAACGAAAGCCTCGACAGATGGTCGTCGAGGCTTTTGGCAATAAGACCATTGGCCGTCACAACTATCGGCACAATGACAGCAGAATCCACATCCCACATGTCGACAATCTCGTGGGCTAGGTCAAGATGTTTTATTTTCTTTCTCAGCTTTCACGAGATTTTCGTCATGTGGGATGGTAATATCAACTATCATTGCGCGGCGCGCTAATCGGCCTATCACTACTATATCCGGCTTATTGGCAACAATAGTCCTATCAGTAATGATAGACCGATCCCAGTACAATGTGGCATGGTCATTTTTGAGAACTGGGTCGGGCACATACTTGTAGTACGGTACCTCAGTGTCCACAAGCTGGTATCTCAAAGCAAGTTGCTGGTGAATAATCCTGGCTACTTGATTATGCCTGTGCAAGT
This sequence comes from Euplexia lucipara, assembly GCA_921972225.1. Lineage (NCBI taxonomy): Eukaryota > Metazoa > Arthropoda > Insecta > Lepidoptera > Noctuidae > Euplexia > Euplexia lucipara. The sequence goes on along the minus strand of OV179142.1, from coordinate 14,415,003 downwards.
ATTCGCCGTTAGCCAGACGAGAACAACCAGAGATTATATGTCTGATGGATTCGCCAGGGCGGTGACATGCCCGACACACGTCAACCGTCCCGTCCTTCATAATATGTCTCCGGTAGTTGTTCGTTAGGATAACTTCGTCCATAATTGCACATACAAAACCTTCCCCGTTTCCCGGAAAAGGTCACCAAAACGTAGCCAGGAAACCGACGCTAATAAATCTACATCGGGCCCATGAAGAGCCCGGTAGAAGCGTCCGTGGAGCTCTTTGCTTTGCCATACCTGCCTGCGGTCATCTGTACTAAGCACTACAGGTTTGCGCCAGTTCTCGCTGGCCATGGAAAGCGGGGTGAGCCCTTTGTCCACGGCGACCACATCTCGGTGCATACCCACTTCGGTTTTTAAAAAGTAATCCCTGAGGCTGTACACTTCGCGGTTGTGGAGAGTCTTAGCATTTAGAAAGCCTCGACCTCCACACTTCCGCGGGATGTACAGCCTCATAACCGAAGAACGTGGGTGATGCATCCGATTTGCGGTCAGCAGTGTACGGACTCTCCTATTCAGGGTGTCAAGTTCAGTTTGAGTCTATTTAAGTATGCCGAAAGAGTACATCAAAACCGGCATGACCCAACCGTTGAAGGCGCGCACCTTGTTTCCACCTGAAAGAAGACTTTTCAATACTTTTTTCAGGCGACCAAAGAAACGCTCCCTCAACGATTGCTTCATGTCAGTAATATTGATACCTAACGCTTCTGACATACCTAAATACTTATAGCTCTCGGATGAGGAGAGGGATCTAAGGGGTATGGAATCCGAGAGTTGAATTCCCTGGGATTCCATAATCTCCCCTCGCTTTAACATGCATGACCGCGCATTTGTCCACACCAAATTCCATCCTGATGGCGCTACTGAAAGTTTCAGTTACCTTCAGTAGCTCCATCAATCGCAAATTGTTGGGGGCAAAGAGTTTTAGGTCATCCATGTAAAGCAGGTGAGATATGACCTGACCATCTCTTCTCAGTCGATAGCCTAGACCCAACTATGGTTCTGCTTAGCCCTGAATCCTCTAAGCACATTGCCAATCCAGCAATGTGCTTAGAGGATTCAGGGCTAAGCAGAACCATAAGGGGCTCAAACTGTCACCCTGAAATATTCCCCGCTTAATCCAAATAGGTTCATCATTCCCTTGGATCTGTCGACATCCTGGATAGCGAAGGACCGTCCTCCACTGCCTCATACACGACTCAAGGAAGGTGCGTAGAGTTGTATCTATTTTGTACAACTCCAGCACCCTCATGAGCCATGAATGTGGCACGGAGTCGTAGGCCTTCTTGTAATCTATACAAACATGTCGACAGATCCTTGTGGGATCGACGAACCTGTTGGTTTATGGCCATGTCTATGAGGAGTAGCTCCTTAGTGCCACGGGACCCATTCCTACATCCATTCTGAGAAGCAGACATAATAGAATTACTATCAATATGTTCAGTAATCTTAGTTCTCAAGATGGATGTAAGAAGTTTATAATTATACCGTCGACAAGCATGTGATCGGTCTATAATTCTTGAGTTCCGTGGCACTACCTGATTTATGGAGCAGGTGAGTAACACCAGTTGTAAGAAACTGTGGCAGCTACCCAGACTCCAAGGATGACTGGAACTGCGATGCCAAGCGCGAGTGTGAACTACTTAACCATTTAACCAAAAATTGTGCAGTCCGTCCGGCCCCGGTGATTTCCAATTAGGTAACGGACGAACTGCTTTGGTTATGTCTGATGGACAGATGTTTATTTTATCCATTTTCGGTATAGTTTTACACGCGCGCTCGACATCACACATCCAGCGAGCCTCAACATGACGGACGGGCTCCGACCAGATGCTGCGCCAGAATGCACTGGTAGCGGCATCATCCGGGCGGCGCACGTCCGTCACATTTTGTTCAGGTCGCTTCCAAGCTCTGTATACCCACCTCTCATCGCTCTGGAACATGCGATTCTGTGAGTACCGGTCAACCCGCCGTTTATACCGTCGAATACGGTTTGCCCATGCACAAACTTTCTGCTCAGGAAGTCGATGCGCTCTGTGGAACGGGACATATAATCGCGAGGACAGATTTCAGTCCCCGAGAACGCCCGTTTCGCAAAGCGCATCACTCGTGGGCGTGTATTGCCCTCCCTGAAGCAGTATAGTTTGCCGATGAGTACCCTGGCCTCATCGATACGGCGCTCAATCCTGCCCTGCCAGGCTGGTACAGCTGGCTTCGGTCGGATAGCTACGTCAACATTTGGGAACTTGACGTTAGCTAAACGACATGCTGCAACAGCCGCGCAATATAGGATTGAGTGTGTATCGACAAGGTCCTCGCTGCTTTCGAAGAAATTCTCAAGCAGCGAATCCAAGGCACACACCAGCGCCCTATTTTTTCTGTACATTGGTAACCGCGGTAAACGAGGTCTAAGTTCGGTCGGTGTTGACCTATACTCACAAAGCGCATCCTCCAGTGCTCTCCTCAGTTGGTTATTGCACTGGCTACTTACTGTGACAACCCTATCATCCACTTCGTCTCCAATAGGATTGGACCGTGGTGGGATTACATTTACTGCTGGTACCACGGTCTGTGTCAAAGTCGCGACGATATGGTTGTTCAGTACGTCTGAGCGCAGCCTATCAAGCGCGGTTTCGTCCAACCTGTGGTTACGTTGGATAACCCGCACAGCCGCACCTGATCCGATAGTCGTTGGGCCGAGACGTTTACGGTTGGTTCCAATTCCTGAAACAGAGACAGCATCCTAACACGATACGCAGTGAGGTAAGTTCCCCCCTCTGTAGACCCGTAGTATGCGCGCATGACGTTCTCGTTCATAGACTGAGTCCATCTCATGCGCTGCACACTTCCACCGATAGCGGGGACCTGGCTCGGGGTTGGTTGGCTCCTGGGTCCTAAGCTCTTCGGTGGCCGGCCTCTCCCCGGCCGACGTACAGGTGTTGGCGATGTCGGCGGGGAAAAATACTCGTCGCTGCTGGAGCTCGACGCTACTGCAACCGCCGGTGACACAGGTGACCCGATGTCCGGCGGCGGCGAGGCGGAGCTGAGCGGCGAGTCCGGATGTGGTTGGCGTGCGCGACGTGATGCTGCTGGTGGTTATCAGTTTTATTTAGTCATTTCTATTGCAAATTTCTGTTTCTTGAAATGTGACATGTGTCACCCGTTCTTGTGCTCGTATTTATTATTTGTATATTCCACATTTTATTTTATTTAGTTTTGTACGTTATTTTTGGAGTTTGTATTACTTTTTTTTATCACAAAAACTATAAATATTATTGGTAAATTCTGTTAAAACTGTTTTATTTCAATATTAAATAAGGGGATAATTTAGACAGCGTCCTATGACAGCCAGAGTTGCCAGCTTATAGGTACTTTGAGAACGATTAATGGTGTAAAACAAGCAAAAGGAATCTGTTTACGAGTACGTGGCGCCACCTAGCGGACAGCACGGGCAACGGCGACGACGTGGAACCGAGCGCATAGGTGGGGCAACGCGGGCTCCCACCTCATCGTCTTCATGCGACTACACATACCGATTTTGATCACGGCGAGCGACAGCTAACTACACACATAAAAAGTGTCTAGGGATCAACATAATTTTTGCAATAACTTTTCTCCTGATTGATATTAATTAAAATTTTCTTTAAGGATTCATCAAATAAAGTGTTTTCGTTTGTCACAGTAACGATAAACCAAGTCACCTTTGCATTAATAAAGAAATTTGCCATTTTCCTAATAAAGGGATTTTTGACATTTGAACCACTAACATTAAAGTTCGAAAAAAGACTGAAATAACAGTTTTCTTTAAAATTTTATTGGGTAACTTAAACAATTAATAATCCGTGTTTCTACCGCGAACACTAACAACACAAGAACATCGGTTTGGCATACTCAAAATTAGTTCATCCAAATCACGCTGTAGAATGGCCGCCCATGTTCGTTGCAACAACAAAAAAAGGTCTTCTTGCGACTGGATACCCTCCATATCTGGCAGAGCTCTTCTCTGTAGCATATCCCATGCATGCTCAATCGGGTTCAAGTCTGGCGACTGAGCAGGCCAGGGCAGGACATTGATGTTAGCTGCGGCGAGAGTCTGTCTTACAACTCTTGCGGTGTGCGGTCGTGCATTATCATGCATTAACTGAAATAAGGGACCGATTTGCACTTGTAGAGGAACGATGACGTCTGATACAATCGTCTCAGCATAAATTTGAGCGTTGAGGTTGCCTCTGATCCAAATCAACTCAGTTCTTCCGCCGATCCAAATACCCGCCCATACCATGATGGTTCCACCACTATAAGGATGGACTTCCTGGCAGGATTTTAATCGCTGTTGGCGTCCAGGGGTTCTCCAGTGTCGTATACGTCTTGTATCCGGTCTCATACCAAAACGAGACTCATCAGAAAAGCACACGAAACGCCATTGTTCTTCTGCCCAATTTCTGTGTTCAAGAGCCCATTGATATCGAATCCTACGATTGTGCATTGCTATAGGTGGTACCCGTAGCGGTCTTCGGGAATGAAGGTTCACTTCATGCAAGCGGTTTCTGACTGTTTGGTCGCTAATTAAGTTCCCTGAAGAGTGATGAAGCCTCACGAGTTGTAAGACAGACTCTCGCCGCAGCTAACATCAATGTCCTGCCCTGGCCCGCTCAGTCGCCAGACTTGAACCCGATTGAGCATGCATGGGATATGCTACAGAGAAGAGCTCTGCCAGATATGGAGGGTATCCAGTCGCAAGAAGACCTTTTTTTGTTGTTGCAACGAACATGGGCGGCCATTCCACAGCGTGATTTGGATTAACTAATTTTGAGTATGGCAAACCGATGTTCTTGTGTTGTTTGTGTTCGCGGTAGAAACACGGATTATTAATTGTTTAAGTTACCCAATAAAATTTTAAAGAAAACTGTTATTTCAGTCTTTTTTCGAACTTTAATGTTAGTGGTTCAAATGTCAAAAATCCCTTTATTAGGAAAATGGCAAATTTCTTTATTAATGCAAAGGTGATTTGGTTTATCGTTACTGTGACAAACGAAAACACTTTATTTGATGAATCCTTAAAGAAAATTTTAATTAATATCAGTCAGGAGAAAAGTTATTGCAAAAATATATGTTGATCCCTAGACACTTTTGATGTGTGTATTATACAAAAACCATTGTAATAACGAGAAATAAAAATCTAAGTTCTTCATCATCGAGCCTTTACATTCAAAACTAACATCCTCATCACGAAGACTGACCACCTCCTGCACATATTTTGGTCCTTCGAGCCGGATCTAAGACGTCTACGAAACTCGAAAAACCAAGGTGACTTGAGAAGGTCACCATCTGCTACGAAGACAATTCGAGAAGATCACCATCTGCTACGAAGAAGATTCGAGAAGATCACATCTGCAGTCAACGGTCAGGTCATTCAAACTTTCCTTCCCAATTTCCGTGCTGAGTTTGTGCTAATATTGTCCTATTTCTCGAAATTCCAGTGTTCGCAACGAGTGTGTATCTACCTACATCGGTGCATACATCACGACATTCCAACTGTAAGTACTTGATTTTTGTCTCTCGCAACCACCACAATGACGAAAAAGAGGCATTCGCTCGTAGACACAGAAAGCAATGATGATATTATTCGGGATTTAGTGAAAAAACGCGGTTCCATAAAAGGCAAATTTACTTTGTTCTCAAAATTTGTTCAATTACTAGACGGTTCTAATCCAACAGAAATTCAGAAAACCGAATTAAAGGTGCGCTTGGGAAAGATAGTTGAGTTGTTTGATCAGTTTTGTAGCACTCAAGATGAAATAGATTTATGCGTCGCGGGTAGTCAGATAGATAAAGAGTTGCAAGAAAGGGAGTGTTTTGAAAATCAATATTATGCTATTGTGGCCAAATCTAAGTGTATTTTAAAAGAAAATTCGATAGTTCTAAGCGATAGCAATAATTGTAAATCACACGCACACGGTATCAAACTACCTACAATTACTTTGCCGAACTTCGATGGTTCTTACGATCAATGGCTTGAGTTCCGTGATACATTTTTATCAATCGTTCACAATAGTAATACTCTTGACAATATTCAGAAATTCCACTATTTGCGTTCAGTTCTATCAGGTAATGCACTACAGGTCATTAAAGCTTTGGAATTTTCCGCACAGAATTACATAGTTGCTTGGGATTTACTAGAGAATAGATATAACAATAGCCGTTTGCTAGTTCATAATCACGTTAAAGAGTTATTTACTGCCCACACAATAAATAAAGAGTCAGCTACTCAAATACGCAAACTCATGGACACTATTTCGCGTAATCTTCGTGCGTTAAAAACATTAGACGAACCTACCGACACATGGGATACGTTAATAATTTATATCGTCGGGACAAAGTTAGACGCGTCGACCGAGCGCGAATGGGAACTTTTCAAAGGTACCCTCGCTAACTCGTCATCCAACAAAAAAACATCGTTGTCTGATCTAATGACCTTTCTTAAGGACCGCGCGGATTTTCTAGAAACGGTTAAACCTTCTCATAGTAAACAGATTGAAAGTACTCAAAATAATCACAAGAAAAGTTCGTCGTCGAACTCGTCGATAAAAACACATAGTCATGTTTCAACTAAGAAAGATGAAAAGAAATCGGTTAATCGCACAAAGTCGCCACGTTACAAGTGCAATATGTGCAGTTCGAATCATCCTATTTATTCGTGCGATGAGTTCCTTCTTTTATCATCTAAAGATAAATTGAAGTTAATCGAAGAAAAGAATCTTTGCCGTAACTGTTTACGTGCCGGTCACGCATTAACTGAGTGTTGGTTCGGCCCGTGCAAGCACTGTAACAAGAAGCACAATACATTAATACACAGTGAATTCGTTGACGCTAACGAATCGTCTACTGTTTCACACACAGCACAAATAGTGGCTCAGCCAGAGTCCACCACGGGAATCACACACACGAACATAACTTGCACCGCATCTCACACGTCTCACACGCCTTATAAAGTTGGTAATATTGATACGCGCTATTTTTATGATCAAGTATTATTATCGACTGCACTAGTGGAGATTGCGGATGCAGAAGATAGATATCACACCACCCGCGCTCTTCTCGATAACGGGAGCCAGCATTGTTTTATATCCGGAAAACTTTGTAAAACCCTTAACATTCCAACGATACAGTCCACTATGCAAGTCATTGGGGTAGGCAACTCCGTGACTCAATCCACACAGTTATGTAAAATAAAAATACGATCCAAAGCAAGCTCATACAATACACACATTAATTGCTTAGTTCTGCCTCAAATCACAGCACAATTGCCATCACTGGGCTTCGATCATAACATCGAAATTCCTAATAACATACAACTTGCTGATCCTGACTTTCATTCATGTAATGAAATTAATTTATTAATAGGTGCCGACAAGTTCTGGGATCTGCTAAATGAGGGCCTAATACGTATACCTAAAGGTCCTTATTTGCAAAACACAAAGCTTGGTTGGGTCATCTCGGGTTCAGTTCAAAAACAAATAAAACAAAGTTTAAATAATACTAGTGTAAATAACAGCTTAGATATAAGATAAGATACATGTAGATTACAGCCATGTAAATTTGTTATTTTGTTATTAGTCCTTGTTAAGATAGTTTTTATCCACTTGTAAGACAAGTAAATAACTTATTGCTTATGTATAAAACGTAAACATAAAGACTTGATCTTGTACGACAAGTCTTAAACGAATATGTATTAGATTGTACTATTAGCACGTAATAAACGAATATGTATTAGATTGTACTGTTAGCAGGTAAATAACTGCATTATGTAATAATTTTATTTGAACAATAAATAAAAGCTGCTTTACATACATAAACAGACATGCGTCTACAACTCACGTACACATGATACACAATTATTAGTGGCCTCTGATTGGTCAATTCAAAGTTGCCTTGTTTTACCACCGCCGCGAGTAGCGCTGGTGTAAAACCTTATAAAACAGCGCGCCCAAAATTATTAATTCATTATTCGCTCAACCGCTGCTGACAACGTATTAGAAGAAACTCTCGCCTCTACACTCTACACGCACTACACTCCACATCGCAGCATTTTACACTGAAGAAATCGTCCTTTTATTTTATCATCCTGAAGTCTACCTATGGTTTGCAGTCTACAAAGTCAGGCGTAGCGCTGTGCTAATTAAGCCTGCGCCTTTCAATGGTCCTTCTCGGCCGGATCACTGTATCAAGCTTTCAAGAAAGAAAAGTCAAGTTTTCGTCATTCAAGCAAGAAATTATCAAGTTCTCTGCACGAATCTTTCAAGAAAGAAAAATTCCGGTTTAATTCAAGAAAGAAACAAGTACGCGCGAGTGTTAGTAGTCGGTTTTGCCTAACCGCTGCTAATTACTTGGAAGCAATCATCATCACACGTACGTGGCCACCTAGCGGTGTTAAACGGCCATATATAACGTACGGAGGCACTGTGGAGCAACCGACCACTCCACGCACCATCCCTGGTGTTACAGTCAGACCCCGCCGGTACGGCGTCGGAACGTTCTGGGGCCACAAGTTGGCACGCAACGACAAACGTGGTTTTCCCGCCATATTTTGATGCACCCGTGAACGCCCACGCCCTCTGCCGGGAGGTTCCTACCTTCCTTTCCTTTACATTCCTATTCTGTTCGGCATCCCCACGCTAGAAGTCCGACAGGCAGATAGGCAAGGTAGGCGTCACATCAAGAAGAACAGTGCAAGTGAAAGTGATAAAGTGAAGTGTTAATCTTAAGTAATTAGTAGGATTAGGGACCCTCTTGCGCAATGAGCGACGCACGCGTATTGCGTTCAGGCAAATCTACGCCTGCTACAGACGCCACGCCGGCGTCCGGTCAGACAACGTCGACCGAATCTAATACGTGGAGTAAAGGCACCAGCATAGAGGACACGAGCGGTGACAGCAGCACATCACGTAACGAGCAAATAATCAAAGATAAGTCCGCGCAAGTCGATGATTTAAATAACACATTAGTTAGGAGTGCACCGGGCACCGTAGTTAACGTCCCCACGGATAGGGCATGTAGCCGATTATCTATGTTAAAAGCCGAGCTAGAGTTACATAATTCCGAATTAGCACGGGCTCAGGCAGCATCCGCAGTTGCCTTGAGTCGATTAGAAATAGCCAGGATCGAACTGGAAAGCTCTAACGACGCGGAGCGTTCGCCTAGAGTTGAAGAGTCGCGTGTTAAAGGTTGGATTTCGGAGCAATACGTAGCAGACAGGCCAGCTATCTTAGATAACGCCCACGTCCCGGGACAGGCGCCGCGACCACCCACTACATGTAGGAACGAACCACGCGTTGGAAACGACATGTCGAATAGTAGCAGCGACATGGCGATGCTGGCCAACGCGATAATGCAGGCGGTAAATTCCAATAGATCAGACTCCGCGGCTCCCAAGTTTATCCACGAACTACCCCATTTCGACGGGGCGATTGCCGAGTGGATGGCTTTCAAGTCGGTCTTTAGCGACACAGTAGGCATGTTTTCTGACGTACAAAACGTAGCCCGCTTAAGAAAAGCACTAAAAGGTGCAGCCCGCGAAACTGTTAGGGCGTTATTCTGCCCACCAGAGACTAAAGAGCAGTAACAGCCCTTTTGTGATTTTTCGTTTTATTAGTGATTCTGAAAGCGGGTTTCTTAAGCTTTCTATTGAATTAACTTACTTATTTCTAAGACTATTAGAATGGTTTTTATTTAACAGTTTTCACTTACTGCAAACGAAAAAAATTAACAATTTGGCGTGATTTCCCAACTAAAATACAGTATAAATTATACTGCAGATTAAATTTTAAGGTTTCATAACTAAAATGCAGTAAGCAATATAATTTTACAGTTCTTTAGATAGTTTTATATTTCTGGAAAAAAAATAAAAAAAAAATTAATACGCAGTAAAATTTACCGCCATACAAGCTATTTTTACTGCAAATTAAGAAAATACAATTTATTGTCACGAACTCCCAACTAAAATGCAGTAAAATCAAAGCTTGTCGCATTTTAGTTGTGAATACTTAACATTCTTTTATCATTATAAACTGACTAACACGCAGTAAAATACAGCATTACTGCAGATTAGTTTGGATAGCATAATGACACAGATATGATTATTCCTAGCTAAAGTGCAGTTAATGTTTTAAATACTGCATTTTAATTGGGATCAAGTTTAACAAATTATAGTAAATTAAACTAATTTAAACGCAGTATCAAGCTGATACTGCATTTTAGTCGGTTTGAATAGATAAAACTTTATTTGTGAGACAGAGTGTGCAAAGGATTTACTGCTAGAATGCATGCGATTTGACTTAATTAATCAGTCGCTCCAGTGAACCGTGCCGTTATGTCCGCCGATTCCTTCCACCATTTTGTAGAGCAGTCGATGGACAAAAAGGGTAAGCTGTACGATTATCAAGACTTTTTAGAAGCTGTTGAAACATCATTGAAATCGGGGAAGGAAGAAGTCAAAAGTATGGAAATAATAGATTTTGTTAATTTTAAATCTCATATTTCACATAAAAAAAACAAAGATATAGATGGAAACCGGGTATACATCAAAGATATTGTACATCTTATGGTAAAAAGGGGAAGTCATAGTTTCTTTTACAAAAAGAACTTTGATGATATAGAATTCAAAGAACTATATTGTCTCAAATCAAAGAACTTGCCTAATTTTACTGTAAAAACTGTTCCTAAAGGCATTGATAGGGAAAGGAAGCGAAACATCTTAAACGTATTAGGGCCGCTTATTCCACCAAATAGATTAATCTTCTGGAAAAATCTTTCTGTTGGTTCTACGTCACAAGAACCAGAAGAATTTAATTTTGATATTGATGAATAATCTTAAACTGTTAATGTGTTTTGAATTTATTTTTAATAGTCTGTATTTTTTATCTTCAAATTCTAAGAAACAATGTGCCTTAAAGTTAACTTAAGACTGATTATTAATAAGTACAACAAAAGAACTAAGTAAATATTTTTCTGATCTGTTTTGATAATTGTATGATACATACATTTTTATTATTTTAAATCTAGTAGTAAGAATAATAAGAGGCTTCAAAAGCTAAACTAAACCAATGTTATTTTTAAAGCGCGTTAATATACTGTTAAAAATTACTTTTAGAAACTAATTATGTACCTACCTAATAACCAAGGCTTGTAATGCTTTGTGTGTGATGATTGTTTTACTTTAGTGTTGATCTCAAGATTATGTCTAGTAGTAAGAATAATAAGAGGCTTCAAAAGCTAAACTAAACCAATGTTATTTTAAAGCGCGTTATACTGTTATAAATTACTTTTAGAAACTAATTATGTACCTACCTAAGACTTACCAAGGCTTGTAATGCTTTGTGTGTGATGATTGTTTTACTGTAATGTTGATCTCAAGTTTATGTCCACCTTTATAATACTCACCTACATTTACTATCTATATTTTATTGTTAAACATAAAGATACATTATGTTATATATGTTAATATTAAGAGAAAACTGTCAAAGGAGGTTGTGCATTCTGCGCAGGGTCCTTTATTAATTAGATGTTTTTTTTTATTTTTGATATGTAAATTTTACATAAGTGAGTTGAATTATTGTGATTAAATAATAAGAAATAAACGGTCTTTAAAATGTGAACTAGCTATTTTTCTTACTGCACTAGTAAATTGAACACTTTTTTCTTAAAAAACTAACTAAAATGCAGTATTTTTTTGACCTTACTGCATGTTAGTTGGGTTTCTTGACAAAATAACTGGTCCAAACGCAGTAATAGGGCTTTTTGCTGCATTTTACTAAGTTTAAAATGGTATTTTTTACAAAAAAGGCTATGCAGTAATAGGCACCAAAAAGAATAAATGGCCATAATAAATTCAGTTTAAGATATATTTTTTTTTATTGCTTTAACGTGTGAACCTATGCCTTTACAACCTTTCTGCATTCAAATTTTTTTGCTTATACATTCTGTTGATTTTTTAAAATCAATTCTTAACTTTAAATGCGTTTTACTCGAAATCGTGATTTTGCTGTTACTGCACTTTAGTGTATGGTGGGCAGTATTATTCACGGTATCGGACCCGTATGAAGTTATGGACACGTTAGAAAGACGTTACGGCCGACCAGAGTTACTCGTCCTATCAGAACTCGAAAACATTAAACGCATGCCCAACATGAGCGAAGACGGGCGTAATGTTAGTAGCTTCGCGAGCAAAGTAGCCAATACAGTAGCGGCGATAAAAGCACTCAACCAACCGCAATATCTGTATTCTCCCGAGTTAGTAAGTCGAATCGTAGAAAAACTCAGTTTAATACTAAAATACAAATGGTACGAGTTCCGATCAGAGCGCACCGGGGCGCCGGAACTAGAGTTATTATCTCGATTTTTGAACATCATGGCCGATCAGTGCGGCCTATAACACAGCGCGAGACGAAAGAAAGGGTCGAACTAAGCCGCGCACGGTGAACACGGCCCGCGAGCGCCCACAAACACGTCGACAATACGACGACTCCGACTCCTCGTGCGATGAGTCGGAAATCGAGGTAAAAGCACACAATAAAACGGTCGCCACTGTTTCCAATTCAAATAAAAAAAAACAGGCGCCGAAGTCGCAGAAGCCACGCCCATCACGACCGAACGAGTCGTCGGAAGAATTAAATAAAAAATGTGTAATTTGCGCGGGAAATCACACCGCCGCCGAGTGTGCAGACTTCGCGAAGTTAACCACTAAAGAACGATGGGACGCGGCTAAGCGTGATAGGTTGTGTTTTAGGTGCTTAAATAGCTCTCACATACGAACGTTTAGGTGTAAATACGTACCATGCGGAATAAACGGGTGCGAAGCGTCACACCATAGAATGCTACACGGCAGTGACAGTACAGCTCTGCCTACCCGCGGTAATGTAAGCTCGATAAATCACATACATACTTCTAATACCTACCTAAAAATAGTTCCGGTCGAGTTAAGCGGTCCGATAGGTTCGACGGCCACATACGCCTTACTTGATGAAGGTTCAACCATGACGCTTGTTGAACGAGGCGTAGCCGACAGCGTTATACCTAGAGGTCGCGGCCAGCTATTGTCTCTAGAGGGGGTGGGAGGTAATCGCATAGACGATACAGAGTCGTGTCACGTTAAATTATCGATACGCGGTTTATTTAGCAGAAGCTTAGAAACTATGAGTGCGAACACCATAGGAAATTTAAATCTATCTCCACAGGAGATAAGCAGGGACGTAGTGCAACAGTGCAGCCACCTAGCGGAATTAGAAGATGAACTGTGCTACGAGTTGGGAAAACCGACTATTTTAATAGGCCAGGACAACTGGCACTTGATCACGTCCAGACAGCTTCGTGTCGGCCAAAAGACCCAACCCGTAGCATCGTTAACCAAGCTAGGGTGGGTGCTGCACGGGCAAGATGCGCGTCCACGCAGTACCGTAGCGTTGGTCAACCACGTGCGGCCTACGCCGACAGACGACCCCGCGTTAGAACTTATTAGAAACTTTTTCAGTTTAGAATCACTAGGAATAGAGCCACGACGGCCAACGTCTGACCCCGAGCAGCGCGCCCTAGCGATCTTAGAAGGAACTTGTAAAAAAGTAAGCGACAATAGGTTCGAAACGGGATTACTGTGGCGTACAGACGACGAGGTAATGCCAAATAACAAAAAACAAGCTCTCAGTCGTCTGTATAATTTAGAAAATAAATTAGATAAAAACTCAAGCCTAAAAACCGAGTATAGCAAGCAGGTAGACAACTTATTAAAAGCAGGCTACGCCGAGAGGGTAGATACCCCAGCTACATCGCCACGCAGTTGGTACTTACCGCACTTTTCAGTAGTGCATCCGCAGAAGGGTAAGGTACGCCTGGTGTTCGATGCAGCAGCTAGGTATGGGGGAAAAAGCCTAAATGACGCGTTACTGGCAGGCCCTGACTTACTACAATCGCTATTCGGTGTGTTAATTAGGTTTAGAGAAGGTAAAATTGCAGTAGTAGCCGACATTAAAGAGATGTTTTTACAAGTCAAAATAGCTCAGCAAGACCGTGATAGTTTGCGATTTTTATGGAGGGGTGAAGATAGGGTAGGACCACCACAGGAGTACCGAATGACGTCATTGATATTCGGGGCGGCATCCTCTCCGTGTACCGCCATCTACGTTAAAAATAAAAACGCAAACAACCACGCTCAACAATATTCCGAGGTCGCGAGAGCCACGGTGCGTAACTTTTACATGGACGACTACTTAGGCGCGTTCGACAACGAAAGCGAGGCGAAACGAGTGATAGACGCTATGTATAAGGTCCACTTAGACGCATCCTTCGAACTGCGCGGATGGGCATCGAACGTGCCTGAGGTGATAAGCAACGTCACAGATACGCGCGGTAGCGACTCGACTACGCTAGGAAAAAGCGATACAGAACGAACGTTAGGTCTGATATGGAATCACGCACGCGATACGTTAGGTTTCAACGTCAACTTAAGAAGCACGCCCGCGAGCGTCATACAGGGTGACACTCTGCCTACCAAGCGACAGGTAACTAGCGCGGTCATGTCGGTATTCGACCCGCTAGGACTAGTTTCGCCGATTACAATGATAGGTAAATGTCTTATACAAGAAGTATGGCGCAGTGGGATAGACTGGGACGACCCCATCACAACCGAGCATCACGTGACGTGGTCATCATTCATTAAGAACTTACAATTACTGAAAAGATTAGAAATAGACAGATACGTACCTGCTACACCCCCTAACGAAGGGGAGTTACACGTTTTCTGTGACGCAAGTGAAAAGGTGTATTCAGCCGCGATTTATTTCGTGAGTACAAAGCCGGACGGTACTAAAACATCGCGACTGATAGCAGGTAAAGCCAAAGTGGCTCCGTTGAAACCAATTTCTATACCCCGCCTAGAGCTTCAGGCTGCAGTGTTAGGCAGTCGACTGGCTGAATCGGTAAAGCGCGAGTCCGATTATAAAATATTAAAATGCCATTATTGGTCAGACTCTAAAACCGTATTAGCCTGGATAAAATCAGACCCGCGCACATTCAAGTCGTTTGTAGCACATCGACTGGCTGAAATCGAAAGCCTAACTACCCCAGCTAACTGGCGATGGGTGCCCAGCGCCGACAACGTCGCGGACGACGCGACCAAGGGCATTCCTATCGATTTTGACTCAAATCATAGATGGTTTTCTGGACCCGAGTTCATAAAGGGCGACCCCGCATCATGGCCGCAGGAAAAGCGAGCCGCGGCGCCGCCACCCCCTTCAGGGGAAGAAAGAGTTCTAAAACAAGTCCATGTGATTATTAGGCACGACGTTAGCGACTATTTACCGCAGATAGAACGTTTTTCGAAATACACTCGATTAGTACGTGTTGCTGCCACCGTTCTGCTCGCCGCCGAGGTATTTAAAGCCAAAATACTCAAAAGAATCACAAGCAAAGAACTTGCACCGAAGCATATAAAACTAGCTGAACTATTGCTAGTAAGAAGGAGCCAATATAACTCGTTCGGCGAAGACGTCACGACGATCGAGGCTGGGCGGCGACCACCGAAGAAGTCCCCGTTCTACAAGCTCTCCGTGAAGGCCGACCGCAACGGTATCCTGTGTCTAGACAGCAGAATAAAAGAAAAGCACAACCTGCCAGTCCTACACGCCAAAGAAGGCTTTACTCAGCTGTTGGTGCATCACACGCACACAACTTTCAACCACGGCAACCACCAAACCGTAATGAATGAGCTGAGACAACGCTACCACATAATAGGACTGCGCGGCGTTATACGCTATATATGCAATAAATGCCAATGGTGTCGGACCTATAGGGGGATCCCCTCAAAACTCCCCTTAGGCGACTTACCAGCTGAAAGGCTGGCCCAAAACCAACCGCCCTTCACAGCTACCGCGGTGGATTATTTTGGGCCCATGCATGTCAACGTCGGGCGAAGGCTGGAAAAAAGATGGGGCGCGCTATACACATGCCTCACCACACGAGCAGTGCACTTGGAGATGGCCACATCACTCTCGGCCTCCTCCATGATCATGAGCCTGCGCAGAATGATAGCTCGCCGCGGCACGCCGACTGTAATATATAGCGACAACGGAACCAACTTCGTTGGCGCTGAGAAAGAGATTAATGAAGCTATGCAAAGCAACGACCACGACCTGAGAGCTTTCGCATCCGAGAAGCTGATCACCTGGAAGAAGATACCACCCGGTGCCCCAAGCATGGGCGGCGCCTGGGAAAGAATGGTTAGATCAGTCAAAACAGCATTACGAGTCACCCTAAAAGAAAGGTCCCCTCCTGACGACGTATTACACACGTTGATATTGGAAGCTGAACACGTGGTAAATTCAAGACCATTGACCCCCGTGAATCCCAACTTAGATGAAGAAGCGTTGACCCCCAATCACTTCCTTATGGGGCGCTCAAGTGGGATGTCACCCTTTGGCTCGTTCAAAGACGTACAACTGAACACACACTCCTGGAAGGCCACTCAAGCACTAGCCGATGCCTTTTGGGCAAGATGGGCGGCAGAATACAAGCCTCTCTTGATGCCCCGATCCAACGCCAATCCTCAACATAAAAACCTAAAGGTCGGCGACATCGTCTTGATTTGTGATGGCACAATGCCCAGAGGAGTGTGGCCTCGAGGAGAGGTAATAAAAGTCCACCCAGGTCCAGATGGACGAGTACGAGTAACTGAGATACGAACAGCAGCTGGATTACTTCGTCGTCCAGCCTCTCGCCTCATCTTAATCTCCACAGCGGACTAAACAACGCATTTTAGTGCTTGCGCACGAGGGGGAGATTGTAAATAACAGCTTAGATATAAGATAAGATACATGTAAATAACAGCTTAGATATAAGATAAGATACATGTAGATTACAGCCATGTAAATTTGTTATTTTGTTATTAGTCCTTGTTAAGATAGTTTTTATCCACTTGTAAGACAAGTAAATAACTTATTGCTTATGTATAAAACGTAAACATAAAGACTTGATCTTGGGTGACAAGTCTTAAACGAATATGGATTAGATTGTACTATTAGCACGTAATAAACGAATATGTATTAGATTGTACTGTTAGCAGGTAAATAACTGCATTATGTAATAATTTTATTTGAACAATAAATAAAAGCTGCTTTACATACATAAACAGACATGCGTCTACAACTCACGTACACATGATACACAATTATTAGTGGCCTCTGATTGGTCAATTCAAAGTTGCCTTGTTTTACCACCGCCGCGAGTAGCGCTGGTGTAAAACCTTATAACAGCGCGCCCAAAATTATTAATTCATTATTCGCTCAACCGCTGCTGACAACGTATTAGAAGAAACTCTCGCCTTTACACTCTACACGCACTACACTCCACATCGCAGCATTTTACACTGAAGAAATCGTCCTTTTATTTTATCATCCTGAAGTCTACCTATGGTTTGCAGTCTACAAAGTCAGGCGTAGCGCTGTGCTAATTAAGCCTGCGCCTTTCAACTAGAACACAATGTAATTTCACACACGCATTGGATGCGGAACTTAAACGTTTCTGGGAACTCGAAGAAATTACATGTAATAAAACTAATTTCACAAAGGAAGAAATCGCTTGCGAAAATTTATTTAAAGATACCACTTTGCGTGACAATAAAGGTCGTTTTTCGGTGCGTATTCCACTGAGGGAATCAGCTGACGAGCTGCGCGATACATTTTCAATGGCCGAGAACCGGTTTCTAGCACTCGAACGCAAACTAATCCGAAGCGCGCCGAGCTATAGACAAAATGTATTGTGATTTTATGAAAGAATATTTAAGTCTTGGACACATGAGCCGTATTACTGAATACTCACCGCCTTATTACTTCTTACCGCATCACGGTGTCTATAGGGAACACAGTACGACTACAAAACTTAGAGTAGTGTTCGATGCGAGCGCTAAGTCTACATCAGGCAAGTCTTTAAATGACATACAGTTTATTGGCCCGTCTTTGCAAAATGACATATTCGCAATTTTACTCCGCTTTCGGCAATTTAAATACGTAGCATGTGCGGACATTGCAAAAATGTATCGTCAGATATTGGTGCAGCCTGATCAAAGAAAATTACAATTAATTCTTTGGAGGGAGAAGCCGTCTGAACCCCTTGGTATATACCAACTTAACACCGTCACCTACGGGACGGCATCCGCACCTTATTTAAGCATACGATGCATTAAACAACTCGCGTTGGAATGCAATGATGACGTCATTGCACAAGTCATTAGTGATGATTTTTACGTGGACGATCTGATAACGGGACATCAAGACTATCATAAATTATTAGAGATATGTAGTGGTGTTTCTAAGGTTCTAGAATCGGCTTGTTTTCCGTTGAGAAAGTGGATCTTTAATTCAAAACCTTCGCAAACCCGACTGGAGTCTACCTTTAAAGAATTATCGCTCGGTGACTCGTGTCACACCAAAACGTTGGGATTGGGGTGGTTTAATTCTTCGGACGAACTGTATTTTAATACTCAATGTAATAATGATGTGACTCGTGCTAGTAAGCGTATCATTCTTTCTACTATAGCGCAAATATATGACCCTTTAGGTCTACTTACTCCGATGATAGTTATTGCCAAAATCACACTTCAAAATCTGTGGTTAGCTAAGATAGGTTGGGATGACCCAGTTCCAAAGTCGATTCTAATGGATTGGCAGAATTTTGTAAATAAATTGCAATATTTAAAACATTTACGCATACCTCGTTACGTAATAGGAGATAACGCGCACACAATCGAGCTACACATTTTTTGTGACTCATCACAGGACGCGTACGGAGCTTGTGCGTATTTACGTAGCTATACAGATACAATTATAACCGTGCGTTTGTTATGTGCGAACGATTAACGTTTAATAATGTATATTTCTGGTCAGATTCTACCGTGGTATTAGGTTGGCTTAAGATGTCACCGAATCAATTAAAACCATTTGTGCAAAACCGTGTTGTTGAAGTGAACGAACTAACGGGTGATAAAGTGTGGCGTCATGTTAGTGGTAAACAAAACCCAGCTGACTTATTATCGCGCGGAATGCAATTGGATGTGTTAAAGTCGTCTGATCTGTGGTGGCGCGGACCGCCATTCTTACACGTTCATGGAATGGAAGGTACACATAATAAGAATTATAATATTAAATATGATGAATTACCAGAATTAAAGCCCACAAAGGTCGCGTTAATGAACCAAACATTGCCGAGTCTTTTTCCTTTCGAAAGATTTTCAAATTTTAATCGTATGCTACGTGTAGTGGACTACATTATACGTTTTGCAAATAATTGTAGATGTAATATAAAATCACAACGCCTCATAGATAATCTGTCGGTTGATGAATTAAATACTTCAACAAGAATTTTAACGCGTATTGCACAGCAAGAGTCTTTTTCAACAATATATGATAACTTATTAAATAAACAAACTTTAAAGTGTCCTCGTAATATTTCTAACTTGAACATATTCTTAGACGAGCACAATATAATCAGAGTAGGAGGTAGAATACAGAATTCCGAATCATTCTCGTTTGACAAAAAGCATCCTATGTTGTTATGCAGTCGACATAGTTTCACGCGTCTTTTATTTGATTACAAACACAGATCATTATTACATGCGGGGCCCCAATTGTTACTCGCTACGATAAGAGAAACTTGGTGGCCACTCAGAGGGCGGAACTTGGCTAAACATGTAGTGCATACCTGTGTGAAATGTGTTCGTATGAAAGCCAAACCTTTAAATATTCAGATGGGTAATTTACCACCCGAAAGATTGATACCCGGGTATCCATTTATGTACTGCGGTGTCGACTACGCAGGTCCATTGTTTATGTTAAACCGTGCAGGAAGGGGAGCAAAGTTAGTCAAATGCTACATATCTTTGTTTGTATGTTTTACAACGCGTGCTATACACTTAGAGTTGGTTACAAATCTCACGACTGAAGCATATTTATTGGCATTAAAGCGCTTTATTTCCAGACGAGGTAAACCTTTGCAGATCTATTCCGATAACGGTACAACATTTGTAGGAGCGCTAAAGGAATTTGCTAAATTTCTAGTAGATAAAGAGAGCGATATCCGGGATTATGCTACCAATAACTTAATTAAATTCACTTTCATTCCGCCGTATTCGCCTCATTTTGGTGGTTTGTGGGAGGCAGGCGTCAAGTCCTGCAAATACCATTTAACTCGTGTAGTAGGAAATGCACACTTGACTTACGAGGAATTAAATACTGTGTTGGCACAAATCGAGGCTGTCCTCAACTCCCGACCCATGTTTCCTTTGTCATCCGACTCCTGTGACTTTCTCCCTCTAACACCCGCTCATTTCCTGATTGGCCGACCGCTCACTGCACCCGCCAGTCAAGACTTGACCACAACAGCTACGCAGCGTCTACGTCGTTACGATCGTGTGGAACAGATGCGTCAAAATTTCTGGAGTCGATGGTCTAAGGAATATGTTTCTGAGCTCCAGAAAAGAACCAAATGGCAGACCAACCGAGACACTATCGTTCCTAACTCTCTAGTGCTCCTGAAGGAAGACAACCTACCTCCCCTCAAATGGCGCCTAGGCCGGGTTCTCCAGACATTCCCGGGCAAGGATGGCATAGCTCGCGTCGCAAACATAAAAACAGCGACAGGTACAATCAAGCGCTCATTTTCAAAGATATGTCCACTCCCGCTCCCTGATGAAGACAACATCACGACATCTGCTTCGTTGGAACCGGGTGCTTCCAAGGCCGGGGGCATGTTTACGAGTACGTGGCGCCACCTAGCGGACAGCACGGGCAACGGCGGCGACGTGGAACCGAGCGCATAGGTGGGGCAACGCGGGCTCCCACCTCATCGTCTTCATGCGACTACACATACCGATTTTGATCACGGCGAGCGACAGCTAACTATTATACAAAAACCATTGTAATAACGAGAAATAAAAATCTAAGTTCTTCATCATCGAGCCTTTACATTCAAAACTAACATCCTCATCACGAAGACTGACCACCTCCTGCACAGAATCATTACCTTAAAAATTAAAATAATTGTTATTGAAAAAAATGTTGAGGTGTTTGTGATAGATGGAGATAATTTTGAATATGATTTCTTAATTGGATTAGATTGTATAAAAACATTTCAGCTAATTCAAAATGTTGGCGACGTTAGTAGTTAGTTATTTTTATAACTCATAGATGGTGATGTGCATTTTCTTCATAAAAGTTGTATCGTATAGTTCGTTTTGACTAATTCAATAATAATAAAACAGTAACGTAAGAAAAACTATACATTGAGAATTTTCGAGAATAAATAAGTGGCTTTTGTTAGAAAAATGTAACTGGTGACAAAAAGTGACTTTTTAGAATTTTTGTCTGTTTGTCTGTATGTATGTCCGGGGTAAACTCAAAAAGTTCTGCATGGATTTACTTCAAATTTTGCACGAATATTACTAAGAGGGGTCAACACATGGCTATCTATTATCACGCTATCACCTACGGGGGAGGAGCTGTAAATCTTTATTCTTCTTACGCATTCTGTGACAGCGTGTAACCTAAGGATGCATATTTAAATGTTGTTTTTGAGTAAGCCATGCTATTATCTAGCTTTACACTATAAAAACTACGCTATTCAAATAACTTGGTCAGAGAAACATAGTTTAATGAATGTTAGTAGTAGTAAGACAAGTATGAAACAGCGCAATCTATTGAGATTTCATAAAACTCAAATCAAGTTACATGTAACACTTTTTGGAAATTAATAATTTGAATTTGATTATGTTGGCGAGGTTAGTAGTTAGTTATTTTTATAACTCATAGATGGTGATATGCATTTTCTTCATAAAAGTTGTATCGCATAGTTCGTTTTGACTAATTCAAGTTCCAACAAAACCCTCAGAATCTTGAACAGAGTTGAGGAAGACAATTTAAAAAAAAGGGTGCGAAGTATTACAAAAAAGTTGTGTTCATTGATGATCATCAATTTCATGTTGTTAGTACAAAATAAACATTGACTGCAGGCTTACTATGAACTATTATTACGATTCAATTGACGACCTAAAATGAACTGCTTTGCAATTTCATACTAAGACGTCATTAAAACGATCCGGTTTAGGTTGACGCCAAATCAAGTCGGCACTTGAATCGCAAGCTGTTTTAGTTCGTTCATTTTTCGTACCATGAGGTGACATTTGAACCTAAATTGGTTCGCATAGTGTCAAAAATAGCGACCCAAAAAAAGTTTCTAGTTTCGTGGCGTAAACTGAATCGTTTTGTTATAAACTTTGAAAAAATGTGGAAATATACGCACCAAATTCAAGGTATTTCAGTTAAATATGTGTTTCTTACGTAGGTAACAATGTAAAATGTACGCCATTATTCGTATTACTAATTACTTTATCCAAGTTAAACGTTAAAAACTAAAAACTCTTTTGAGTACTACCTACCTAATTAGAACTCCTTGGGTTCTATCAAAAAAGTTTGTATATATTTCAAAACGCGTGTGTTGCGTTCTAAACTCGTCATAATCATTTTACTTTTACGACGACACTAAGCAAACCTTTAATTTTTATTTTAAAGAATTATTTAAATTACTATTACATTAATGAGTAGTAAAATTGGGCTTAATGGTATATAATTTGACTCATAAGCGCAATTTTAAAATATATTTGTTGATATTTTATACACAAATAAAACCGCTAAAATCATAACTACTAAATTTCGGAACGCAACGCATAGGTTGGAGTAAAAGAGACAAACTTATGCAACAATTGTCTAGAGTCATCTCTTTCTCACACCGCGGACCACCGACAAATTTCGTTCTTTCATTCCTCCATGAGCGAATCAAACGCCACTCAGTTATAGGCACTACATGGTATGAATATTAGCGAATCAGTTTAGGAACCTAAACTGGTTTGCATCGGAATTGATTGGCTAACTAAAAGTTGATGGTAGGCCTACTGTTAATACTTTAATTCGGTATTTATCTGTGTGATTATTGCTTGGTAATTAATATATTCTCGAAACTCGAGGGTTTCTAAGATGCGCAGGTTAGTTTGATCTCTCGAAACCGAGGCAGAGCGTGAACAACGGCTAGGTGCTAACCGTGAGAGTATTGCACTAAGTTTTTCGGCAGAAACTATCACGCAGCGCTGTTACGACTAGAATTATTAAACGAGTCCGCACTACTGCTTTTCAATCTCAGGAATCGTGGAACAACGAGAAATGCGTTTAGATATCGACCGGGATCGTCATTCTTTGTCTCGCGCATTCGAAACACAGAGGGATCAGAGGTTGAGTCTTCAGAATATCCACTCTGAGACTGCTCGATAACTTGAGAGCAGTCAGGAGCGTAGGATACGACTTAACGTGACCGAGAGCGTCATTCTTTATCTCGCGATTCCGAAACGGATTCAGAGAGAGAGCAGAGATTAAGTCTTTAGCTTTTTAGCACTGAGACTGCTCGGTCCCTCGAGAACAGTCAGCAGCGCGATACACGCCAAGCAAGCGATCGCGATCGCCACGCAGTATCCCTCGCTTCGGAGACTTCGCAAGTAATTTAATGTTTTGCGATTCCCCATATTAATTCAATTGGATTGACGTCACAATGATAAGGTGGTAACTTTCTTCGGAAATTCCTTCCTTTGAAATGTTTTCCCGGTGTTGAACAAATTTTAATATCTTATGTTTTACCTTCCTTTAAACATTTTTCTAACTGTGTTGACAGATTTAACTAAAACAAAAAAGATACGGTACTTTATTATTAATTCCCTATTCTTTATCTTCAAGTATCAAATATGGGTATACGAGGCTCTTCAAACTACAAAACATAACCTTAAATTTCAATTTTTGTAAACAAGACAAATAGTTACTTATATCTGTATATCGACCAAACTACGCATTTAAAACATTTAGAAAACTTTATTTAATGTACAATGATTTAATAAGTGTAGATAAATACCTGTCCTAGCGGAAGTTCTTCGATAAACATTCCCGATATCGGACAAAACTTGTCCCGCTTCAGATTTGGCCAAACACCACAAAAAGACGAGGTAAATCACTGCTCTGATTCAACTACGAATGGTTTTATTAAGTTTTAATCGGTAATTTTGCAACGAAACTTAATAATTTTGTTAATTTTATGAAAAACGACGAGGATTTACGCACTTTTGACACATGATGTACTAACAGATGACAAATAAAACAATGTTGCCACAATCATCCATTTTTAGTTTCAACTGTCACCGCGTCAGACTCTTTTTTGCCAAGCTGTAACTTGATTTGAGTTTTATGAAATCTCAATAGATTGCGCTGTTTCATACTTGTCTTACTACTACTAACATTCATTAAACTATGTTTCTCTGACCAAGTTATTTGAATAGCGTAGTTTTTATAGTGTAAAGCTAGATAATAGCATGGCTTACTCAAAAACAACATTTAAATATGCATCCTTAGGTTACACGCTGTCACAGAATGCGTAAGAAGAATAAAGATTTACAGCTCCTCCCCCGTAGGTGATAGCGTGATAATAGATAGCCATGTGTTGACCCCTCTTAGTAATATTCGTGCAAAATTTGAAGTAAATCCATGCAGAACTTTTTGAGTTTACCCCGGACATACATACAGACAAACAGACAAAAATTCTAAAAAGTCACTTTTTGTCACCAGTTACATTTTTCTAACAAAAGCCACTTATTTATTCTCGAAAATTCTCAATGTATAGTTTTTCTTACGTCGGTAGGTCCCATTTGTTCTATGGAACATGACGTAAAAGAACAAATTGAGAAAATATTGTCCCTATTTGTACTATAGAACTACATACTAGCTTTTGCTCCTGTTTTTATTTGTCTGTGAATGCACAGAACTAAATGGGAATCGCTTTTCCCAAATTCTTCCATGATGAGATGTAAGACGTGAATGACTTTAATCACTGACGT